>JAVJGG010000085.1:19379864-19404525 GCA_035590195.1 Aviceda cuculoides
GGGGGGGAAACGGGTGGACGGACGGACGGACACCCCCAGGCTGGGGTGTTGGTGCCAAGGCACCCCCGCCCCAGGGGTTGTCTATTGTTACTATTTAACGTTTATTGTCATTCCTTTTGTTATTTATTGTTATGTAAATGTTATTATTTGTCATGCTTTTCCTTCGTTATTAGTATTCTTTTGTTCTTTACTGGCGTTTAGTCTGCAGTATTCTTTTTATTACTCAATTTTTAGTAGCTAAATTTTATCATTTAGTATTTATCGGTTTATAAGTTTTATTTATTACTCTCTTTTGTTGTTTCCCCCCCAACCTCCTGCACCCTCTGCACCGTCAGAAAACTCTTTGTTCCACGTCGCAAACCTCAGGGCTCAGATGTGGGGTTGTGACGCAGCACTGTGCCTTGGACTTGGACTTCAGCCGGCCTGGTGCGTCAGGTTGCCGGTGAATTATATGCTGGAGGTTTTCTGCTAGTTCCCATCACGGCGTGGAAGGGCTTCGGGCTGTTTCTGTGTCCCTGGTAGGTAATTAGTTGTATATTATTCTCACCGTGACAAACGCGGATCGGCCTGAATTGAAAAAAGCCCACATCTCTTCCAGCACAGATCGAGCTGACATTGTCCATTAGTGCAGTGTAATACACAATGTGATTTTAAAGCAGAAAAATACATTGTTATGGAACAGGTCATGAATTTCTTACAAGCTACGAGGTGAAACCTTGCACCATGGGTCCGATGCGTTACTGCTGTGCAGCAGTGTGGGACTTGCTGGCCTGGTTTCCCAAAATGTCCTGAAGCTCCTCATGCTCCACTGCACTGTACAGCTCCAGCTGACGGCTTCTATCTTCAGCTTCTTCTTAATTCCATGTCTCCACATCCCTTTCCTGCACTCGCTGGGGAGGGTTTGGGTCGGGCCTCTCGATGCCGTAATTTATTGCTGCTCTGAACTTCACATGTCGCGGTTGCCTTGCTTGCGGTGCAAAAAGCAAGCGGCGTTGGTGGGCAAAGCTGCCTCCTGCGGCCCCACGAGCTCCCACCGGAACACCACGCTGGACACAGCAGCTCTTGCTGGGCAGCTCGAGCAGCCGTGCATGGGGGGGCTGAAGCTCCTCTCACTTTGTACTTACAGGTAAGCAAGCTCGTGCTATACAGAGTGAGAATTTACTCTAGCCACGGTGAGGTGACTGAGCGGGTGAAAGGCAAAAGCAGTTTCTCTAGCGGCAATTGAATTGGTGCAGTGGGGTTTGCACAGGGTGCTGGACCTACATGCTGCCCTGGGGACTGCAGG
Source organism: Aviceda cuculoides (assembly GCA_035590195.1). Lineage (NCBI taxonomy): Eukaryota > Metazoa > Chordata > Aves > Accipitriformes > Accipitridae > Aviceda > Aviceda cuculoides. Next base: position 19,381,150 of record JAVJGG010000085.1, read on the forward strand.
GTTTCCTCTCTTCCCCCAAGCCTGGCAGGCATTCCCTTCCCCCGAGCTGCAAGTTTACCAAATTAAAAAGAAATATTCAGACATAAGCAAAGATAGTCTTCATACCCAGGCAACAAACACCATCCCCAGCTGTCCGAGAAAACACAGCAGCCCGGCGGTGCTTGGCTGGCCTGCCCAAGCAGCATGCTCGGCCACTGCACTGCCCCATGTGTTGCATTTTTGGCTACATATCCCGTGTACTCTGCGCTGGCTGTGTCTTTTAGCAGCCTGGCAGCAACCTCCAGTATTTCACAGTTCAACTTCTCACCCCTGTGAGATGGATTTTCATTCCTGGACCCTTTACACGTCATCCACCTGTGGCATTCCGTTGGCTTCCCTGCTCAAAGTCCCCTTGTTCTTCTCCAGTTCCCACCCTGGTGGCTCCCTGGGCTTGGCTGCAAGGTCCTGCGGGAAACAGCTCCTAACAGCAGAAGACAAAGAGATTCCTGGTGCCACCTCTGACGTGGAAAGATCTCACAGAACATGTGAAATGCTCAGCCAACAGGTCTTCCTGAATCAGCCTGCTTAGTCAGCTGTGTGCTACAGCTCAGACATAGAAAAATGTTTCTGACCACACTTGGAGTCATCCCTGTGTCCGACAGCATGGAAGCGCAGAAGAATTTGCACTGGGTGGTGTGGCTGGGCAGCTGCTGCAGCGCTGGTTCAGTGGGGATGCTTCCCTGGACCGGCACCGCAGCCTCTGGATCCAGCCTGGCAGCCTGCTGGTGCCTCTGGGGGCTACCCCAGCCAGCCCTGCCGTGCTCAGCACCTCACCGGGCAGGACATGGGGGTATAAGCAAGTATATATATACATACACACACGTAAAAATAAAAGATACAAGAGTAAGTGTGTGTGTGTGTGTATATATATATTTATATATACTTGCTTATATTCCCCAAATATATAGTTGCTCTTATATAAAGACAGAAAAGATGAAGCAGCTCTGGACCCGGAGCAGGCAGGGGGACACACTGCCTGCCTGAGGTGACGGGACCTTGGGGAATGGCTTGCCAAGCTTGCCTGGGCCCACAGCGTGCGGTTGGCGAAATGTTGGCAGTTCACATATCCCGCTAATGAGTTGGGAATAGTTGTTTTCAAAGCCAACATGGAAAGGGTGTGTATGTCTGAGTTCAAATTGTTAACTTGTAATTATGCTAAAAACATTCAAGTTTAAACAGATAATATTCAGGGTACGAGAGAAGAAGGAATTAAAGGCAAGCGCTGGTACAGGGATTTGACACCAGCTCCTGGAAAAGAGACACTACTGCTTTACAAATGACCATTGGAAAAAAGATCATGCAAGTCATGGGTTCAGTGTGATTACCATCCCCGGGTAGTATACTGCAGGGAAATCCCTGAGCAGAGAGAGCATGATTTTTCTAAGCTCTTGGAAGCAGGAATTAAGTTCAGCATGTGAGAGAGCTCTTAGTACACTAGCAATTCGCTAATTCACAACCATGACTGAGACATCCATTGTGAATTAATTAATCCTTGCAAATTAGGAAGCGAATAAACATTAAAAAATCCAAGTTACTTCACTGGGAGAAAAAAGGTAGTTAGAAAGGCGAGTACTCAGGTGCTTTGCTCAGGAGGGACAGAGAGCTGAATGGGATCCGTGGGGTTTTTGCTGCTGCTTTGAGGCCCAGAGAGCCCCGTGGCTCAGCTTCAGCTCCTCTAGTCACCATCCAACACCAACAAACGGCGAAAGTTGGGAAAAATAACAGCTCGTCCCGTGAAATTAATCCTCCTTCGAGCAGCTCTGTTTTGCTCACGTCTCCTCCCGCTGTGACCGTACCTTACGCAGAGCCGGCGTGCCCCCCACGGGATGCCAGGTCCTGGGTGGCAGCGGCCGCTCCCCAGGGCCAGCCTCCCCCAGCTCTCCTTGAGGCCAAGGGCGAGGGGAGGCAGGGAGGCTGCCGAGAGCACCACGGGCTCCTGCGGTGCAGCCAAAAACCAGGCTGGGCCAATGCAGCCCTGCGAGGGCATCGCGCTTGCAGAGCGTCATTCGCGCCAGGCTGGTTTCCTTCAGAGAGCAGCGACATCACTGCCTCTCAAATACGATTTTAAAGGAGGTCCCCAGCAGCCCCGAAGGTCTCTGTCCCACCCCATCCACAGGGATCGAGGCTTATTTCTTAATCCCTCTGCTGCACCCTCCTCTTCCTCAGTACTTCACGCAGGGGAAGGAACTCATTGCCTGGTTTATCTTTTCTCTTTTCCAGGACTGTAACGCAGTAGGACACGCGTGCACTTTCCCTTTGGAGGGCGTTTCTTCCTCTCCCCCGCTACCCTGCTGCGGGGGCAGGTCCCGAGTGCCTCTCGTCGTGTCCCGCACGGCGTCTCCCCAGGCCTTGCAGCCTGCCACACGCTTTTGGACGTCACTGCCCGTAGCCAAAACAGGCACAACTCCAAGCAAGGTAAATGTCGCTCCTACAAAAAGCCCCGTGCCGAGTTTCGTGGGCGGTGGTGCGTGTGAGAGCTCCCCAGCACGAGGCCCGTTTGCACAGAGCCCAAACCACCATAGGAAAGCGGGGCAGGGAGCACAGAGGCAGAAATTACCGCCCGTACCTTGGGCATCTCACCGCCTCGCCGTGCAATGGGACGGAGGTGTTCCTCTGCCACCTACATGGCCATCTCAACAGGCACGACACGGACTGTCTGAAAAAATAATCTGAGTCTTCTGCCAGCTGCCTTGACAAATATACAAAGAGGAAAGAACATAACCCACACCCGGTTCATGTTTTAATTGGGCATGGGCATGCGTTGGTGTGATTCACAGACCAGAGCCCGGGTTCCTGGTCCCTGACAAAGTGTTTCAGGGAAAAGGCTTTGGGGAGGAAATATTAGGAGTAGGGACGACTGCAGTTATGCTGAATATCCTCTGCTTAAAAGTTTGGAAGAACAAGAATCCCGAGTCTTTCTGTGGACTTTGGACCAAGCTGAAGTGGCTGAATTTAATCACCCAGGTTTCACAAGTGCCTGTGACTGTTTGTGAAGCTGTGTTTCACCTGTTACGGGCTGGGGATGTTCACTGCAGACTCTCAAAGCTTTTCTCAAGGAAACATCTCTGGGTGAGCATTTTGTTACCTCTCAGTTCATTCAATTAATACATAATGAACAAACTCACACCCCCCAAAACCTGTTTACAGTAGAAAGCACAAATAAATGTAGCCGTCATCCATATCAGTTGATTATTTTTCTCACAGGGATGCTACGATTTAGCCTCAATTCAAGGTGCCATTTCAGAATTAAAACACATTTTAAAAATACTATTGCAAATCACAAGAACTAAGGGTAGCACGTAAAGATTGTCAGAAAAGAAAAACAATTGCCAGAAGAGTCATAGGAAAAAAATCTGTTGCAAATTCCTTTCCTGGACAGCAAGGAGAGCAGTACGTCATTCTGCAGAACCATGTACTTTTAATAAACTTTTTATTACTGTGGAACAATTGAAAGTTATCTATAAAGGGCAGCATCCATTCTAGTGAGAATCTACTACTAAAGCCAAAACCAGATTGCCATCAGCGTAGTAAACATGAAAGGAAATAACAGAAGTCGCCCTGAAAAACAGCACGATAGAAGAATGTATTTCCTGAGTTTAAAAAAAAAAAGGCAAAAAAACAGTCAAATGCATCCATTAATTCAATAGAACCGGAAGCAAACACATCTTCTAATCCCAACTCATGCAGGAAAGACATGAAGCTGTGAACACTGGTGAAACAATTTAAAAGGATATTCCATAAATTGGCAGGAGCCTTTAGTTTTCATCCTTTTAACACTTGCACTGTAAGCAACGGCAGAAGACAGCCTAGGTCCAGGAGCCCACGCAATCGCCCCCCAGGTGAGCAGCCCACGCAGGTGCTCTCGGTAGGCGAAGTTTTGCTCCGCTGCTCACCCAACATGCCTGAATGACCATCATCCCCGTGAGCCAGGCTTGCTCCACATGTCCATGCAAGGGCTAGGTGCCACGTAAAAATTTCATGAGGATTTGGGAGAAGTGAGGCTGAGCTACCGCAGAGGTACCGCAGGAACTTTCTCTACTGACCTGAATTTACCCACCGATCTTTCTGAAAGGACTGCTTTTCTTCTGTTATTTCTCAGTACTTTTATTCTCCCACTTTTACCGCATCACCTCTAAAATAGAAAATTATTGAAGGAGAAAGGTTTTTCCTGGTTATGCCGGTAAGCTGAGGTTGAAAGCCAGGGAAGGGGAACTGGAAGTCAGTTGCTCATCCACCGGGGGGCTAGCTTCTTTTAGTGACTCTTCCTCAGGCTCAGCACTACCAAAATGACTGATGCGGGTTTTTTCAGATGCTTTCCCTGTTCTTTTATGTTTTAAAGAAATTATGAACCAAGTTTACTGCCTCTGTTCATATCTAAGTAGCGCCCGTTAAGCTCTGAAACCTACACTCTCTGGATAATGCTGCTACGCATTTAGTGTTTTACCCCTTCAAAGGACTTTGCAGAAACTAATTAATTAGCTCTTACAGCAGAAAACTGCTGCAGTGAACGGCATCGGCTTAGTGCGGCGGTTCAGCTGGATTCAGTCTCAACTGCTGTGGGGCTGAGCTAACACAGGAGCCATTGACGTGTTGCTTGACACTTAAATCTATGTCGAGCCACTCCAGCAAATACCTGCAGGGACCTTCCCTGAGACTCTCCAGAGCTTTTCTGTGCCTCCTCTTCACCCTCCTCCTCCTCCTGATGGGATCCCTGGCTCCCAAGGAGGGGGGCACTCCAGAGATCTGCGTGTCCCCACCTTCAAAGTCAGGCACTGGTTTGGGGAAGGGCTGAGCCCCTTTCCCCCAGCTCAGTGGGATCCACCTTTGAAAGAGAGTTCATTTATGTTCTACAGAAAAATCTGTATCTTCTGAAAATCTTCCGCGTGCGGGTATGCAAGTGGTCACTGTCTGCGTGTGTGTATACATACGCACCGGGAACGGGGAGACGGGAGGGAATATCGTCTTCGAAACACAACAAAACACCCAGCTGATCACAGGTATTCTTCTGGAAAACTCCTTCGGGAGGTCACATGTGTTGTGGCCTCTTTTGCTTTTTGACAGAGCGAAGCCAGGGCACAACTCCTAATGTTAAAAATAGACAAGACAGAAAAAAAGGGTTGTAACTGGGGGTTTTGTTATTATTTTTACATGCCTCATTATGGAGAAGCTGAAACAAGTGCAAGCTCTGCTTTTCTCCTTCACAGACTGGCCCACAGGGCATCACCCACCTTCTCGTGGCTCCTGGCTGCTTTTCACCCCATCAGGGCTCTGGTGTTCCTTCCACCGAGCAACTGTGCCCCAAGAGCTAGCAGGACTTCCTACACCCTTTGGTTCCTTCAGAGGAATAAGGCATCCTCATCCCTATAAAAAAGGACAGTACCCTAAATATATTTGAAGAGGGAAAAAAATAATTAAAGAGGAGAGAGAGATGGTTAAAACCGGTCAGTATTTATAAAACAAAAACAGAATAAAACTTCTTGCTTTGATCACTAAAACATTTAGATACAAAAATACATATACAAAAAAATTAGCTTGGAGAGCAGGATGTGATTTTTATGTACAACCCAGGATGGACTTGGGTCACAAAGACCAGAGACCCTGCGGCTCATGCCCTCCCATCCTAAGCTCTTGCATTTTTTGCTGTCCCAGAAGCAGCCAGGCTGTGCCAACACGGAACCAGCAAGTGCGAAAAACCCAAGCAAGTGTTTCCCCACTTCCTCGGGTGCTGCAATCCCAGCCCTGCAGCACCAGACACAAGCAGCAGGTAGGAAATGCTGCTGCTGAGCCCGGCTGGTGCCCCTCCGGTCGTCCCGCTGCCCCCGCAGCCGCAGCCCACGGTGCAGGACGACGTCCTGGCAGGAGGGCTGCAAGCCGCTCACCCTGCAGAGTATTAGCAGTGACTGGCCTCGTCGCCTCGTTTGTTTTGACGAGGTATTTTGTGTCAAGGGGTCAGGATGTGGTGTCAGTACACGTATACACACATACTATGAAAAGAAAGCTGCTATTGGCACGTGGCCAAGGCAGGACGAGAGCCACGTTTACTCACGGTCACAAAAGAGAAATTTGTCTCACAAAGGTGAAACTTAACCCGGATCCTTCTGCAGCCTGGGGAACCGAGAAGCCAAGAAGCAGCAGGCTGTGCGGGATGTGCAGGGGCCGGAATATGGGATGTGCAGGGGTTGAGGTATGGGGTATGCAGGGGCTGGCTGTATGGGGTGTGCAGGGCCTGGGTATGGGTGCTGAGCCCCAGGTTCCGACGTTTGGGGAGCCATGCACCCATGTTGCCGTGAAAGTGAAGGTTACTGAATAAACCAAGCGCTTGCAGCATTATAGATGAGGCTTGTTGTCAGGTGACATCTGGTAACATCACACACACAGACAGTGTGAGAAAGCCCACAGCTGCCCTCCTGAATGAGACAACTCCTGGCATGCCCCACGAGGAAAGCTTGGGAACCCTCCTCGAATGCTCCCTCGAAGCCCCCTACACCCTTCTCCACCAAGCCTGGCTCTTCCCCCTCGTAACACCACTTCGGCACAGGCAAGGGGCTAACCCTTATCAGCCTGTCACCACCCACACAGTTTATCAGATTTTCTTCTTCCTATAAGGTGCTCTCGGCCTAGGAGCCGTGTTGCAAGCAGCAGCTTTCTGGCTGTGAAGCAGCAGATAAGACTTCCTCCGGGGCCGGGAGCACTGCTAACCCGCCAGGCAGGAGACAGCTTGAGCAACGGCAGGAGCATCAGCTGATCCTTAACACGAAGGCCGGATGGGGGTGTGTGAAAGAAAAGCTGAGAATTACTCATCTGGTACCAGCCTTGTAATTATTTCCTATCCCAGGAGTCCATTCCCAAAGACGGTAGAGCCAGCTGGTACCAAGGAAGCCGAGCTGGGGCTAGCGAGGTTTGGTGCACTCTGTAAAGGAGCTGGATTGAGACGTCAACAGAATTTCCGGAAGATATCCCATGCTGCTTCTGGAGCTGGACTTCCCCTGTAATGAAAATACCACATGTAGCACTGTCCCATGCCATATATGTTCTTTCTCTCTCCACTTGTAGACATCTTTGGAGCAGGTGAACCTCTAACTGTGCTCCTGCCCCTGTCTACACCACGGTGAATTGCACAGGACATCGCCTTAACACACCACTTGACCATAGACATCAAGACTCATCTCCCAGATCGCCTCTGCCTCTTCCCCCTCGCCACACACCTCTCACCCAACCACAAACCCCATCGCCTCCCAGCCCTCTGCCAAAACCGGTGACCTGGTACAGACGGTGTCACCCCAGCCCCAAGGATTTAACCGATACAGCCTTCCAACGCAAAGGGTGTCTGGAGCGGCCTTCCCCAGCACAGCCACAGCTCCCCTCGCTGTAAGCTCTGACGGTGCTTTCGGTCCCTCATCCCGTCGTGAACGACATCTGCCGCATCGGGGCTGTGCTCTCAGCCAACTCTCCTTATAACGGCAAATGACTCCAAATGCTCTTCTCCATGCCCCGAGCGCAGATAAAACATCCTTTGCGTTTCTGCCCCAGCTTATTTCCAGCGCTCTCCTGTCCTGGCCGGGCTGTGGGACACGTGGTCCCCTTGCGGCCCCTGCTGCACCAGCATGAGACTGGTGACCATGTACACAGTGGGTACGACGTCCCGAACTGAGGCCAGTCTGGAGACTTAGCCCTGGTGCCCCCCGGGTCAATCCAGCAGTGAGCAACCTCCGAGCGACTGTGGTTTACGTGCCTGCGCACCAGGAGCCAACCTGCCTGCCCAAGCACCACCTGCGCCCTCCGGACCCGGCACATCCAGTCACCGCGCCGGCATGTCCTGCTGCTCCTCACATTCCTCTCTTGCTGTAACATTTTGGGAGCAAACCACCCCTGGGTGACACAGGGCTTCAGGACAGGCTGCTTGGGATTTACAGCTGTCAAGAAGCCTCCAGATTTAAACCTTTCAAAGGAGAGCTTTACCCCTCATTTTTAAACCTCAACCTTGAACCAGAACTGACCTTCTGAAAAACCCAGACAAAACCCTCTTTATTCATAATGACTAAAGCCCCTGTAAAAACAGCCTCTCCCCTGTGAGTGTTTGCTCACGGCAAGGCGGGTCTGGAGCCCGTCGCGAGGGAGGGAGCGCAGGGTGCGGAGGCTGTGCTGAGGTTCTACGCCAGGGCCGACCCACTCCCCATGCTGGCAGCGGCCGCTGGCCCTGCCTTCCCCTGCCCGCTCCTGCAGCTCCCGAACCCGCACTGTGCTCCTCGCTTCACAAACCCTGTGTCGCTGCATGTGCCAAAGGCAAAGCCCCTGTGATAAAAGCAGACCCAGCAAAACCACGCACAGCTAGAAAGGCTTGGAGGGGGCAGGACACCCTGAGCATCCCCTCTGGCCACCTGGCAACCTGTACGCCGGCACCTCCTGCGGGCCAGGGACCCATGCTCGCACGCCCAGCCAGCAGAGACGCTTCAGAAGAGGGACAAGCAATCACTTAACTGGGCACAAATCTGGTCCAGATGTGTCCCCAGCCTAGAGAGGAGCAGGGATGGAGTGGTCCTGCCATGAGCCCCACATGCAGCAGTCTGGGCAGCACTCGGGAGCACCTGCTCATCTCCCACTCACCCAAGGCAAATCCATCCCTGCAAAAGGCTCAGCCACATTATCGGGGCTAGCTAAGGGCCTGGCTTGGACCCAGGGGCCACCCCAGTGCTGCACAAGCCTTCTGGTTAGTCCTGCCAGGTTGTGAGCTGGTGTCCTGCTGGAGGCAGGAGGGACCAGCCTGAGCGGGCAGGCAGGTCTCTGGTGACACGCAGCATCCTTCCTGCAGCATGGGGCTCCTCAGCCCGGCTGAAATGGCTTCTGCTTCCCAGCTGCCACACAGGGAGGGCTCTGCTGATAGCAGAAACACGGGGAACACCCACAGCAGGGGTTTGGGCTGCTCGCCCCAGCACCTGACCTCCAAAGAAGCAACACAGCTTCATCTCACGGGGCTTTCCCCTCCAGCCTCAAGCAGGGAAGAGGCACGGCTACCCAGCACAAGGCAGCCTCTCCGGCAGGAGCGCCTCTGCCCTGCTCAGAGCCCAGGGAAAATGGACCGGGACAGCGATGAGGCAGAACAAAACTCGGAGGAATTAGAGGAATAATCACGGAGCTCCTCAGCTTTAACGGCAAACCAGAATTAGTTAGTTAGAGGCTTCTTCTTGGCTGTGCTTCCTTTTCTCCACTTCTCACTTTTTTCCTATCAAGTGTCTAAACTAAAATATTACCAGCTCTCATGGCAAAAACTTACTTCAAATCATTTTATTTTACCAGCCAGAGAGAAGGAGGAGAGGGTGAACAAAAGGTTCACAGAAAATACTTTCTTCTCTCGATATTTTTGCTTCCCATTAAAAAAATCTTTCCTCAAAAGCAGTTTCACAAGGATCTTCCATCTGGTCCTAATTGATAGAGTTGGGGGTTTTTTTGTTATTAACTTGGCAGAACCTCTTATTTAAAAGCTTAATGAAATATGTGTACGAAGATGCTGTGTCTTGTCAAATCCTTGCTGTCCCATAGCTGCTCCTCTCCCGCCGCCATGGCCAGCAGGGAGCTTGCTGTGCCTTGGCCGGTGCGTGTGGGACAGCCCAGCCCAGCCGCCCGGCAGATACCTGCGCTCCATCTCCTCTGCTGCCTGACAGAGGCCATGGAGCAGCCAGCTCCCGTGCAGCTGGATCTGCACACCAGCTGAGACCATTTCGCACCTGGAGAAAGACGGTCCTTGGCCAAAACACCGTGTTGAATGCCCCAGAGGGAACAGGTGGGGAACAAGGAGCAGACACCCCTGCTCACAGCCCTGGGGACGCGGCAAAATTCCCTTGTCCCGCGGCCCCTGGCTGCCCCGAACCCCTCCCTGGCAGGGCTGGGGGCCGCTGACCATTTCTCTGCTGGTTATTAGATTGTTCACGGCTCTCAGGTTTGTTTGAATAAGGCCTTTTGTTCGCTGGCGCTTTCCCACGTCCCTTCGTTCGCTAGGCAGTCGCGTGTCCCGAGTCAAAGAGGAGCCCTGGCCACCAATCCCCAAAGAAAGTTTTCTTCGGAGCAAGACATCTGCGTCGGAGGGAACCTGCCAACATCTGCCACACTTTCCCCCTTTTCAAGAGCCTTTCTTTCCCTCTTAAAAAGTGCAGGAACAGATGTTAAAAGTTGTTTTCTTTCTCCAGGGTGTGAAATGTAGACAAATAGCAAAAAAGAAAACTCCAAGCAGCACTGACCCCTTTCTCTTTCCTTTTTTTTTTTTTTTTTTTGGAAAGCCCAGGAAAAAAAGGAGGCTTTGTTTATGAAGGAGAATCCCCTTTTCAGTGAAACCTGGCAGTGGGCAATGCAAAAGGAAAGCGGGAATTTGCAGAAAGCTCCCTTCAATGCTCATTTGCATTGGCCTGTTGGGTCCCTACAATCCCCGGCACAGATGTCAGCCTTCCCCCAAAGCCAGGGCAGCTCTCCCGCCCGCACCCCCCGTGCCTCCAAAATAAAGGCCTTTGCCCTGACTGAGAGGTGTAAAATAACTGTTTACAGCAAAAGCGGCTCTTCTTTTTCACCGTGGTGCTGTCTTACAAATGAACCTTGAAATGAGCTCACCCAGAGCAGATGCCAGTGGGCAAGCCAAGGCTTTCACCCTGCTGAGCCTGGGGGCTCAGCTGCCCTGCGTGGGCTGGGCACGGACCCTGGCTGGGTGCCAGGGGCCACCGCACTCTTCTCGGCACCCCCATCACACCCGTCCCTCCCCAGTACCCACCACCTCGCCACCAGCACCCCCCGGCCTGCTTGCTTTGTGGAAACCACTCTGCAGGGGAAGCCTGTGTGCGACCCTCCGGCAGAGCATCCCCCTCGCCCCGGAGCACAGTGGCACCTTGCAGGACGAGGAAAGCGGGATGGAGGGTAAAGCAGAGGCAGCAAGTCCAGGCCAAGAAGGAGAGGGAGGACGAGGGAGGAGGTGTCACCACCACAGAGACCAGAGAGACCTTTCCTGGTGACACTGGGGCTGGCCAGCCCCTGGGCCACTAACACCAGGAGCACACACAGCATGCTGCAGCCGTGCCTGGCCAGGGAGGGATGCCAGCGGGCACTGGACAAGTTTTTCAGAGCTTTTAGGCAATTCTGCACTTGCTGACACCTCTGCCATGCTCAACTGGGCCAGTGGCCAAGACGGCTGTCCCCTGCTGCCCTGACCGCCTTGGGAAGATGCCTCTTTCTGCACAAGGTGCTGGTGAAGGGGTGTTTGGGGGGAGGACAGGGGACTCCTCTTCCCCACCCACCATCCAAGCCAAGCCTAGCTAGAAGCTGCGTGCCCAGTCCGGCCTTGAGCACCCTAGCAAACTGCCCAGAGCCAGGGCTGCGCCCGCTCCATGCCCCCCTACCCATGTGCAGGGCAGAGCCCTGCCCCAGCCCACCCGCTGCCTCTTCCACACCAAGCTGCGGGAGTTGCACAGTGATACGGGTACCTCAGCTACGCCTTTTATAAATACCGGCAACACTCCACTTCCCCAGGTGGGCTGGAAAAACCAAAGGAGTCTTCACACGTGAGCAGCCAGGGCTGGCTGACACGAGGGGTCCCGCGGAGCGCGGCGGGACCTCCTTTGGCTGTGTGTGCGGGAACATACCCGAGATAAGGAGCCCATCCCTGCTGCCTTTACCTGGCACAAAGGAGAAGTTATTAACCTTCCCCTCCCAAACCCTCCTCTCCCAGCACAACAACCACACCAGCCCGTCTCGGGCCCTTGCCAAGTAGGGCGCTTATAAAACCAGGTAACTGCACCCCAGCTCTGCATTTGACTGACAAACAACCTCTGCCTGCGAGATACCATGTCTGGGGACACGTTTTCATGATGAGCCCAGGCAGCAGGACGTACAGACATGCTGCAAGTATGTTTGCATTTACACACAGGCAAACACACACCCACGCGGCATTTAAGCAAGGGACACGATGTCCTCGCTTTTATCGCTGGGGTACATCCCCACCCAGGGCTGGAGGGTGGGGGAGAGGGCTCTGCAGCCGCGGTGCTACGCCGGCTGCTGGGAAATCCCACCGGTGGGTTGGGGCGGCTTGCGGTGCTTCTGAACCGCTGCGGCCGCTTCCTCTCCATTTCAATAAAGTGACACATTCAACACCAACCCAAAGGGCTTTGCTTGCGGGACTCAACAGGACACTGCCAAATCCTGCTCATTAGCAAAGCGACCATCAGAAAGCAAAAGCACGGTCATGAAAAATGTTTCCCCCCCCCAAGACCAGGCAGAGGTGAGGAAGCATAAAAGTGCATTCTCACCCCGTGCCAAGTCTCCTCCGAAGGCCCGTTTGCTTCCGCGCTAGCGTTTCAGAGGAGCAAACAGAAAAACACCTTTCGCCGCAAAGCCACCCAAGCCTCCTTGCAGCATGGGGGAAAAAAAAAATCAAAGTAGCAAAAATCCCACAGAACTAACTTAGCTCTAGGTTCATTTGCATCTGCAATGGCCTGTAAGTTTAATATTAAATTCTATACAGCAGCCAAAAACTAGAAGAGTCGCATATTTCCTACATCTGACTATGTGCAACGGAAAATTCAGGTTCCCAAGAGGTAAATACAGCTCCCGTGTTTTCCCTAGAGGATTTCTGTGATGAAAACAATGTTCCTACAGGCATCTGCTGTCAACAGTTTTTAATCGATCATCATTACCTTGTAATAATAATTCCTGGGAGCAGGAACTCCTAGCTCAAGTACTCTATTATTAAATTAAGAGGCTGCTTCAAAGATGTAAAATGGCTGGGGCTTGGGTTAGCAGGTAAAAAGAGGCATTGCTTCAAGGAGATAGAGGGGAAAAAAGATGGGTAGAAGGCATTTTCCCAGGTGTAAGTCAACTGCTTCCCAGCTATTGTTTCCCTCCCTGGGAATCTGTGCAAATTGAGCGAGGAGCCGTGCAAGCTGCTCAGAGCGCGCCCATTTTCCTTCCCTTCTTCCCTAACAAAAGATCCCTCCAAAGCCCGGCGTCGGAGGCTGGACATCTGTCGCCATTTGGGGGGGCCAGCGTGGTCATTGAAAAGAAGCAGTGACCTGTCAGCTTTGATTGATGGCCACAAACCTCCGGGCTCGACCCCTTGTGTGGGAAAAGAAGTCCCGCCAAGGAAAATCCCCTTTCACATGCTAATTCTGGGTTATAAATACAGCAGAGGAGCAGCGAGCAGCAAAGAGCCCATCGGGAAAAGGAGCGACCCACTGCCCAAGTGCCTTCCTCCCATCCCCGTCCTCCTGGCACCCAGGGCGGGCAGGCTGGATTACAATGACCGCTGCAGCCACCCCCGGCGGCACCCACAAGCTCGCCAGCACCAAGGAGGAGAGGAAGGTAGGTGCCCTCCGCACTGCTGCACCCACGCGTGCCCGACAGCCGCCCCGTGCACGGCACATGAATGATGAGTGCCAGGGCTACGGGCAGTGCTTCAAGGAAAGAGGACGGGGACAGTTTCTTTCCTCTTATTACAAAGATGCTTTCTCTGCATCTGAGCCATGGGGGTGGTTTTTTTTCTGCTTCCTTTCTCTGCCTTAGAAAGGCTTTTCTCTCTTTCATTTGGGTAAGCTCTGCTTAAAACGAGTGGAAGTGGGAGAACTGAGACCTGCTGAGGGACAGGCTATGACTGGAGCGGGAGATGGCGGCTCACTCTCCATCCATATCTTGTTCCTGCTGAGCATCACGTCAGCCCGCGCTGGCTTCACGCAGGGGATGGGGCTGTCTGCCCTCGCTGAACTGCAGCAGGAAGAGGAAGAAAAAACATCAACTGCAATTTTTCCTCCTCTTTTTCTTTTCCCTTCCAGTTAAGGAAACCCCTCATCGAGCGGAAGCGAAGGGAAAGGATTAACAACTGCTTGGACCAGCTGAAGGAGACCGTTGTTGGTGCATTTCATCTGGATGTAAGTGCTCATTTTTACACAGCTTTTTGCCCTTTTGCTGGTGGGGGATTGGATTTGGGGGAGGGCGTCTCTCTCATTTGAGAAACCGGGCATCGTGCGAGCCCTTCGTCGCCGCTAACTGCTGCGCTCTTTCCTTATCAGCAGTCTAAACTGGAAAAAGCAGACATCCTCGAAATGACGGTGAAGCACCTCCAGAACATTCAGAGCAGCAAGCTGATGGGTGAGTGCCCGGTGGGGCAGGAGGGTGCCGGCAGGTATAATCCCCCGGCAGCTTGGCCAAAGCACCTTCCAAAGGCGTTGAGGCCCGGGCTGCTGCTCGGGTTTGGCTTTCTCCACTAGATGGGGAGATGGAGCTGGGCGCTGGTTAACCCACGGGAAGGTTTTGGGGTTTTTTCCCCTTCCAGAGCAGGCTTCTGCTCCCCGGCGTAGTTTTTGCCCTTGGCGGTGGGCAGCGGGAGGCGGGGGCTGCCGGGGGGGCGGCTGGCACCCTGCATCGCCTTCCCCTGCGCCCTCCGAGCCGCTCACCTTAGAGCCGAGCCCGGGTGGCTTCAGCGCCAGCCCCCCAGAACCTGTGCCCATGGGAAACCTGGCGAACGCTTTCGAGCAGGAGCGCAGCAGGCAGCTCCCTCCCGCCTGCTCACCGGCTCCCCTTGTCTCCTCTCCAACGCAGCCGACTCCAAAGTGGGTCTGGAAGCCCAGCAGCGGTACAGCACCGGCTACATCCAGTGCATGCACGAGGTGCACAACCTCCTCCTCACCTGCGAGTGGATGGACAAGACCCTCGGGGCGCGCCTGCTAAACCACCTGCTGAAATCCTTACCCAGGTCTGGCGAAGACTCCTGCAAAGCGGCACTGAGGTCTTCGAGCCCATCTCAGCAGCCTCTCCTGACACCAAAAAGCCCCCCGAGCCCAAAGGGGAGCACTCGGGGCACAGACCCATCGCAGGAGCGCTTCTACCCTGCAGAGAAAAAGCAGGCTTCGAAAAATTCCTTCCAGCTGCCGTCGCTGTCGGTTTTCAGCCAGGTTGATGCCGCACCTCCCAGACAGGTCCTGCAGCCAAATTTCTCCCATAACAACCCTAGAGTGGGGTCATTAGATATGTGGAGACCGTGGTGAAGTGTGTTTTAAAACGTTTATCCTAACCTTAGACACTCTTACGTATGTATCTTATAGATATGTTTCTTTAAAACACTCGTGGAGCAAGTCTGTTCCTGTAGGTGTACTAAAGACCAGGGTACTTCAAGCCGAAGTAAACCTATGTGTAGCCTGCATTGTAGAAGGCTGCTATTATTTTTTATTTATTTAATACATCTAAATTATTGTATAGAAGCCTCTCATGTTCTTTAGTGTATATTAATTATATAGCTTTCTTGTCTTACATTCTTAAAATAATTAATTTCCTATTAATAAAATACAACACAGCAAGCAATGACCCTCTCTGGCATCAAGCTTACCTCTCAGATCTCACATAAGCCACTGAGATCACTTTGTTGGATAAAGGGGTAAATGGCCGATCTCTTCTGCTTTTTATTATTATTACTAGCCCTGCGCAGCTGTAGGAGATTCTGGTTCTGATTCCTGTAAAAATGCTGCAGTGATTAGAAAAAAAAGAGAGAAAGGGAGAGGCTTGGTTTGGACTTTTTAGGCTATTTAGAAGTGCTCTCTGGATTGCTCACTCTGGCTGTGGCTGTTCCCGGCCACCTGGACATCCTGACATTACTGTTAAGCTAGTGAGCTACATGTGTATATATATACATATACATAAATATGTTACATATAGTTATATTTAGGGATTATTTTTTTGTTTCCATAACTAAAAGTTCTAAATAAACTTTTGGAAGATAACAACTGATATTTCTCCCAGCCTTGTCCTGTCTGCTCTGAATAAACAGTACTTGGGGATCTGCTTTTGTTTTCTTCTTTCACAAATGTTTTTTCCTGAGTGCACTTGAAAGAGATGGTTCGAGTTTTGCGCCTGATGCTTTGTAGAAAAAGCAGTGTGCACCACACACATACACACAGAGAATCACCTGGATCACTGTAACACTTAAAAAGTTATGAAAGAAATCAGGAGTTGGGTTTACCAGCCTGGATCAATGCTTTAGCTTTTACTTATAAGGGAATTGCAGAGAGAATCTAAAGGGCAGAAGGTAAAATTCCCCACAAATTGGACCAAGGGGACCAGGACAAATCTCCTCCACTTGGCAACATTTGGTCCCAGTTTTTCATCTCAAAGGCAGTTAAAAGTTCCTCGAAGTTAAAATAAAAGAGCAAGGAGCTCTTAAACAAACATCGTGCATACTAATTAATGGTCCTACAGTTCAGAGGGGCTCATTATGCAGCGAGATCTATTTGATGATGTGCCGAAGGAGTGAAAACCATCACCTCTGGGTTTAGCATCTTTTTCTGTGAAGCTCTTCCTTTTATCCAGCCCTCTTGAAAAGCCATTAGGAGCAGTGGCATAAGGGTGGTAGGAGAAACAACTGGCCTACACATGGCTGCGGGGAGGCAAGGCAGGTTTCCTCAGCTGTGGGGTCAGAAGGCAGTTAAAGACACAGAACTGTACAGATCTTACCATAACCTCAGTTTCCACCTTCTGCCTGAAAATTAGAACTTCCCCCTTTACTGATGGGAACCTCCAGAGTGACCACCAACACAGAAGATATATCCAAATCATCCCACCACAAAAATCCGAGTGAAGGCAGGAGCTGGGGCCAGCCCAAGCAAAGAGTGGCAACAAAGCGCACAGAATACTCACGGGCAGAGGAAACATTCAGGCAAAGCAAACTGCAAAATCCTGGAAGAGGAAAGATGTTAAAGACCTTCCCAGTTTATTATCATGCATATCGCTGAGTTTAGATAAAGCCCCCATGCCACACAAGCCTGCATGGCTACACCCACCAGAGGAACCTCCATTGCCCAGTGCTGGGGCCTGCACACCAGTAGGGCAGGTAAGAGGAGCAGATGGGGCCTGAAGTTTTCATTTACTTCCAGATGGTGCCAGTAAGGCATCTCATGGCACTTGTGGCCACCTTATTGTTATGCTGGGAGAGGCTGTGATGAAAATATTTTACTATAGTTTGACAGGATCAACTTAAAAACATACTTTCCCCCTCAAAGCTGTAAATCCCCAGTGACTATAATTATCGGCCATGGTTACCATGCTGAAAAGAGATCAGTGGGAAATACGTATTTCTCACCAGCTCTGTGTGTTTACTTCGCGCATTTGAAAATACTTTGTGGTTAGTGAGTTTTATTATTTCCTGTTTCTAATCAGTAAGGCTTTTTCTGTTGTGGGTGTGGAGGGAAGGGTCACATCGCAGCTGGGGAGAGAGTTTTAAAAATAGAAAAGTGAGACTGCAATACTTGGCCAACAATCTCCAGGAACGGTTTTCGTACAAGACACTCATTTTTCATTGCCTTCATTTCAAACTGATGGTGACCTTTTATATGATCTCCCTGTCATGTACCCAACTAATGCTGCAGGAATCTGTTGCAAGTCACTAGTGTTCAGTAAAGAAAACATTTCTTCAGAAAGGCAGAAGATGTCTCATAGCACTTCATATACACGAATTTCAGCTATTGCATATGTTTGACAAAGGAACTCCATGTTTACTTCAAACCCATCTGGTTTTTCCAAAACCAGGACTGTACAAGAGCAATAATACTTTGCTCTTCAATACAGGCACCTCTCCACTAACAACCAAAAAAGGCATTGCCAGCTACTACCATCTTCACCCCAGGAAAAAGGAGGCATAGAGAAGCTCTCCCAGCCAGCTGGCTAATGCGGAGTAGACAGCACTGTCCTCGTAAGTCGGTGTTCGAAGCTGCACCATCACACATGCTCTGGACACAGCAGCAGGATCCATACAGATGCTATTTTCACATCTGCAGCAGGCACCAGCAGCTGTGTCTCTTGGCTGCCGGGTGTGCCACAGCGCAGCCCAGGGCTTGGTCCCCCAGCACCCAGGTGAGGCACCTCCAAGACAGCACCACCGTTCTCACCTGGGACCACATGCCCAAGGCCCTAGGGGTTTGGAGGCGCAGACAGTGGGGATGCTGCACAGCCAGGTCTTCACCTCATATGCAGACTGGAAATGGCCAAGACAAGCACCCAGACCAGATTCCTCGGCATGGGCACGGCCAGACAGACCTGTTTGCTAGAAGCAGTCACAAGATGCATCACATCTCACCCAGCACTGCAGGGCTGGGACAGCCTGCTGCAGATCTGGGCTTTGTCCCCTGCCAAAGTGCTGTTCCAGACGCATATTTGTGAACGGAGCATTAAAAAGCAGAGGCTGGTTGCTATGTACACAGGGATGTGGGGAAGGCTGGACCCGAGGCTCGGGACCCCCACATGCCTTTAACAGAAAGCAATTACAGATTTATATAATAACGTAAGCCCAGGTGGATAAAATACCTACATGCATAGCAGCTCCCTTCATATAAACCGCACTCCCAGACCAGCTCTCATGGAAACCAACAGGAAAACTCCCACTTATTTCTCAGAAAACGGGACCAAATCTTTTCCCGTCAGGAAAGTACAGAGGCTAGTGAGTATGTAAGAGAACTTAGGGCCCTGCCATGCTGTCTTCTCCCAGACACACACAACCCTCGAGGCCTCCGAGCATCCCTGCCTTTTCCTTTACTCCTCCTCCCACCCCAAGGGCATGGGAGCAACCTCTTTCTGACCCACAGAGTCTCACAGTCACCCACAGCAACCAGGCCAAAATGCTTTAGGGATTTAGGAGTGGTGCTGAGCCCCTGCAGATCACTACCCAAGAGGGCTAAGCATGCTGCTTAAAAAGGGAACAAATTTTCAGTTGACCTCTTCTTTGAGGGCTCACTTTGGCAAAGAGGAGACTCCGGGCTGCTGGCGTGACCTCTCCAGGAGCCGTGGAGGGGGTCCTAATCCTCCACACTCACAAGCAAGCCACCTTGTAAAACCCCATGCAAAAGCAATTCTGGGGCAAAACATTTTCAATCTGATTTGAACCACACTGCTGTGGCTGCAAGTGCTTGTAGCTCGCTAGCAAAGTTCTTCTCTTGGGAGGGAATGAAAACAAATCCACTGACAGCAGAACACCAAAGACTTCACTTTCCCTTTATATATGCCATTATCTCGCAGCTTCCAGTGTATACATACATTCCTATCTTAACAGGGACATGCTCGTATTTCATCTCATGAAAAGTAATGTTGTGTTGAGAACCTAACCCAAAGTCTGTCACATTTTTCAGAGCTTTCACATACTCATGAATAACGCAGGAGAAGCTGAAGCCAGCCCTGGATCTGATCTGCACTGCTGAGATGTTTCATTTATAAATCTCAGCCCTGGTGAGAATGTGGCTGGCTGCCTGAGGCACCACCACAGATCTACCAGGGCCTGGGAACTCGCTCAGCTTCTGAGACTCTCCTATAGTCCCTGCATTAGCTGTCACAAATCCTACCGCACATTTGGAGTTAAAAAGCATTTTAGAGCATTTTCAGCAAGTTTTCTATGGCTAGCACCACCAAGCAAATGAACTTCTTCAATCGATCCTACATCTGCTGCCACAGAGAGATCTGTTCCTCTAGAAACAGCTCAAAGGGGCTCTTCTTTGGAGCTGGAGGATAGTCCCTTCTGCTCTGCCAAACATCAAACACCCTTGAGGAGAGCTGGGAACGATGCCTCCTCTCCAGGGTCTCCTTCCCAAGGAGGCCAGGGGAAATGGCAGGGTAGAAGCTTTGTGGCTATGGGAAAGCCACTCAGCAGGGAACAGCTTCACTGGGGTAAGAGAAAGGATGGAGAAACCACTGCTGAGCTATCCCTTCCTTCACTAGGAGCTTCCTAAAAATCCTCTCCTCTCTCCATCTGCCCCTGCCCAGCACCCCTCGTCCTTGAGCGTACCCACACAGCAGAAGTCTGCTGTAGGATGACTTCTCACTCAAATTGGCGTAACAGTGCAACCTTGTTTAAATCCACAGCCTGCAGCCCTGAAACTTTCTCTGCATAACAGGCCTAGATAGTTCAGCTGTAAATTCGTTTGCAGAGAGGAGAAACCCAGTGGCCGGACTTGCCACCCCATCAGAAATGCTGTCCTGTACTGTAAAGAGCTGGTTTACTGCCTTTCATAGCCACCTAACAAAGTGCTTGCCTCTTCACTTTTATCCTCTATTGATACGGACATTTACAGCAGCTCTTGTACGCTCCTGGCACACCCCGTGTATTTAAAAGCACAGGACTTAGTCAGCTGGATGAAGTAAGGCTTTACATAAACCGCACAGGCATTTCCACAGCCCTGGCGTGGCGCCTGCTTCGCCCTCCTGCACAGGCTCTGTCAGGACCCCACTCGCTCTCACAGCCCAGCCACCAGCAGCTGGGCTTTGCACAGCACCCTTACAGGATTATCCGGGGAACCGGCTAGCCCCTTAGGAGCCATCTGTCACAGCCCTGGCATCGCCGACCCCCGAGACAGCACACCGCAGCTCCACCACCTTTAGCTGAGATGTTGGTGTTCTCCAAAGCCCCAGTGCTCACCAGCAGATGCATTCCCATAGAGAGGTGGAGTTCACACCGTTCTGGGCCATGAGCATCATTTTTTTGGTGGCTGCCAAACGGAATGGAGCAAACCCTGCTGGAAGCACCTTCCTGTCCCTGTATGTCCCTCACCCTTTGCTCCAGGCTGCTAGAGTAAAAATGTTTTTCAGCTGAAAAACTAAAGCCAGATGCAAGCCCTACACAAACACAAAACTACAGGGTGAGGAAAAACCCAGAGTGGCTTTGGACGGCCACTCCTTTTTGTCCCACACAGCCAGGGGATGGAGCATGGATCATGCCAGGGAGCAGGTAACCTTCTGCAACACAAGCCATATGCAAAACTGAGCTTAGCAAACTGCTTAGCTTTCCCCCAGCAAGCTCTCCACACGGTCACACCATATCCCACTGCTCAAGCTGTTTCTTTCTACCTTCTATGGACTGAGGAGGGAGAAGGAGAGGAATAAGAATTTCCACACAGTTCAGAAGAGCAGATGTTAGGCAGGACGGTGAAGTGAGCCAGGAGAGCCACAGCTGAGCTCCTCAGGACAGAGGAGCTCCTGCAGCAAGGGCAGAGCATCACTGTGCAGGAGCTGGGACTTTCCTGGGTCCCTCTGGGGCTGTGGGAAGAACCACTGAGGAGCAACCACAGAACCTCAAACCTCTCTGCCCCCTGCCCTTCCCCTGCCCTACCCTAGTTAGCCTACATGACTATTAAAGTACAAAGCCACGCACTTTAAGATACGCACTTTTCCCACTGGAGAGGCTGTGAGAACAAGCAATCCACAGGGGATAGCAATCACATCACCTCATGCGCTCCTGAAAAGTGCTGAGATATTATTTTGATAGGTGTGATAGAAGAAGCGTCCAGACCATTGAACACAAGGAAAGCAATACCTGGACAGACAGGTTCTCCAAACCAGACATGTTGCTGTCAAAATCCTCTGGGGAAAAGGAGACCAATGCCTCCTGGTGTTTCCCATAGTTTGACACTGCACTCATGAACACACACCTATTAGAAGACCTCTGTGGCAGCCCAAGGTGCTGTCCTCCCTCGTCCCTAAGAACCCATGAGCAGGCAGCACTTTCCAACACAGACCCGAGACACTAGAGTGTCCAGTACAGCTCATCTCAGCCACAGCTTTGGACTTGGTGTCAATTGCCCTGTGGTTTTTCAGAGCAGACACAGTTACAGCAGCATAGTGTGGGGCATCAGCTAAGCATGGCCCCACAAGACAGCTCATCTTGTTCTAAGCCCAACTCTCACCTCCACCTGCCCTGCACCTGAATTTTTCCAGTCTCCTATGTGGGGGTGATGATTGTATTCATCTCAGAGATCTCTAGATGAAAAGCACTACTAGCAAGATGCCAGCGATTGCACAGATTAAACAGATGAGGCAGGACTTGAAAAGCACCTCTCCAACCATCATATGAATCACTTCTCCACTGTCATCCCAACTCCAGCACTTGCCTCTTCAAAGTCCCTCCATACAAACATACCCTTGCTACCAGTGGAGCCTTACCCGCTGTGCAGGCAGTGCCTGGCCCAGCCTTCCCGCTGCTCTCAGCCTTGTCTGATCCACACTCCCCACCAGACTTGCACCACCCAACTCCCTCCTGCTGTTCTGCCCTTGTATTAGCAATGGTATGGTCAACCAGTCTTGCTACCTGATCAAAACTGCCCGGCTCACACGATGCACGGCATCAGTCCTGTCTGAACTCACCCTGCCGCATGAAATGCAATGTCCCCGCCAGTTCAGGTGCTGCTTGTCCTCTCACACCTGGCATAAAGGCAACATGAAAGCATGAAGCTGTGCTTGGGAAGATCAGTTTGTGGCTGGCAGATGCCTTGTTTTTGCAGAGTGACCCTCTGTTTCTTTCACGAGGAATTTTTTCCAGCCCTGGCCCCTTATCAATGGGCTGGAAGGCGATGCTCGTATCAGAGTAGCAGGCTCTGCTCAGCATCTCCGTCCCGTCCTGCTGGAGGTGGTGCCTGGTCACTCCAGGCACTAGTGATTCATTTGGAAAGTGTGTGATTTGAGGTGATACCTGCAGCTGGGCATGAAGGAGCAGGGAAGCCTTGGCATTAAGCCTCAAAAGATCCATTGTCTGTTCCAGCTGTTCCTCTGACAGCTGCAGGGAAACTGGCACTGCTCTGAGCAGTCATCGGCTGGTTATGCTGCCATACCCGAGTCAGTGGTAGCTGAAGGACAGAGCCCAAAGGCAGCCAGCTTGGAGGTGCTCCCCGGGGTATTCCCTGGCACAATGCAGCTCCTGGTCAGGTTGCTCAGCCCAGCTTCAGTGGGGCTGAGCATATCAGCCAGCAGTACTGCCGGCAGTGAGGCAGGCTGGCACACCTCACCTCCCAACAAAATGCTTCCAACAAACAAGCTCATTGCCTCCCACACCCTCATCTTCTCCAGTGGAGGTGTTTTTACAATAAGAGAGGGTGGCAGGCAGCCTCCCGGGATGGCTGCAGTTGCTTTCCAGACCACAGCAACTCCAGGGAAACCCCAGCACCTGTCCTGATGGAGGTCTCAGCAGACAGAGGTGGAGGAAGAAAACCATTCCGGCCATTCCCCCAAACATCTAAAGTATAAAGCAGCAGCCTATGTTCTTCCTGATAGCCCATGCTGACCCTGCCACAAAGGGGGAATACTTTGCCCTCGTCCCAGCAGAGCGGAGCCTGCAAACACTTCAGTGCAGGCCATACTGCAGTTGTAGGTGTGGGACACAAGCGTGATGACCTATGGTCCCTAGAGAGCTAAACTTCAACACCCACTTGAGACCACTACTCACCAAGAGCTCAATGTCATGTAAGCTCAAAGGCATTGTCTACATCAGCAATTGTGTGTGTGATGGGTTGACCCTGGCTGGACGCCAGGTGCCCACCAAAGCCGTTCTATCACTCCCCCCTCCTCAGCTGG
>JAVJGG010000085.1:19404625-19427330 GCA_035590195.1 Aviceda cuculoides
TCCAGCAGCTTCTCACAGAAGCCACCCCTGTAACCCCCCCCGCTACCAAAACCTTGCCACACAAAGCCAATACAGTGTGTGATAGAGAAGATCAGTTGGCTGAAGCAGTTTTGAGTCTCTTACATCAACCATGTATGCTGCTCAAGCATGTTACTTCCAGATAGACTTAGTCCCCTGAACCAAACTCCTGGACACATATGTCATTCACAGCTGCCCAGAGAACCGGCTGCTGCTTCCGACCACCACATCCTCCTCCACAGTTGGAGAACATCTAGTGCAAGCTCAGACCAGAACTTCTGATCTAGTTTCCACCAAAATGAACCCAGTTTATGTGCACAAAAAACTGCGCCGCCAGCCGATACAGTGTGCAGAGAGTGAGGACAATTAGGAAATTTGCTTCAAAACCACATAACTGCTCCAAAACGAAATGCCAGTAGAGTTGGAGCCTATGATCTCTCAACACCCACTGCTTTTGGAGGGAAATATGGCTACTCCAGATGGAGCCTAAAGTGTTTCCATAAACTTCTGGTTTCACAGCTTTAATCCTAGCCCCTCGGGGGGGATTTTACACACCTTACACCTTTCATCCAGCTGTCTGTGTCTATATCCAGCTCCTGGCACGCAGATCAGAGAGGCCTCACCCAGCACGCAGACAGCTCTCCTTCCCGAAACGCGGGGCAGGCGCTGCTCCAGCTGTGTGTAGAAAGCTAACCCGCAGTACTCTTGGGGATCGGGAAGCAAGTCTGAGCGGGAAGGGATCTGCCTGCCAAGGGCACTCCCCTCTACCCAAAGGGCCACTGGGCCAACAGGCTTGAGATGCTTTTGGGTAGCACCTACCTGTCTTCAGCTGGATGGGGTCCCATCACAAGCAGGGGTTTCTGCTCCACACTGCGTACCTCTGCAAGTGCTTATGTGGTTGGGGTGGATCCTGAGAGAGGACAGGGAGCTCGAGGTAGGCATCGGGAAAGCATCCATGGCAGAGGAGCAAATACAGGCTGCGAGGTTGTCCTTGGATGGACCGACTGCTGCCAGCTTGAGAGGACAGAATTCTCCGTTTATGTGGGATTCTGCCTGAAATGGGAAATAGTGTTTTTAGTGGCTTTCACCAGTCAAAGAGGAAATGCAGAGAGAAAAACGAACAACCAGGAGAGCAGGTACACAAGCTGTATGTTTTAGAACAAGAGCAGGTTCACTCCAGTGCCTACATGTCTCTGCCATCCCCAGCCAGAGGTCCCAAGTCCTTCCACGGCTGGGACATGAACCACAGTGAGGTGGACAATATTTACCTCCTCAGAGGTGAGATGTCCTTGTCCCAGCTGAGCCTTCACAGCTTCGATAATACTCTTTGCAGCCTTCTTGCCTGTTCACAGAGAGTCAAAGGGCTGAGGAGGAACGGGTTCTGGCTGCCTCAGGGCCATGAAACATCTGTGGCCAAATTGAGTCCCCAGGTGTCCGCACTGCTGTGTGGTGCAGGGCTGACCTGGTGGGGGTTAGTCATGCCAGGGCTCTGTGCTCACCAGTGGTATGTTGCTGCCACCTATTAAAATTCCTTCAAACATATGGGAAAAGCCCCTCTCAATAAATAGTTGAAGGCAATAGATGCTCATTTTAAGGGGCACTGCAGTAACTCAACAACTAACACAGTTCCTTTCGCCCACCATGTATCTCCATACATGTGTCTCTCTCTCTCTGTGTGTATATATATATACACAGGTGTATGTGCATGCATGTTTATATGTACCTTTATATACACACATAAAGAAATATCTGTCAGACTACTTGGGAAACAGAAAGATCAGGAGGCAGCAAAACATGAGGAGACTAAAGCCAGCACACAAAATAATTGCTTCTCCAAGAGCCTCCCTGTGATTTTCCACAATAAAGTCAACAATACCGAGGGCAGAAGAACCAGCCCAAAGCAGCGGTGAAACCCGCATCAGTGGAGCAGAGAGAAACAACCACAGACAGAGAAATAAATGGAGCATAAGGCGAGCAGCAAATCACCCTGTATATGCTGCTATCAGAGTACTACCGTGGCATTTTTTAGTGTGTCCTGGCTTCTCAGGTATTCTGAAGGAGTCCGAGATCAGCTCCTGGAGTGCCCCTCACACACAGCACAGAGACGGCTAACCTGGCACAGGGGGGAAGACAGGGCAGATTCCATTTCAGGCTTCCGAAGATTTACTGCACTCGCAGGCAGGATGAAATAGCTTTGAGATTATGCAGCTTGTTTGCTGTGGAGAAGGGGCCTTGCCTTTTTTGAAGGAACACTTCACAGGTGTGAGAGCAGGAGGACCTCTTTTTTTTTCAGGAAAAAGAAGGATAAGAATGCTAATTATTTCCATGCTCCCCTCCATCTCCAGCACCCTCAAAAACATCAGCTCCTCTCTAGCATCCCCCTCTCCCCAACTCCAAAAAAGCCATTTCAAGAGGTTGTTTTGCCCTGGCCATTCCTAGCAACAGAGCACGGTGTGTATACACTAAACGAAGGAGGCGCTGCATTCCTCCGGGGGAGATAAGGAGGCGAGGGAAGGAATGCTTTCGCCTGCGTGTCTGTGCACGACCCAGACCCAAACAGAAGCAGCATGCGACTGGCGGCTCCCCAGCAGATGACTCTCAAAGTGCTCGAATGCAAGTCAAGGTGGCAAAAAGGATCAGCCAAAAGGCTGGCCTGCAGACGCCTGCGCAGACCTCTGGGACATGGCGAGAGGCCACGGCACAACCGTGTCTGAGAGGTCCCTGCTTGCTTCAGGACCCGGGCTTTACAGAGCTCAGCTCAGGCTTTGGGTGCTGAAATATCTGGCTCTGGGGCACTCTCAGGAGAAACCCTCAACCTCAAGGTATGACAGGGTATGGGCATGTGAGCATGGGTCCACACACGCACATATAGGGAGTTCCCTGACAAATACTCTGTTCCCAACGATGGGAAGACACCATGCATTCCTGCTTCCAGATATGCGCAGGGATTGTCCATGCCTTACACGCAACACATTGAATACTGGCTTAGGAAGCAAACAGTCTCACTCTTCATATCACTGAGACAGCAGCCACTGAACGGGGAGATAGGGCGTATTGGCTGCCAATCAATTGATATGCATCCAGCTCCTCTCACCTGCACTTAACCAGTCTTGCTGGTGCAGCTATACTGGCAAAACTCCCCACCACAGCAAAATCCACCAGTGGAATCAACACATCAGACAAGCAAAATCAGCTTCGTTTACCCAGCGCTTTTATGCTGGTAAAACTGGTAGGGATTTTGCAGTGAAGCAGCATAATTAAAATCAAACAAACAAACAGACTTTTGCCACCAACGTCCTGCACTGACCAGACTTGACAGTGTGATGCTGTTTGATCCAGGGGTCCTCGGCAAAGCAGGTACAAAGGACTATTTCAATGGCCAGTGAAAAACTCCCATCTTGGGGGTAAAATACAGATGCAGAAGGTGCTTTGGCTGAGGTAAGGGATGAAAAATACTGTAGGCAGCTGGAAATGGAGGAAGGCAGAGAAGCAGAGGAGAGCTCTTAGCATGAGGCTTTGCCCACCGTTTCTCTGGGACTGATGTATTTGGCCTCTGGCCTGGAGACCCTCCAAGTTGTGGGATATATGTGTGCAGGAGTGTTTGGTGTCTGGGTGCCAGGTTAGAGACAGGAATTTCCCCTGTTTGCACCATTGCTTCAAATACCTGTTATGGTGCAAGAGCATAAGAATTGCTTTCGGCGAGAGCAGGAGCCCACCTAACACAGCAACCGGTCTCTGATGGCCCAGGGAAAGAGCAAACGGGGCAAGCACAGAGCTGTTATTCCACAGCACACCACCAGCACCCTTACTTTTTTTTTGTTACGGTTTCCATTTGCAGATTGCCTAATTATAATCCCTGTATACTGAAATCAGAATTAAGCAGGGCCAAAAAAATGAAGATTATGGAGACTTGAATTTCAGAGCGCTAGTGCTGAAGTTCCTATTTTAAGTCCAGTCAGATTTAGGGCTGTCAATCAAAGGGTCACATTTGCCTTCAAAGACTGCTGTGGTATGAGGCATTTCCTGATGCTAAGCGCCCTGGCTTAGCTGCCCATTGCCACTGCGGGCAGAGAGCTGCGAGACCAATCACTCCGACATATCAAATACCCAGCAGCTCAGTGCTCATGTCTGGCAGATATAAAAAAGTATTTGCCCTAATCTCATTTTCCAAGTGATGCCGCAGCCTCAAAGTGAAGAAGAGGCTCTCCAGAAGAGAGACGGGGTGCATCACCCATCTCAGGGCAACGGAGCCACGGCGCTGGTCTCTGCAGCAGCATTTCTCCAGAGGTGTCCCTCCACCTCTAGCAGCCCACCGGTGAGGACACCTGATGGAGTGAGGGCCTGTGTTTCTTTCCCATGGTCTCCACTCTCTGCAAGGGACATTTCCAACACAGGTAAGAGGGAGGACATGGGTGAGTACAGACAGGAGGTCCCTGCACAGGTGTCCCCGGGGAAGGGGGGAGCTCTGCCTGCGGCAGCTACAGCATTGACAGAGCAGCCGGGACAGAGATCTCCACCGTGCTTCCCCTCTTCTCCCGTTGCCTTGCCAAAGTTTTTACAATTACTTTTATGATTTTCCCCAAGGGATTAAAAAGATTAAGGCATGAGTAAGAAAACCAGAGGCATGTGGAGTCTGGCCACGGCGTGGGGGCCGGCTCAAGCTCCCACCTGCACTGAGGGGGCTGCTTTGATGCCTGCAGCACGCGGGAACTCCCATTTTGACTCCCGGGGACCATTTTCTCCAGCAATTTTGCCACACCTTGTGCTCCCACCATGTTATCCTCCTTTGCAGATCTGCCTCTGGACAGGAGCGTATCTCACCTCGTCTGCCCGGGGACTGCAAGCTCTTCTCAGCTCACATCAGCAGTGGCTATTCATAGGGAGAAAAGCCATTTTCACAGTTGAGTTTTGGCACCCCACCCCTTTCCCAGACCAGGGGAATTTTGGATTCTGATCTGGTCCAAAGTCTGCACAACCAACCCCTTTACCAGATCCATGATTACCCAGTTGCTTACAACTCAGCCCATGGGGAGCCCTTACTTGCTTTTCGGGTGGTTTCTTCATTTGTGTTACAGGAACATAATTTGCAAAAAAGGAGGTGAAGTGTCTTCTGGAGGAGATGCAGCACAGGCAGGCCAGGGGAGGAGAAACTCCACGCTGGTCTCTTTGAAAGACCTCCTTTCCCATGTAATTTTGGCATGGCTGACCACCAAACCTGCTTTGGGACGCCAAAAATAATACACATACATCACACCTGTGAGAAAAACAAGCATGGGAATGACTGCCATTAATGAAGACTTCCCTATATGGGTTGTGCTCCACTTAAGAACAACCTGCTCGGGGTGACCCCACATCCCAACCCCAGAGAATGGGAGTCAGAAATTTCAGATGCAGCCAGAGCCTGCCGATGTACTGACCACAGGCAGCCCTTTTCAAACTGGGATCAGAGGGGTAAACCAGTCTGCAAAGCCCTACAGTGCAGCTCCCCATGCCCGCACAGATGGCCCACTGGAAAGCCTCTGTGGGCAGGGTTTGCAACACCTCTCTGCTCATATCTGAAATCAGAGTGCAGCAAGGGGCTCATCCACAGTGGTAACTGGTGGGGAACATCCTGATGGGGAGAGCATTTTGGTGCAGTATGACAATCTATATTTAAGGGAATACAATATCCACAAGAATACATCAGGGACTGGCCCAGCTGGCGGAAACGTGGCAGCTCCTGCAATTACACTCAACATATGAGAGACGAGATGCCAGCTAACACCTGCCTTGTGTTTGTACAACACCACAGTACAACAGCTGCTGCATGCCCCCTGCATCCTAGACTGCTTGGAAGGTAAATATACCAGGTATAGGATAACCTGAAATTTCTTGGCAGCTAGGGCAAACATTCAATGCAATTGCTGGGCTCTGAAAAACAAGGGCACATGCGCAGGGATTTTTACCAGGTTCTCTGGGAGGAAGCTACCAAAACACTGACGCCCACCATTTTTTTCTTCTGTGAAAGCTGCATCTCTTCCTTCTTCCCTTTAAGTTAGTGTGTTATTTGCAAAAGCCTACTGAAACCCTGAAATCACACTTGAACAAGCTCTAGGAAACAAACCCACAGCTGACAGAGCTGCAAGTACTGACTGCAAGAGCAACCAATGCCTCTAAAAGCTGGGCAAAGCCAAATTTCAGCCCAGGTGAGCTGCTCTGAGGCAGTGCAGGTGTACATGGCCCTGGCTGATATCTCTGTACAGAGCAGGAGCTGGCTGCTGCAGGCTGGGTGGAGGGATTGCGTGCAGATGCCACTCTGGTTTATGATCTGGAGAAAGGAGAAACACAGTCATTCAAGAACAGAGCAACCCTTCGATGTCCTGAGGGAGAACACGCAGTCCCACACCACCACGCAGGACAGCTGGGCCCTGCCCTCAGCTCTGCCACTGGTTTCTTCTGTGATGCTGCTGGGGTAACTCATTTTCCCTTTTCCCTTTGCTCTTCTCCTGCACTTGCAGCCCTCTCCCCACCTCCCTGGCACAGCCGGGCTGGCACTGTCCCTCGCCCTTGCTCCTGCATGTGTGAGGGAGGGAGTACTTTGTCCAGTTCTCAAAAGTGCAAGAGAGAGGTTATCTCACACAACCCCAAACAAAAGCTCACAAACTTTCCCCTGGGTGTTTTTAATTGCTGCTTGGATGATCGGTTTCTCCCCCATCCCCTTTTGCACTCTGCATCAAGTGTGAAAGGCAATCGTGCCAAGCTCCAGACTCTTTCCTGGCTTCAGACCATCATGGGACCAGCTTTTATGCAGCACAGTTATACCTAAGGAAGATGAAGACCAATAGACAGAAACGGCCCAGGTTTGCTCTGAGCAGGCTGGATTCTACTAAATTGCAGTGCACAGCACTTAATCCACATGAAGTCCTCTTAAATTTAGTGAAGCTAGACTCAGCGAAAAGCCAGGTAAAAGAAGACTCAGAAGTAAAGCTGCCAAAATACGTCCCCCTGGGAGGCATGACAGACACTGCCCAGATTTCCATGGGACGACAGCTAATCTACAGCCAGAGCTGATGCATGAAGATTTCAAGAGGATCCTCTGACTCCAGTGTGTACCTTTAGTGCAGTTTCGGGAGACAGATTTCACCAAGGAAAAATGGATGAACTGAAAGAAAAAAAACTCAGCGAAGCAGTTCCACGAAGGGTGAAACCATCAAGTATCCATGGACCTGCGCCACGATGGCATGGGGTTTCCTGCTGTCTGAGAGGAGCTGAGCTCCCTCCTGCAACGGGGATGCGAACAGGGTCTCTTTATTTCCACCCAGCCACCTACTACTCCAGCCCTGGAGAGCAGGGCCTGTGCAGCACCCGAACCCCCCTGCTCTGCCCGTGGCCCAGGCGGACACGCAGCGGAGCCCCGACGGCAGCATGGCAAAGCGCCAAACACTCCCACTTCAAAGCCGAGCCAAGCAACCAGCTTGTCTGTTGGCTTTTATTACGCCGCTATTGCTTGCGTGGTGAATTCCGGGTGGGGAATGTAACGATAGATAGGCTAGGATAGCCTCGCTCATGATAAAGTTCAGGTACGATATGTAGCCCATAAAGAAGAAACTTCTGGAGTTTCATCCTGAAATCGCTGCTCTGAGTCACGAGAGTGTGCGTAGCACAGACGCAAGGTGTGTCAACTGGCAGCGTTTGTCACCTTTGGGGAGAAGGTGGATTTTTGGCCCAGTACTGGAGATAGTAAGAATATACCAACCAAGTTTATTCCTGTTAACGGCTGGCTCGTCTGTTGAAATCCTTGAGCAGGGTGTTTGGTTGCAAGTAGGCTGAGCTGTGGAGCTTTGTCTTCCAGATGGAGCTCAGCAACCCAGCCTGACCAAATCCATCCCCCCTTCACCTCACCCTGCAGGCTGGAAGGAAGAAAGAACAAGGGAAGGGGATTTACATAAAGCAATATCATGGGCCGTGTCTCAGGAAGGAAAAGTACAGCAGCAATGCATTCCGGTGGCCAGGGCAACAGAAGGGCTGGGTCGTTACTACATCTGCCAGCTGTCTGCTGTGTGACTTTGGGGGAAGTCATGTCATTTCTCCACCTCACTTTTCCAGTCTATAGAAGTATTTAAATGACAGTATTTGCAAACTAAAGAACAAAAGTCCTATATATAAAAGAGGCCTACTCAAGCCCAAGTAACTTCTGTTTGCTGTATTCAGAAAAGGGCTGTTTTCTTTGGCGACAGCTCTTACACACGTCTAAAGCCCAAAGGTGTATACTGGTCTGTCAGTCCTTGTAATGTTACACCACTAAAGTGTAGAGCAAATAACATCCAGAGAATAGCATCCAAATACCATGGAGAGCCAAAAATTCCCCCACAAAATACCAACAAGTAGGTGATACATGAGTAATCGTACAGCCTGAGTGTTTGGGACTGCTGGCACGTCTCCATCAGGCAGTGACCCTAGGGGCTAACATCCCTTAAGGATTTTCAACAGCAGAGGCAGGGCCTGGCATAACAAATCAGTCACTGGATGACAGTACCACTCAGATTTGGCACTGTGGCGGAGATAGTAGCAGAGATATTAGCAGCCAGGTGTACACATCTGGAGCAATGTACAGAGGGATGACACTTCCCGAGACAGGCTGGGCATTGCTTGGATCTCTTAGGGCATCGATCCACCAAGACCAACACTACTCACACTGACATACCCTCAAAAAAGCTGCAAATATGCCCCTGCTTTGCTGGAGTGGCAGGATGGGAAAAGGAGCAGGGAGAGTGGGGAGTGCCTGAAGGCAGCCAGAAGCGAGTGTGTGCTTAATCAGCTTAGCCAAAATAGATCAATAGGCACTAAAATGGGAGGGTCCCCTCAGAGAGCCACACAGCAGACAGAAACCTGCTGGAAGGAATGGAATGTGCAAATGAGCCGCTCTTCCCAAGTTACGATCTGAATCAACCTGAAGCAGCCCCAGCCAGATGCACCATCTGCTAGGAGCATTCCACAAGGACATCCCGGTCGATGGTCTCAAAACCAGCAGACAGATCAAGGAGCGTTAATACAGAACATACCTCCAAGCCAGCTGGCAGGGAGAGATCACGGCAGACCTTCAAAAGGGCTGTCTCAGGACCATGCCTCCTGCTTGAGCCAGACTGGAATTTATCAATGGCATCATATACGCAGAGGTGTGACTGCCGCTATAATGCAATGGCTCTCTTGGAAGAGGGGAAGGAATGGCAGGATGGACGTCAGACAGCAGCTGACAAATCATCCAACAAAAGAGACGGCTGCCGCGAGACGGTAGACGAGACATCCAATTTTAGTGCTCTAACAAAACAATCCAGCAGTAAGGAAGCCCTCACAGAGGATACGGTTTCACAAGTATCACTGGTACACTTGCAAGCAAAGGGTCACTCAATCAGATCATAAGGGTAGCAATGAATTCACATCACACTTCTAAGGTTCACCGGCTTGGTGTGATCTCCAGAGAGAAACACGTGGCTCACAAGTGGCCCACGATCTGGGGATGTAGTCCAATCTTACGATCTGCTGCGTATCTCTGGAAAGGGCAGGTTACCTCTGCTTCGCTTTTCCTCTTGTCATCTCCTGTGACAACAGATGCAATTTTCGAGAGCTTGTGGGCAGACAGTGCAACTCCTCCCGGTCCTGTGTCACACAAAGGGAGCCAGTGTCCTGGAGTACCAACCAGAGCAAACCAGGCCAGCCAGCAGCAGGCCAGCGCTGCACGCTCCTCCAAGCCTCACCTCCCCGCACACTGCAACAAGAGCAAGTTTAGACTATCAGTCCTTTTGGAAACAGCACACGCAGTAGCCCCTGAATCTCTAGAGGATGTAACCTGGAAGAGATCACTCTTGCCCTCACCCCAAGGATCCAGCAGTGTGCATGACTCCCTTCCAGACAGCCTCATTTCCCTCGGCTCTCTGGCCACCATCATTCCTCAGGTGTCAGAGGTCCAGCAGACAGAAAAGCAGCATGTCCCTACTCTTCACAATCCTGGCGGGCATCGGGGCGAATACAGACCAGGTGATTTTCTCTCTGCACCTCAGCTCCTCTCTGTGTTTCACACACCAATGTGGCTGTCTGAGGTAAAGGAGGGAGCAGAGGGAGCCATAATACAAACCCAGCTTTCTTCCGTAAGGATTTCGAAAGGGGGCAGGCATTAATGGGGAAGATGAGAATTATCCCTCTTTTCTTTATAGGATGGTTATATCAGCAACAACACAGGTAATGTCTGAAACAGGCAGCGCAGGACGCTGCCTGGACACGTTGCTCCTATCTTCCGAGTGAGATGACTAAATGCAAGAAAAACAAACAAACAAACAAATGCTGGAGGCCAACCAAAGGCTAATTAGAACTGTACAGCATTTGCCAGAAAAGCCCCCTGCTGAGCTACAGCTTATCCTGGCAAAGGGAGTTGTCTGTCTGTCCAGATGAATCACATCCCAGAACAGCTCATGGGCAGCTGAGGGGGCAAGAGGGCTCTCCTGGGGGTGCCCCTCACACCAGCCCCCCAGGACATCCTCAGCAGCACCCTGCAGGGCCAGGTGCCCTTCCTTTTTAACTCCCCAAAGACAAGGCTATGCTGTGAAAACATAGTAAGGCTGAAGGAATGCAATTCACTAGAGGACAAGCCTCTTCTGGCAACCTGGATTTTAAGAAAGAAACGTGAAAATTTTGCAGGTCTTCCTGGAAAAGCTGGAGTGTCACCAGCGCTTGCAGTACAGCCAGGGGACACCGAGCCATCTCAGTGCCACTGAGTACGCAGCCGCTCAGCAGGGCTCAACCGCACGACATCTTCACGCTTGGTTTGTTTGGTTGATCTCATTCATATACACAAACAAGGCCAGCCCTGGGAACTCAGAGTATTTACTGTGTTTGAGGTGCATTTTAAAAACCTGATTCCAACTGCATTAAAATTGAATAACTTGGCAGACACTCTATAAAGCAG
Organism: Aviceda cuculoides; assembly: GCA_035590195.1. NCBI lineage: Eukaryota > Metazoa > Chordata > Aves > Accipitriformes > Accipitridae > Aviceda > Aviceda cuculoides. Next base: position 19,415,583 of record JAVJGG010000085.1, read on the forward strand.
ACTGTATTTCAAGACATAGCAAGAAAGGAAGATGGTTCATGCAATTATGTTGACAGTAAAATGCTGAACTTAATTATGACTTCAGCAATGATGACATATTTGTGATGATTAAGTTCAAGATCTGCAGATAAGAGGATATGGGTAAACTGCTGGGTTCCCTGGACTCTTCTTAGGGGAGGAGAGGAGAGGAAAAAAAGAAATAATCCCACTTCAAGCCCCAGTCTCTCCCTCAGCCCATCAGTCCTCCCCCAGTAATGTCTGGCTTCTCTAGCTAAATTTAACAAAGGACCAAGGAATTAAAAAACTATGAGTTCCTGTAAATTCTGTGAACATGGGCATCTGGGCCGAGGCGAGCGGTCCTGCAACAGGAGTTCACCTTTTGCTGAGATGCAGAGGAACAAACTATGGGCTCGAAGGAGAGAGGGTCCAACCAGACAACACAAAACCACGGGGAATCAAGCTTCACAACTCCCAGAAAACCTTTCAAGATGGCAAGTGTGGGAGGAGACTTTCTCCTGGAGGCTCACAGTACATCACAAAAGATATTAAAGATAGCTCCATGTCACTCCTCCTCTCTTTCACTGGCTGCTTGTATTGCACAAATGCTAAAGAGGCAGCTTGCTACTGCTCCAGGGTCTCCTGCACACAGCGCTGCACACACACTACAAGAGGCCTTTTGCTGCCACAGCAAACTTTGCCTTGTGTCTATTCCAAAATTTGGAATCAGTTCAAACGAAATGCCAGCCACATCAGGATGCTAGAACAGCTCCCTCCTCTCGCACCCACCTCCTGGTCAAGGGGCAAAAGTTTCTCCTTTCCACATCTACCCCATTTCCCAAACCGGTATTCTTCATACTGAGGTCATACTACCCTAGTAAACTGGAGCAGACAGCTTTCACCTAGATCTGGGTTACTGTGTCAAACAGAAACCACCACATATTTAGATCCAGAAATTCTCCTTGAATACGCCGACAGCATGCTGGCAGTCTTACCAGAATGAAGAGTGACCAAAATGCTTGTAGGAAGGGACCTGTGGAGGTGTCTAGCCCAAACCTCCTTGAAGCACAGCCATCACCAACAGTAGATCAGGTTGACTGTCCTTTGTCTAACTGAGCTTCGAAAGCCACCCAGGAGGGAGATTCCCTGACCTCTCTGGGCAACCCGTCCCAGTGCTGCACCACCCCCGTGGAAGAGAGAGTTTCCCAATATCTGATCTGAACCTTGCAAGCTGCATTGTGTGGCCACTACCCCTTGGTTTATTATCTGCCACTGACAAGAAGAGCCTGATTCCACCAACTCTGTAACTGCTCTTCCAGTAGTTGTGGGATGTTGCTAGAGTTCCCTCAGCCTCCTCTTGACCAGACTAAACAAGCCCACCTTCCCCAGGTCCTGACCATGTTGGCAGCTCCCTACCAGACCCTCTCCATATTCTCACAACACTCCTCGCCCCTGGGGTCCCAGAGTTGGACATTACTGCACTTGCCGTTGGCACAAATCCAGAGTCCTGTCCACAGTCTGGCACTTGGCATTTCTAGAGCTCAGAAGCAGGCTGATGCTGGGAAGTCTTACACAGGGAATTTCTCTCCAGCAGAACCATGGAAGAGGTGTTGCAGTGAAATACTGGGCAGTCTAGGGTGAAAAGAGAACTTTTAATAATTTGTAACAAAGAGCAATATGATCATTGAGCATTGCTCCATCATCTAGTGATAAGCTGCTCAAATGCAAAACATGTGGGTCTAGGATGTCAGCCCTGCTCACACTGCTGCACCAGGACAGCAATCTGTTACAAGTACCGACTGACGTTTCTCCTGCCCTCCCCAGGGACTTACCACACACCGTGATGGGGCCCCTCTAGCCTTGGGGAGCCTCAGGTAGTGGCTCAGTTTGGAAAAGGAGCACGAAACTCTGATTTAGACCAGATGATTTCAAGATCAAGTCCTCCTTCAGATGAATTCAGTGCAAATAACTTTATTGATACAACAGAGACAGACGGCACTAGAGTAAGTCAGTCAATTACCCTCCCCACATGGGCCTGAACACAAACATCATAAAGCCTTTTCCTGGGAAACACAACATGAAAAGAATAAAAGCAGGCCTTGGAGTCAGGACCCAAAACCACAGTTCCCTGCTCTTAACCTCTAGCCCATAGCCCATATTCCCCTTCCCTCCTTGCTTTCACAATCCCGAGAGGCAGGTTTTCCTGGCCTGAAAGGAAAAATTGAAAGCAAGTCTCCTACCTGATGCAGGACTGGACTCACCAGGAGACTATGACAGCAAAGGCAGTACCTATCCTGATGGAAGCAGTGCTACTCATGAGTGCTGTGCATGCCCACCCTTACAAGATGGGTCTAGATCCAGAATGGATGAGTGCCTGTCTGAAACCTTCAGTCAGCTCTGGGGGTTTGGGAGTGTTTCAGATACACCCATACAATGTCTCCGACTGACAATTTCCAGACAGGTTCTTGCTAAGCACGTGGATTTGTTAGATCTCCCTTTCAAGAGACTTAACTCTCAGACATCTTTAAATGGCAGATGTTTAAGTTCCTTCTTGAAGCTTAACTCTTCTCTTTGCAACTCTTTTCTTCTATATAAAGCCATAAGAAATAAATGAATACGTAAAACCAAAATAGTCATAATAATAAAGGAGCTTTTTGCAGAAGACAAAATTCTAGAAAACAGGAAGGGTTTCTGGAGAGATGACTGTGTCAGCAGAGCTGTGGGGAGACACTGAAGGAAACCACACGTTGTGGCACTCACGGTACCTGCTAAACACAGCCCACATGGACAGCCAGCAGAAACTTGTGACAGCTTCTTCTGGCTGCCATTTGGATTACATGTGTCACCAGAAGAGTTTCCCCCCCAAACACCACATGTTTTTGGCAGTATAGAGAATACTAAGGAATACCTGAGTAGCAACTGATTGAGTAAAGGCAGCAGAGCATGACTACAACCTCCATGCATCCATTGACCCAGCTCCAGAGGGTGCAAAGCTGTCCAGGAGAGATGGGACGAAGAAAGGTGAGAAACTACAGGAGTTCTGGTTGCCACAACCTGTGACATGCCCAGAACAGAGGCTGCAGTCACAGCACCAAGCAGAAACATGTTCAATAGTCATCTACCACCACCACATGTCATCCCCTGCCCTCCTGGGCTTATTGATCTTCACAGGAAGGAAGAGCTGGCAGGCAGCGGGGCAAGCATACATCCCGCTCAAACAGAATGGCCCTCATCTTGTGGAATCTGGTGCCAGGCCCAAAAGGCCTGCCTTCTTGCTCCATAAGGTACAGCATCAGCACCTCTGAGGACTCTCTTCTGGAGGACGCTGCGACCTGTTGATCCTCTGCCGAGCAGAGGCACATTCAACCCTGCACTGCCTTGGTCCAGCCTTGACAGTCTGCCACCCATGGTCGCTGGTGCCCTTACTCTGCAGTAGTCTCACACTCCAACCACCACACTGCAGGTCCCTGCCGTGCCCAGGGCTGAGCAGATTCTCCATTCTTGTCGAGGTGAGGCCAAGGCTCTATCCAGGCAGCTGCAGGAGGCAGTTCAGCCCCACCTGCCCAATCTGGGCTGTTTGAATTTCAAGCACTTGACAGGTAGGGACTTGCAGTTTTGGCCATGCTTTCCATAATGAAAGTCCCCAGAGGATCTGCTTAGATTGACATCTAGGGTCAAGCCTAAGGGTTGACTCCACCCAGCTTAAGCCTACCTCAGAGCTTGTACTGAAGCCATCCACTCTGTCCTTCCTGATCCTCCAGATGAGCTCTTCAAGGAATCGGTCTTGTTTCTCCTTCTGGGCTTGTCTCTAATTACGGGTGTTAGAGACAGGAAGTGGGCTCCGCTCAAGACCAGGCAACTGTGGGTTTGGTGTTGGCCAACTGCTTGAGCTTGCATCTTGCAGGTGAATGGTTTGATCCCAGGCACACAGCACAGAGGCGTGGGACTGACAAGTTGATTCCTTCCCAGATCCTGAGAAGTCTAGCAAAGCTGTGCCAGGAAGCCTCCAAGAGCAAAGCTAAGGGAAGCGTCAGAGTAGATGGCCAGCAGAGCAGTAGCTGGAGGTGTCTCTAAAGTCGAGCTTTAGTGATTTCCCTGCTATGGCCTGAAACCACATCCCTAACAAAGTTTGTGCTGTATACTCCTATAAGCCAGGGGCATTTTATAGACCATGTGGAGCAAGGGCCACCTTCTGTGCCTTTTCCAGCACGTGCCTCTTGTGACACAAATGTGCTTAGAAAGTCACCAGCCACAACCCCAGAGCTCTTGCTCCCCAACATCTTGCTCTCTGAATTCCTTGTTACTCACCAAACAATCAGGGACAAACAGCTCTTCAAATGCCTGGTCTCCTACCTTTCATTGCCCTACTTTTATCCACAGTTTAGATGGTACAGTTGTCAAATAAGCTTGCTGGGATCCACACAGCTCAGCAGCTCTGGGGACAAGCCACCCCTGCTCTCATGGAGCCCTGGCAGACCACATACCACACCTCTGAAAGGGGTTGGATGGAAGGAAACCAAGAAGAGTAACTCAGATGGTGTACCAAAGTTGCCCACGTTTTCAGTTGGTATGTTGTTTTTCAGAGCTGCCCTCTAATTACAGTTTTAGGGTGTATATCATCGGGATTTTTATTTGACACAGCAACATGCACTAGCCTCTAGTGGATCTAGTCCTACAACTTCATTCAGAAGTCCCTGTTCGTGCATGTGTGCAAACTTGGTGTTTGCTTTGTCTGTTAATTGCAAGGACACAGAAGCTATGGCTGTGCTAAGAAATTTTTACTGGAGTTTAGAGAACTTCAGGTAATCCCCAGAAGCCAATAAAATGGCTTCCCCTCCAAACTAGCCATTTCAGAGTCCAGTTAAACTGGATCCTGAATTCATCCAGTAAACGAACCCCTTCCTAACATAAAACATAAACCAAAGCATGCTGCAGAGGATAGTGCTGCCCTTTCTCCAGAGCTTAAAAAACCAAACTAACCCCCAAAACAGAATAAAGCATTTATAATTCTCTAGAAAAAAATAATACTGGTTTACATGAACTAGCATTTTTTTCTCTTCTAAGTCACCCTGCACAGCATAAATAAAAGCCCACATGATGTTCCTGACTTCCTGCGATTCCATTGTTCTTTCCTGAGCTTTGTTTCTTACGTGATTTGTGTCTCATCATGTGAGCTGGCTACAATGCTCTGTGCCTATTGACACAGGCCTAATCACGGGAATGGCAACCATTTCTTACAGATTTTGGAGGCAGAGCACTTTCACTTCAGCCCTCCGAAGGTCCCTTCCATCACTACGCCATGACTGCTGAGAGGTGAGTGGAAGTACTGAGCAGCTCCACACGATCGAAAGTCAGCACATGGAAAACAGCAGGAAGACGTTTTGCATTTTCCTGCAAACACCTATGTCCCACTAGAAAAAGACATGAAGAAAAATACTATCCAAGCAGACAAGTCATGTTCTCCTCTGCAAGTTATAATCCTAAATCACATTCATGAACTTTGGGAACCCATCAAGCCTTTGGGAACAAGAGAGCCAGGCAGGTAACATTCAGCGGCCCCATCCAGAGACAATATGTCTACTCAGAGTTTGCAATGTCTCTGAACACTTTTGTTTGCACCCCATTTCTGACACCCACAAGTAGCCCAAACAACATTTACTGGGACTGACTTGCCAGCTCCACACTGGTCTCCCAGTTGAACTGGAGGCAGTGGGTTTCCAGCCAGCAGCAGCCCCTTGTTCGGTAGCTGACTGGGTTCAACTGTGCATTGCCTTTATCAGAAAGCTGTGGAGAAGCACCTCGTAGAGGTAACGTTTCTCTGTGCTGAAGTCACAGAGCTATTTCTCAGTCCAAGCATTCAAAAACATTATGCTCCTCTTAAACCGTGCTAAGCTTCTCCAGAAAGAAGGGTAAACACATACGAAGAGGAAGGAATGACAGCACTCGTCACCTCTTTCAAATCTGCTTGCTAAGCTTCCTTCACGCAACCTCCTATCAATGCCTTCCAGCATCACTTTAAATGATGGCTCCTCACCAAAACGGATGTAAGAAGCTTCTGCAGGAGATTAAGGGACTCAACCACCAACATAAATCAGCTGAGTGGTATGCCAAGTAAAAGAGCTGTGCAGGACAGAAAGGCTAAAATCCACTCTTGACTTAGAGCAGTTAAAAGACATTCTCTCCCACAGTACACAATAGACCAAGTCCTCGGAAGGGTCCTTTTCTGTACCATTAAAAGGAGTCTGGGCTATAAAGTGTCACCTCCTTGGAGAAACAACCAGCCCAGAGTGGGAGGATAGCATGGTTAAGACAAGATCCACAAATATCTGTTACTGTGGTCGTGTCCCAGGTTGTCCATGGATACCTCCAGGAAACACATCTCTGCAATGTGAGGTATCTCTTGCAATAGAGTCAAACCCAGTATTTATACAAAACACCAAAATGGGTGCCGGGACTCTCACTTAAAAGGGATTGGTCTCTGCCTGCAAAATATTTCTCATTTTGATTTAGAAAAGACCAATGTTTATCAAAACTGACCATAAAATATATTCTGCCATTGCTAAAAAGGATATCACAAACATCTCGCTGAAAGCACAGGGTTTTTCCCCCACCTACAGATATGTAATTTGCAATGTGAATGCAAACCCGTGAGAAACTACGAAAGCAGGCATTTTCTAGAGCATTTCACAAAACACACGGGAGCAAAGTTCAGAGCCTGATTATGTACACGTTAATCTGATAAAAATAAAACCTGTGTCCATCAACAAACTTGGGAGTGTCATTGCCAGGGGTACAGACTGGGAGTTACCCTGGCCACACGCTGCATGTCAGAAGAAATATGCTCTGAAGGGCACACATTTAAAAAAGCTTTCAGCCTTAGTTAGGATTGCGTTTAAGGGATTCAGCACCTTCTCTGAAGAAAATGTACTTTAACGAGGATGCCTGTAAGTCATTTAGGAACTAATAAAAATATCTTGCAGAGGAGGACCAGTGATATATGCATCACTGTTACAAAGATAGGATAAAGCCTACGATGAAGTCAGCCCCGTGATTAGGATAACTTTTGAATACCAAAAATATTAGAGAAAACAAATAGAAGAGGCTTCCCTGGAAACACCATGAAACTGCTCCCTGAAGCACCACAGGCAGGTTTGGGTTTTTTTAATCCAACTGAAAAAAAACTCTGTACTTGCTTCAGATAGTCATTCTCACCTCCCTGAAATAAATTCCACAAACACAATGTGACCAAGCGACAGTCCCTCTAACCTCACAAGACACGGGACCCTGCCACAGTCACTGACAACAACCCACAGGCTAAATAGTACGAGTTGAAGCAGTTTACAATGATATGTGAGTTTAGACATATCTGTACTGGAGCCCAACAGGTTGAGGGGAAAGAATGACAAGGTAATAAAAGTGGCACACAGGTTCTCACTACTTTCTCAGCACAGTCCCCCACCATTTTTTGCATTTGAATATCACCACAAGTACCTCTGAAATGGCAGAAAGCAGGGCCCATCCTCTCAGCCAAAGGGGAACCTGAGCCTTCACAGGCAGCAAACGCAGTCTTGGGGCTCTTCTGTGAATGGACATAAGACCCTTTTGAATGCTATTCATTAGGGTTGTGGCTGGCATGAACTGTTCTTCTGTGCCCCAGCTGATGAACACAAGCACTGCTGCCAAGTCTGCTGATAAATAAAAAAGGATAGGAAAATCCTTATGGTTTTTGAAAGGGCCAACAGAAACTCAGCGCTCAAGGCAGCAAACACAATTTGCAATAACAAACAGATTCAAGCCCAAGAGCAGCTCAGCGGTGATATTCAACCCAATTTTTCCCTTAAACATCTGCTTTTAACAGCAGAGAAATCAATAGCACTAAAGGCAACTAGGATCAAGCTGATGGGCAATGCTGCAAACTTCTCCAAACAGCCTTCCTCATTTGCTTCATTTGTCACCTACTGCCCTCAGCTCTTCCAGTTCCAGGCATGCTCCCCTCCATCTCGGTTCTGCGAGCGGGACTAATTTTCATCAGAGACAAGGCAGGAGACTAATTGCAGTACACATTTCATTTGTGAAGGGACCCCAGGGAGAGGAGGAGGGGGAAGATAGCTCTCTGCTTGCTCTGCCACCTAAACAGTTTGTTAGTGTAGAAATAAGTACAATGACAGCAAACTGATGCCTAAGAAGCAATTCACCCATTAACCTAACATCCGCCACAGTTCATACTCACCACCTTTTATATGCACCATTAATATTTATAAGGATGACGTGTCTCTTTGACAGGAACTTGTGCCTCCAACGACAACAGATGTTATACCATTTATGAAAGAAACTACTCAAGCATTTCCAATGGACCTTGTCCATGCTCAACATGTCTTTATCCCGTGCTCTGATTATATTATCCACAGAGAGCCTGGGTGACCTACTGACTCAAGCCCAGGAACATGGATGGCAGCGCACTTGCCTGTAGAGTCCTTAAAACTTTTCAGAGTTGCATTCTCTCTTTGTGGGTGTTCTTCTGGGAGCCGGAGACCTTTCAAATGCACCTGATAGCTCAAACAGAAGTGTGTGAGGTATTATGTGGCAGACTCCCCCATCTCATGAAGATTTGCCACTTACCTGGACCTCCAAAATACATGGCAGGTAGCCGAGGCTACAGGATTGTCTCCCACAGTTGCCTTTGCCACTGTCACCACATCTGAATTAGTGATCATACATGACCTGTGAAGAATTAAAACCTGTTATTATATGCTGCATTATACTGCTCTATGTATGGACTTGCAGGAAAACACATGCAGCAAGGCACTGATCCCATTATCTCTGCTAAAACTATGCTGCTCCTTGGCTAGACTGTAACTTATATCACATGTGGGAGCACCAGCCTCTGGCAGGACAGAGGTCCCTGCTCTAGCAAAGGTTAACCTCCCACCCTCCATTGAGGAGAAATCAGTGCCCGTACACCTCCCCATCAGCAGACAGGAGGATGGGTTTAACCTGGAAAGAACGATATGGGTAAGTCGACGGGTTTACCGAAATGTCCTTCAGGAACCACCATGCATGGGCAAGCAATGAGGTGTTAGACAAGGTATCTAAGTAACGTTTTCTTTTACTAGATTGCAGTTGACATTTCCATTAAAATGCATGAGGTTATCATGAATCGCTTCACCTGATGTGACGGAACTTGTTTAAAGTGGCGCAGAAATGTCAGATTATCCCTGTGGGCTAGAGCAGATAGCCTGCAGTGACTTCCTCCTCCAGAACACCAGCTGTAGTAATGCCCTGATATTTATGGCACATACATTTTTAATGCCCACCACAAACGGCTCCAGCATTTGTCAACTCATTTGACCTGCAGCTTTTCAAAGAAAACACAAGAAGACATGCTGCAGAACAAGAGCCAGCAACGTGTAAAATACCTTGCTATCAGCACCCACCAAGTCAGAACAGAAATAGGATGTTAAGCCATGGCCAGCTCTCTCTGGCCATTCTCGGCCAAGATTTGCCGGCCCGCTGCTGGAGTGCACCCAGAAGTCCTCACCCTGTGCCTGCGGCTCCTTTGCTCAAAAACATGCAGATCTGAGGCTTGTGAGAAAACATTGCTGTTCAGCAGCCGCCAGCATTTTATTGCCCAAGTCCTGACACATTTGAACCAGGACTGAGGTGAATTCGGGAGCTCCTCCACTTCAGTTTCCTAAATTAACGCTGCAGCATGTCTAACTTAAGTTAGCGCTGAAACACAACCGATACAAACAACCGCAGTAAAGAGGCCTGACAGATTTGGGGACTGCACCTGCAGCCACAGCGGTGCAATGTTTCTTGTGTAAATCAGCAGAACTCACGCCAGTGTAAAACCCACCTTTCGAACATCTCTGATTACATGTGCTAGGAAAAGCTAAGCTGTCTTTGAAAACAAGCTCGCAAACTCCTGGGGTTCATCTTTTTTCACATGATTACATACATTCAGTGTGCTAACTGCACATTTTATAAATGTATGTGTGTGTGTATTTGTGTGGTTTTGTACATCTGCTGACCTTATGTGCCTAGTTTTGGTTCAGAACAAAGATGGCTCCTTCAAAATCGTGACACCCATTACTTTGCTGTAGTTTGCACCTATACAATTGTCTTTTGTCCTCCTGTTTAGGCTAACTATGAATAAACTATACACAAAATGCAGTCACAGGTGTCTCTACTCACTTAAAGACAAAAATGTTACATACCTGGCCTGGGCTAAGCATCATTGTTGCTTACTCTGTGTTAATGGTATCAACGAAAAGGGCGAGCCAGTTTCCACATTGCGTTACAGGGAGCGTTGGGTGCATCAGAAGCAGAAGGACAGATTTAGTCATCCAGCCCCAGGTACATCCCACTCTGCTCCTGCCCGGTGCAAGGAAACGTATCACCTGCAAAGCAAGCTCTTGCCAAAACTCAAACATTGTCGCTTTAAAATAAAAAGAAGAAACATAACAGAAGCACCTTTCTGAAATAAAATCTCTTGTCCATTGCTATACAAAAAGCAGAGTGGTCTGAGCTTAGGTCTCAGCCAAGATATCCTATGTGCCAGCTTTATCTCTGATGCGCTCCTCCGTGATGGCCGCAAGAAGATGATGCTCAGCATCTCTATCCCAGTTTGCCCTTTTATCAGACATGGATTAGCGTATTGCAGGCACGGATGTTTATACAGTGCTTTGAAGATTAAAAGTGGCATTAAGGAATAGCGGGACTAACTAAGAGCTACGCCAGCCTTTCTCAGAGCACGTGCCATTACCCACTGGACCACGCGGGACGAGTCAGACACCAACTTACAGACATGGAACAATAAAAAGTAATAGAGCCAGGGGTCCCCGGGCTCTCTGTGCAGCTGTGGGCGCACCAGCTCACGCCGGATCTCTTGGCAGAGAGAACCTCAGCACCACTAAAACCAGAGGGTTTTCCCTAGGCTTTTGAATAGTGAAACAAACCGGGAGTATGCCGGAGCGGGAGGGGAGCTCTACCGGACACGTAGAGGGAGGCAAGCGTGCAGCTCCGCGCCGGCGATGCCCATTCAAGCGGGGGGACGCATCTCCCGTTTCCTCGGGCGGTAAAAATATGACATGCATTAGCGAGGAGAATAAAAGGAGGGAAACAAAGGAGCGGGAGCGAACACCTGTCGCTCTCCTCGGGGACGAGCCCTAATGCTTTTATTTGCCTCAGTCTGCCGGGGGAACTGCAGCTGCCAACTGTCATCAGCATCAAGTTACCCGCACAAAGCTGGCCTGCCCGGCTCTTTCAGCCAAGGGAGGCGGAGGGCCGCGACGCGCCCAGGGACGCCACCGAGCATTCGGGGCCCAGCGCCCCACGGCCACCGGGTGGGCGAGCAGCCCCCCGGGCTGGGGAAGGGCTGCACGGCCTCGTCTCGGCCGACCGCCGAAGAGCCGTGGTGCGTTAACGCGGCCCGAAACGAGCGCGTCGTCCCGGGCAGGCACCCAAAGCCCGCCTGGTCACGAGAGGGCCTGACTTAAAAGCCTCCCCAGCCATTTGGACGGGGACAAGACAAGAAGACCAGACCCGCTGCCAGTTCCACATGCTCGGGCCCAGCCGGTTTCGTGCTCCGGGCTCAAACCGTCCTCTTTCGCACCTGGGTCGTCACCGATGCCCGGCTGCCCCTGCCGCAGCCGTAACCGCACGCGCCGCCGGCAGTGAGGGGCACCGACGACCCTGAGGTCGTGCTCCAGCTGGCGAACGACGCACGCTCACAGCCCCCCCCCCCCCCCC
>JAVJGG010000085.1:19435715-19469591 GCA_035590195.1 Aviceda cuculoides
CATCCCCCCAAACCAAAAACAACAAAAAAACCCCCACAAAACAAACAAACAAAAAAACCCAGCAACAACACACACAGATTCTCACCTCTCGGGTTTTTGCTAGAAGGTCTACTGGCTGCATTTCTAGGGAGGGCAAGTAGTAATCCATCTGTTTGCTTTAACACCTTGAAATTCATTTATTTTTGGAAAAAATTTGAGATGCAATGAAAATATTATAGTGATGCTCCAGTTGTTATAACAACAACCAATAACATTTTACTCTTGTACAGTTCTAGCAAGGCTTCACAAAGAAGGGAGAAGCATTATCTCAGGGTTTTTTGAGGGCAAGAGAAGAGATAAAAGGAGAATTTGCCAACAAATTGTCTGCATCTTTTGTGGGTTTATAGTTACACACCAATTTACAGCTGTTATAATCAATCAATTTATAGCACAGATACAAGGGGGGAAAACGCTGCAAAGGAGCTGATGAAAAAGCTTTCCTATTGCCAGAGGAAAAAAGGAAGGGGACTACAGTGAAGAACTCTCAATTAGACTAAGAGGGAGAATGAATCTGTAAGGCCAGAGCATCTCCTCATCTCTCAAAACTGTCAGGTCTTCCCTGAAATCCAGGATCTTGCTGCCAGTTGTAGGAGTTGAATGTAGCCAGTGGCTTCTTGTGCTTTAATTTGTATTATGCATGAGATTCAAGTAAGTACACTCAAAGCAAGCAGAGGCTTCTCTGTTTCCTAGGATGGAGTCTGCCACCAGACACTCCTCCCTCCATCCTCTATTCATGAAGTCTGGATTTAATTCCATAATTAGATTAATGAAGAACTGGTCACATGTCTCTCAAGGTAGGGTTTTTATTGCCTAACTGGCCAAGTCAGCTGAGAAAAGCCTCCTCAAAATTTATGTTCTGAAGTCTCCTATGACTAAAATATTATGAGACTCAGATATTGAGTGAAACACTAATATTTTCCATAAATAGCAAGCACTGATGTATCTAGAGTGAATGACAGATGCATATGCTCTATCTTCTTGCTTTATTTGGTCACCCAAACACATTTTTTAAGTTCCATCCAGCCCTGAACACTTCAGAGATGAGTTCTCCTTGGCCAGCCTAGCAATGACCACTCTGACTCAGCCACACACATGCATGTTAAATTAATAGAGGTGAATGACATAGCCCAGATGGGAAATGAAATATGCAAACAAAGAAAATCAGTGTTGTGTAAGGTACAGATCAGGAAAGAAAAGTTACATGCATTCAAGCATTTTTTTTTTGTTTGGTTGTAAGGTTTTTGTTCTTCCCATTTTGCTCCCAAATAGCATGCTTCCAACCATACTGCCTGCCTACTTTGGGAAAATGGATACCTGCAGTGCTAGCAATACCAAGGGAATTCTCAAGTATTACCTCCCTCCTTGAATACATCAGATGCCACACCAAGTACTTTTAAATCCTGTATACACAAAGAGGTTGACTCTTCAGCCTGGTAATCCTACTGTTGGTTACTTTTACAATACAGCATATACAGACAGTTACCACGTAATCATTCAACACATTCAATCGCCTTTAACAAAAAAGGTCCTTGCCACAAGAAAACAGTGATGGTTGGCCAAGGCAGAAGTAAGGGATTTAGCTGTGGAACCCAATTCCTTTCACGGCTTCTAAGAAAACCTATCAGTTTGTGGGGAAGTCTCCAGTTAAGTGTGTTGCCTTCACCTTTCCTTCATTTCATGCTGAAAAGAAACCAAACCAAAACTGTTGCTCACAATATACTGCCCCTAGAAACGTAGCAGAATCCTACAATTTAATGGAGAGGATTTGGCTCTCTGGCCCAAATTAGAAATTTCTGACACCTGGTCCTTTCCGTTGCTGAAGCACAAATGTTCAGCCTCACTCCATTTCCTGTTAGAATCCCGTTAGTGGGCAGAGAAATCAGGACTGCTAGAAAATAGTGGGGGAGCCTACCTGGTGCCACTGGTTTGTTTTCCATAGTGCTTGTAACCATGGCATCTGAGCAGTGAGAAATAACAAACACACACCTTCAAAAGCGGAAGGGCTTCCACTTCCCCTGTCCTTCCCCTGAAACAAGAGTATCATTCTTCACTTGTTTCTACTTACGATTTTTGGTTTTAGAGAACATTTAATATTAAGAAACTGTTTAGACGAAGTTATACATTGCTCTGATTAAAACCATAAACAGATTCAAATGGCCCAATTACTTATTTGGGGTTTGGTTTTCAAAGATAACCAAAATCTGAAGCATCTGGACACATAATTTTGACTTGACTCTGTTTCTAAATGTTACTTCAGAGTTCAGATCTGTACAGAGACACTGACAATTCGGGAATGTAGCTTAGCAGAGAACGCAGGTAAACACAGCCCTTCATGGGGTTGGGTTCTTCTTTTGCCAAAAGCTCTAAACATCACTTTTTCTCCCCCCTTGCCACTTTTTTTTTTCTATTCTTTTTGCCTAGACATGGGACAGTTCCAACATTCCCTGTTTTGACAACTTTCTCATTTGTTGTGGCCGCAGCCCATGGAGGCACACAGATTTAACCCTGTGCCTTCCTCTTGTGTCTGTATTCTAACAACTCCCTGCCTCCATTCAACTAAATTATTCCTCCTGGTCCAAATATCAACATGACTCAAGAGACATTCATCTTCATCTCTTAAATTCTCTGACAAGGAGCCACTACATCTCACCCAAAGAAAGATAAACTTGTGTTTTGCTGTTGACAAAACCATTTTTAAAAAGGTAGCGTTAAGCTATTTCAAAGAGGAAGCAATGTCCTTTGGAACTGTGCTATTAACCTCTTCCTCCAATTCTTTCATGAAAGTCACAAACCAGAGTGCAACAACCCAAATGTTTCTAGAGCAGCAAACTGTCACCTTCTCTATACAGCGCAGGCATTACCGTTTGACCCTAGTCTTCTCTAACAGGCTTAGAGGTATGGAACACAAAATGCTTGGAAGGCTATGGATACATTTAATTACAGGAATTTACTCACAGTAGGTTTGGGTAATCAACCAAGTCACTACTATGTGCGTTGATGAAGTCTGCAAAGTTTGGGGAATGCTGTTAGCATCCATACTCCTGGGAATGCTCCTGCAGAACAAATAATACAGATTTCTCTCTCTCACACTCTCCTCTCAATTGAAAAACAAATTTTATATCGGAAAGTTTTGAAAGCCTTCTCTGGAAATGCTTGAATAAGCAAGGTAGACTGTATAAATCAACTAGGTGACAAATACCAGCTCCATTTATAGACCCGTCTTAAAACACATTAGAACACAGGGCTGCACTTCCTGGACCCAATTTACTGCCAGCTCATTCAGACACACGGAGGATTTACATTACGGTGGCCAAGATATCCTGACCTTCCTCTGCATTACTTCAGTTTGTCCCCTCAGAAGGCATTACGGGCAGTGTCACTGGTCAACAACTTCCTGAGCATTTGGACCCCTTAATCCTGTCAAATACATTCAGAAAGACTCTACCTGTAAAGCCACTGTTGTCAGCATAATGAGTAAAAGTTAACACCATAAACTTCACAGGCCTATGAACACTAAATTAGGTGACAAAGGCAGTCATATATCACTTCATCAAACTAATTCTGTCAGTAAGTGAAATCTGTAAAACCATTTAGAACATGCAATCTGGTTCAATTTACATCATTCTGCTGTGAAATTGATTCAAGATTATAAACGGTTTACTCAAATTAGGATATAGGCACCTTTATTTTGCTTATCTGTTAGCTAATAGACTATCAGAAAAACTTTAAAAAAAAAAAAAGGAAAAGAAAAAAGAAAGAAGAAAAAAATGAAACAGATTTTCCTCAAAAATCCAAACCAGAAATCCCTGAAAATTCTATTCTTTAAAATTAAGATTTAAGCATCACCTCATAATGGCAGAGTACATACAGGGAATGGATTTTAGGTGGACTGGTAGGACTAATAAAACAATGTTGTACGTAAGTGCTTTCATAATCGGGTCTTTACAGCTGATGTCATTTAAATTCACTGCTCATGTAATATAAGGAAATTATTATTAAAAGAATATTAAGTACACTGCCTGACTACATCCAAAGCTTTAGGAGCCTCCATTCAAAGTAGTTTGGTAACCATCTTTTCTTATATGCATAGCTAAAGACAATGGGAGAATTTCCTAGTTCTCCACACAATGCGAGAATCCTTCATTGTTGCCACGTGATTTTGGCAGTTACAAATTTCAACACAATTGTAAAATATATACATTTATATTTGGATTTGTCTCTGAAAGGAGGGGAGGCAAAAGAGAACTTCAAGGCAACCAACAGGGAACAAAAGTCTTCCAGCCTTCAGCAGCAGGCAGGGCGGTGGAGTTTAGGCAGAGGTATGCATCTTCCCAGAAATCAGACCTGAACAGAAGGCACTCCTCCCCACCTCCCCTTCCCTCCTGGCCCGGCACTGAGCAGCTGGGAAGAAGTCTTCACTATTCACGGGCAGGCAGCAGCTCTTCAGAACACAAAAAAGAAGGGGCTTGTAAAGACAACTGCATATAGACGCTGGAAACAACTCCCGAACGCCACATTCTTCACAGTGTCGCTCCTTTCTGCGTTGTGTCGCACCATATGCTTTTTTAAATGCACAGATTGCAATACGCTGCTTTTGGCCCCAGGCTGGTAACTGGGTCTGTACGAGGGCCTGAAGGCACAGGCTGAGCAGCCCTGGAGCTTGCGGGGAGCTCAGTTAGAGGAGCAGGGCTGTTACCGAGCCTTCCGCACCACTCCGGATCATCCTGCAGCCAGAGGGGCTTCAGGTCATTCTTGGGTCTTCCATGCCCTGATGCAGACACATATTGTTTTCTTCAATTCCATTATTTCCTGGAGGCTTGTGGGGGTTTTCTGTGTTTTTGTTTTTGGTTTTTTTTTAGTAAATAAAAACCTCATTTAGCCCGAACAGGAAGAGAAACAATTCTAACAGATAGTTATTACATTGCATAATAAAAGAATACAACACAATTCATTTAAAATACCATCCGATACTAAAATATACTGGTTGGTATAGTAAATTACACATGTTCTGTCACTGCGAGAGAAAAATAAAAAGATGTTGTTTTATTTCTTAGAATTCTGTTTTGGTGCAGAAACAAAATACGTATTTCAGGACTCCAGAACCAAGAGTACCTCCACATTGCAGCTACTGCCACTCCTAATTACTTAGCACAAAGAAGTTGGTCTGCAACCTAATTAAGCGTTTTCATCATAAACCTCTGATTTTACCAAATTTAGAAATGCAACTGAACTATGAAAAAACAGTTTTCCACAATATACTAAGACATATTTGTCAGTATCCAAAATTATAACTGGAAGCTAGGGGAGATGGGAGAAGTTTATTAACACAAGCACTAGAAAAGCACTGAACCCGATTTATGTACCAGCATCAGTCTTTGTATGTTCCAGTAATTTTGTACATGCTCCCAACAAAAATGCAAACACTTAAAAGCTAGAGAGATGCAGTCAGCAGGAGCACAAGTCACAGCATATAGAATGGAGAGACGGTTCAGATTAAATCATTAGTATAAATACCTGTGTACAACCCACACCATGGATGTGGTTCTTACCTGGGAAGTTGAAAGAACTGAGTCTGTCTCACCAGGGCTCCGTAGAACTGAGCCACACCAGTCCCAGTGCTCATTTAAATGGGAGCAGAGGTAAGCACAGGCCACCTAACCCTTCTTCAGCTTCCTGCAGCTAAGAAAATTAAAGATTAAAGCCAACTAGAGAAATGCATTTCCTAAATTTATCCAGCACTTGCATGATTGGGTTCCTGGGTTTTCTGGTTTCTAGGTCTGGTTTTCTTTTGTTTCCCCTATGCAAAAAGGCATAGGAAATTTCAAAGGGAGTCAGCTGGTGACAACAGAAGGGAAAGCAGTAGACCTTACTTTAGGCAAGCGATGGCCAAACATGTTTGTTTGTTTGTTTAAAAAAAAAGTACAGCCAATACTTTCTTGGACAGAGGTAGAATTTTTGAAGTTGACAGTGCAACAGTAACACAAGCAATTTACTTAGACCATTGTAATAATTTAAAGTGGGCAATAAATATATTCTATATTCTGTCTTATTGTTTTAATACATAGACTACAGAAACACACCTTGACAAATCCTGGAATACCAGGAAATTCTAATCCATCCTCAGATTTGTCTCCTTTTGTCTAGTTAAAACAACAAATGAAGTGCAAAGCAGTACAGCCCTCTAAGGCTGATGGTGCAATGGCTCCCCACCAAGCTATCTACCCAAGCCGTGGCAGGTGCTTGAGAACTGTCTCGCTACTAATTTCCCCAGTCTGTATTACAACAGAAATCACTGTACCCACCAATGGAAATGCATCACAGTTTTGCCACAGCACCTGCTCATCTTGGTTAATCCAGTGCTGACAACAGTTGGGGGGGGTTTTGGTGTTGGGTTTTGTTTGTTTGTTTTTACAAGTGTAAACACATGCCCTGTGAGTAACACTAGAAGCAAAGGGTCTTCCACCTGAACGGCTCTTTCATAGTGCCTCAGGACATTGAGCCTCTTTTGCAATGTGTTCTTCAGCTAAAAAAGCATTTTTTTTTATTAGTGAATAGCAACTGTTTTCATACTTTCATACTGTCCACCAAGGTTAAACAGTATTCATGCACTGCCACAGAAGGTTCTTTTTGTCTGCAACTACTAGATATAATCCAGAGCCAGAAATATTGTAGAATGAAACCCCATCACGCACACTCCTATTGCACATGGCAGCCTGATGTAACTCCAATTTTTCTTCAGGAAATGCCAGGAGAAACACCCATGATTAAGAATTCAGTTGTCTCAGTTTCTACCCAGTCTTACACTTCCTTTTGACTTAGGAGGCCTGGCAGAAGTGGTTTTTTGGTTTGGGGTTTTTGGGGGGAGGTGTCAGTGGTTTTTTGTGGTGGTTTTTGTTTGTTTGTGTTTTTTTAAGTTGCACCAGTGAAGCCCACTGACAAAGTTGTTATACACCTTGTGTACCACCCCTAAAAATACTGTCCTCTTCCAAAGCCCCAAGTAAAAGGAGCTGACAAGCTGTTCATTACCTCGTTCAATAAATCAAATATATTTCTCAAGCTCCTAACCACTAGTGAGCAAGTAAACATTGGAATTTCTGGAAGTTACACCTACAAACATTATTCTCCTTTTAAGTCATCTGTTTGTCACTTTGCCAGAAGCATGCAAGTCATTTCGCCATGTTGAGTCAGAGGCTTATCAATACATTATGTTCCTTCCACCCTTGCTAAAGGGACAAAAGAACAACAACCAAGGATCTTAATTCTCAGTAAGGAGACCATTTTTTTTTTTCCCTCTCCAAATAAGTGGACTAAAATTTGATGTTTTCAGTAGTCTGTTTCCCTTTCCCAAGCACAAAGCCTGTATTTGCATTCACTATCATTGGGATAACAGCCCTTCATTATGAATTTTCCTCATCTTATCTGAAATTCAAGACACAGATCTTTCCCTTTACATTAAATAATGTCATGGCAAACTCAATAGCCCCAAAATACAAGAAGCTGAATAGAGGAAAAACAGGGGTATCAAAACTGCCAAATATAATCATAGGGCACCAGTGACGCCTAGGGGCTACTGAGGTGGGAGAAACTCTGACAAAAGACTTCCCCACAGTTCTGCCGTGTAAAGCAAGCCATTGTCTTTGAGTGCTGACAGAAGGCACATCAGCAAGGAAGAGTATGCGAATAACTGAAACCACATTTAACTTGTACTCTTATCACATTTATGATTGCAAAAAGTTACCAGAAGCAGAAATAACGGTGAAACATTACCTGGTAATTTATTGCATCAGCAGCACTTTAGTTCCCCCAATGTTATATATCAGTTGTCAAACATACATCCAAATGCTCGCACAATACCTTCTCTACTGAGTTGCACAGATACCCTGTATATGTGCATGACACTACAAATTGTAGTTCTGTCAACTGCTTCATCAATACATCTCTCCTCTACATGTTTAGCTAAGCAAGGAACCAAGGTGCTGTTAGGACAAAAGTGTTTTCAGACTTCACACACACAACTGCTCATGTATTTAGGGTCAATCCAGAAGACTTCAAAGGGGCTCGGATGATGTGCTAAACAAGCATGCTTTAAAATGCACGTCTTGACAACAGAGTGCACAACACTACAATTCTACCCTTGGTGTGAAGGCAATTCACCTGTGCAGTGAACTGTTTTGTGGGCTAGAAACACCTTGATTTTGCAGCTCACAGAAATATCTGGGTCCCTCATGACCAAACTATGGTTTGCACTAGCTTGTTCTGTTTTAAAAAACCCACAAACCTCTCAAAACACAGTCATGGAAAAACAGACCTCATGAGGGTCTCATAACCTGAGTACCTCCTAACCTGGAGGGGCGGTCCAAAGCAGCATCCCACACCCACTAAACTACATCACTGCTCAAAGTGATAAAATAGAAATCTTCAAGCCTCCCCACTTTCTCCACTCATCAGAGTATAAAACAAAAACATCAACAGGGAAGTACACTAGCTTGACAAGTTTCAACAATCCTCAGAAGACATGACACTTCATATGATGACGGAAGACTAATAATCACTGTACAAAGCAAAGTCAAGGAACATAACTGGAATTCTTCACCTCTAATCTACCAGTATAAAACCACAAAGGGCTGCAGGAGAAAAGGTACCCATAGCTGACATTAAACAAACAAAAAGGACAATGTGTCTTCTGGTGGTTTTGAACTACAAACAGAGAACCCAGCTGCATACACTCTTCCAGGCAATACATTTATACATGTTTTCAGAATGGCTAGTCAACATAAAGCTTCAATCTTCCATTTGACCACTACACTGACAGGTCAGACAAGCTGGCAACAATTTTACTTCAGGATAGTAAGCCACAACTAACTTTATAGCTTGCAAGTTCTTCAGTTTGAAATACCAGTTCACATACTATCAGTAATGCATATATTTTTGCTTCTTACATGGAGTAGAAGGCTCAAGGAAAAAAAGGCAACTAAAAATATATCTGTTTTATTTACCAGTTTTCTAAAAAGCAAAGTCATAAAAATTAGTCACAAGTGGCAAAACCAAAATATATTGCACAGTGTACAGAAAACATTGTTGACATGTTGACAAAGTGTCATCACAAATAAGTCATCTTACAATAGTTTGGAAAAATTACAGCTTCAGAATCTTATCTATAAATGGAGGCATGTAGATTTAAAGTTACAGGAAAATATTTTAATACCACCCTGTAAATGCAAACACTTTAAGGATGCAAGATTAAGTCCATAAGTAAGCACATCCACAAAATGCTCTAAATATACTTCTCTCTTCCTTTCACTAAGTTATGGTTACAAGATGGTCATTGGGGGGGGAAGAAATGAGAACAAATTAAAAAAAAAAAACCAAAAAAACAAAACCAAAAAACCACAACAGAAAAAAAAAGCATGCTAAAGCAAAGAAGTTCAAAGTCGTTGAGGAGTCCTTGAAAATAATTTGTATAATTATGATGCACTCCTTTTATATAAAGCTTTTATTTTTCCCAAACCCTGGTCCAATTAAAACTATTTGTGTTTACATGTAAAAATGGAATATTTTTAATATGTTGGTATAGCTGCACTGTTCCATTTATGATTAAAACATTTAATACATTTGACTTGAACACCAACATTTTAAAATTTCTCATTTAGTTTATATTTACATATATTTAAGTTTGACCTTGCTAAACTATTAAAGACAGGAATCAGATCTTGCTGGGTAGTGCTTCACACTATGTTCAAGACACTTATTTTTTAAATTGTTATTCTACTTGTTTCACAAGTTCACACACTCTGCTATCTGCAGAACCTGTCTCCAATGCAAATTTCCTCATTACACTGTCCAATTAATAACTAATTAAACAAATTATTTCTTCCCTAAGCAAATACCAGTCACTTCTGCATGTTTTTGGTGGTGTCAGATCTAACTTCACATCCTCTTTATATGCAAAGAGAAATATTTTTATAGAATCAAAGTAACCTTAAATTTCAGTGAATAGAAATGTTATCCTAATAAAAAAGAAAATGTTTTCCATGAAAAATATTTTAAGATAAACATATCGAAGTTAATTGAATTTCTCCATGTTTTTCACCCCAAGACCTACAGCTGACATCTAGCAATACTGCAACTAAATGTCCTTTAACTAACCAATATATTAAAGTTGCTCTTTTGCATTCTCTTCCCACATCCAACATGTATAAACAGCACAAGAACATAAAGTACACATATTCAAGTCAATACAATCTCAGAGGCATTGAAATTAAATCCTTGACAGCAAAGGATTCCAGCCACGCTAAGTTTTAGATTATGCGATTCAAATACAGTGAAAGTCAATGCTATTCTCAAAATCAATTCTTTTTTATAAGATCTTCAAATGACAAGAAGTGTCTAATCCTTTCTTGCCACATACAAGTTTGATATTTGTTTAGCCACACAGGAAAAACTGATGGCAAACCTCCTGACAAAACGAATCAGAAATAAAGGTTAAAGTTACCAAGCTTTGTCTAACAGTCACTGGAGCATACACAGTCATCCTTTGTGGTCTTAGTTTTTTAAATCTTTAAGCATAAAGATTTCTTGTGTATAAATTCTCATAAATGATGCTTCAAGGTAATAAACAGTTCATAGTATTGCAGTGTCCATTTAAATAAAAGGCTACAAAGTTGTCAGCACTCATCTATACCTTCTTACACATTCACATAAGTATTTTAACCCAAGACCATCTAACAAAATCAGTTCAACATTTCTTAGAGAAAAAACGGTTCCTACATTCAAAACTATAGGAAATAAAGAAGATGGGATCAACTGGTATGAGAAGGGCGAGTGTGAATTTATTTGCTTGAAGGTTATTTCTTCTACTATGCTGGACCACTTCAAATATTAAGAACAATGCTAAAGATCCACTAAGCAAAATTGCTAGAACAATTTATAATGCTGAATCATTACCAAAAGGAGACTTGAAGAACTGTCTGTACGTAAGGGGATTTTCAGTACTCATTAACCCACTCTACAAAAAACAGTAGGCATCAATGAACATTTCTATAGTTTATAAAGAAATACTCGAGGCATGTAAGTGCAAAATAGGAGTCTTTCTTTTTTAAAGAAAAGCTACACCATCTTCAACAATGTCCTTACTGGGAAGAGATTGCCACCATTTAAAAAGAGATTCATTCACAAACGACTCTTCTAGAGCAAGAAAGACACATTTGTTTTTATGAACTGGATTCATCTTGCTGGATACAAGATTAAAACCTTTATGGATCATCACTGTAGTTTTGAAGCAGCTTTGAAAACAGGCTCAAAGGCTATGTTTGTTCTTCACTGACTTGACTCAGGGAAACCAAGTTGTTTTCCCCACTGTCTTCAATCATTTCATTAAGGTCCATTTCATGGATTTCTTCATCATATGATGTATAAAAATTGCTTTGAATATTGTCCTCACAAAAAATACATTCCTAAAAAATATTATAGAAACATTTATAAGTCAAATTAAAAAAACAAGTGTTGCCAAACAACAGCCTATTAGCATGCGATTTCCGATTCCAAGGGAACCTTTACAGCTGTTCTGCAACTACTAGATATATTCCACTCCCCAACTTTCCCACACACAATCATTTTATAATGAGTAGTAAATCAGCACAAGTACTTGAGAACTCTACTGGAAGCAGTTATGTCACAGATAATTTTTAGTGCTGACATTTTTACATGCACTTCCAATCACCTTTTCTTCCATTTGGTTGCTAACCCTGCAATAATATGTTCATGTCAGCTCCAATGCTTAGGAGACTGAAGCAACTGTACACTAACACAAGTTTTAAGAGACTGAAGCAACTGTATGCTAACACAAGTTGGATGCTATAGTATTAATGTGGCAGTAACATTAACAACAGGATTAGGATTCCACTGCAATTGTTACACTAACTTTTGAAATACGCATGTGCAAAGACAGCCCTTGCATTTGATAACTTATGTGCAAAACAGCTACAAATGATGGAAAGCTTAGGGAAAAGAGAATGCAATCAGGCGTTTGTGAGTGAATAAGTAAAATATACAGACAACAAATAAAACTGCAAGGATGCTTTGTTTTCGTTTGGTTTCTTTTGCTTTTCAAGCCATTAATCCACTTATAGAATCAAGGCAAGAGATGATCCTGCATGGGAAGTCTGACAGAAAAAAGGAACAGGGTGCTCCCATTAATTTTGTACTTTCTAGAAAGCAACGGGCATAAATTTCTACACAAAAAAGTAGAGATTTTTCTGTAGTGAAGTTTCCGGCTCTGTTGATAAAGGATTTCCAACAGATACACAGAAATTTAAAAATAGGAAGGAAATTTCTTATACTGTATTCACCACTAACTCCCCCATTGGAAAGAAGACTCATGGTAAATTAAATCAAGCCAGAAACCACTGCATGGACATTTGAATTCATTTTTTTCTCTGCATAATTGACCAAGCTTTCACAGCAATAGGAATGGAAGAGTCTAGCATAGGCAGCTAATAATTTAAGCACTGTTATACATGCAAAAGTAACTAACTCATTTAAACTTACGGAATTAGCAACAGTTTTTGGCAGTCCACCTTGCTGGATCCATGGATGAACTTCAATAAGCTCTCTTTTTTGTTCTTCTGTAAATTTTGGCTGTAGTTTCTGCATTTGCTTTAATTTCTGCTTATCTTCTTTTAAAACTGTTTCCAAATCTCTAAAATAAAATGTATTTAGAAATTGAGCTTCAAAAGTTTCTGAGCTTTATGCCTATATAAGGTTACACGTCAAATACTACCATTTTTGTTCTGGAATCTTAAGCTTACACATCTTCTATTGGAAGAAAATTAAGTGTGGTTATTGCAGCAGCTTTCTGCATTTACAGACAACTTTAATGCATATCTGCTGGCTCACTGTCTTTTCAAGTCCCATCAGCGGAAACACTTTCTTGGAGCTATTCTGGCAGCACCACTGGTGAAATCACCAAGAACGTCAGTTTTCCTCTGCTGCAGTAAGTTCCAAGTTCCCCTTCACTGGGAGGATAACCCAAACCAGACACTAGATGCACATACGAGATACTAAAGCAGAAGTAGTAGTAAGGTGTGTTTAAGAAGGTCATCATGAACGGATTAAACTTCAGAACTGAGAGGAAGAGATTTAGAAAATACTGCTCTATTTTCAGCAGCCAAAGTTCCCTCTCCTTGCAATGCCCCACCTTGATTCAGAAACTTTAAAAAAATCCACACCACACCAAACATTTACAAGCTGTATACCTCTGTAAAAGATGACAATAGAAAGCAAGTTCCAGGAAACCCGGTACTATATCTGTTCCTTACAGCACACCGAAGAACATCCCTGTGCTTCTGTATTTTGAAAGCTTGTTTTCCCTCCCTTTCAAAACACTTGTCTTTACTGAAACTTCCTATTCCTTTCAAAATACCATTCGCTGCTCCTAAGAAATATAAGCAAGATTAAAAAAAAATCTGCAGACTTGTCACCCCCTCTCCCCCTCTATCTGGTCTTTGCTATTGAAGCAGGAAATATTTTTTTTTTTTAATAAAGTTTTTTCTAACAGAAACCTTAGGATTTTTACCTTCTACTTCCTTGTCCTATTTGAATGGGAATTTAGGGAGAGGAACAAACATGTGGAACTTAACAACCCAGGGATAAAAACCACAAGGCAGAGAAAGCAGCATGCCACTGAATGTGGCATCTCAAGGACAACAGCCAGGGAGTACAAATTTTCCATGCTACAGACCACCATTAGATCTAAGCATACTTGCCAGGATCTCTTAACCAGACAAGGATTTCTAGGCAAGTAGTTACAAATCACTAACAGTAAAACAACTTCAAAAAGTACACACAGTTAATTTAAACTCAGGTAATTGATACAGTTAAGCCTAATCAAATAATTTTTACTTTTTGAGAACTTCTTGTGTAGTACACAAAAGATAAAGGAAGCAAGAATTCCTCTTGACACTGAGCTACACATTAAAACCAATTTACTTCTATTGAGGCAGAGATTCGTATGTATCTCTCCTTCTGTATACCCTGCTCCCCCCAACACACATACAGCTCGTGAAGGACTACGACATTGGAATTACCGTGAAGGTATCTGGTAAGTCATCATAACAGTGTCATCTGTGTTTGCCATCAAAAGCCATATAGGATCCTGAAGGACATATTTAATGAAGTGCTCACTTTCTTCCATTTCTGCCTTCATTTTGGTTTTATGATGATTTTCTGAGGAATCAATACTCCCAAAGTATTTGCTGGTATGACTAGTTTCACTACTACCTTTAAAAAGAAATTTAAAGTTTCATTATAAATTATCAAATACAGAGTATCTGAATGCTTTTGAAAACAGAGAAGATTAGAGAACTGAAAGTATAAATAAACCACTATTTTATTTCATTTTTGAAGCAGAGGGAACTTCCACTCCTAAGTAACTATTATATTTTTAAAACTCAAATTCTCAAGCTAAGTCGCCATTAAATTTCAACAGAATAATTAACTTAAATTAAAAACTCTGAAATGAAACATGAAGGAATACAGTATTTTCTCTTCATTATTCTATCATACCTACATATATCTTAATGGTTATTTTACGTACACTTAAAAAGACTCTATACTGTAAATCAAGCACAATAGAAAAACTTCCATGTTATGTAATAATTATTAAAAAGAAAGCAAGAATAAACTATGCAATGAGGATTAAAGACAATAAAGATTTTTACATAAAGCACTTGATGTTCAAGTGGTGTTTGCAATACCTCACACTCCCCAACTCTTCTAAAATGCTAAGAGAGTACTCAGTGTTACCTGTTCTGCTGCCTGACATGCCACAGCCATTGGATCCAGATCCCAGAGACTCAGCAGCTGCAGATACACCACTCCCTGAAGAAGCTGAACCAGTGCCTGAACATGCATCTTCTTGAAGTAAAATATCAAGCAGGACACTGGACATGGAGAGTGCATCACTATTTTGAGCATCCATTGGAGATTCAGCCTAGTAATAAGAAGGGGACGGAGAAAAAATAAAATGAAAAAAAAAAAACCAAAACCAAAACAACCAAAAAACAAAACCAAAACCAAAAAACAAGGCTATTTCATTACTAATGATTTACATTTAGTATCAATCCATTTCACTTTATATACTAATATGTTTACACAGTTATTCAAAGACAGACAACCACCAATAACATATGCCAAGACCAACTGAGGAATAATGAAGTGGACTGATAGACAGGCAAGTGGTCCTTCAGTGAGATTGAGATTTCAATTCAATTCCTCTTTAAAAAAAGACACAGTTTAGTGAGGAAGTAAGGAAGGCATTTGCTATTCGGTTTTGACAGCTCCTACTGTCCTGGACAAGTCAGAATTTACCCAAACCACTTAAGACACACTAGCAGTTGCTCCTACTATAATCTACCTCAAAGAGATTTGGATCAGCTGTCCATCACTGTTACTACTCTCAACACATGATGAGAAGGAAGAAGGTGTTCCCAGATGCAAGCTTCCTAGGCAAAATAATTTATTTGTATGTTTTTAAGGGAAAGAGTATTAACTACGCTGATTTCTAACATAAGCAAAACCTCACTGCAAGTAAGTTTGAAGATTAAATATTAGAAATTAAGGTTGAAAGAACTTAGCAAAATACATAATAATGGAAAGAACTAGCTTTATCCTTAACATATTCCTGAGCCATATTGCCCTCATTTTCCAGTAAGTGCAAGGAAATTACAGAAAGTTACATTTTTCAGGTTTCTAAAGAACAGGAACTAACAGTTCAAGGAAATTCAGAAGAACTTGCCAGCAAAATTGTTACTATTACATTTTGTTATCAAGCTTCTTTTAATCCAGCAGAGGCATTTCAGACCATGCTGTAAGTTAGACTGTCATAGATGGCACTGTTACACCACAGCACAATTCGGAATTCCTTATAGAGATAAGATTTCAGAGATGTTATACAGTGCACAGAATACATTCGCCCAAATACAGCACTAGATGCACATATCTCTGAAAATTGCTCCATAAGTGGCATTTGCACGACTAGTGTGATAGAGATTTTTTTCTAATGAAAACCAAATGTGTTTGTTCTCAAGATCATGAGATAACAAGCATGTAATAACAGAACGTGACAAGTTTTTGCATTGTATCAATCAAGTTTGGGAGTTTCTCTAGAAAAACACAGATGTAACCAAATCCATTTCTCTCTGTTCTCCCTCCATTTGTCCCCCTTAAGGATCAATATCAAGAACTTTAGGTAAAATAAATCATCTGGAAACTAACCAGGGAGGAAAGTTTAACATGGAGATCTAAATGTTCCCCACGGTATAGGGAACAAGCATTTTCAGAAGTTTTTCCTTCCTCCTCCTCCTTTATGGCTTCTAATGTAGATACCTGCTTATGACTCACTGCACAAAGAAAGGGATCTAATCAGCTGCTAGCATCAACACTAACAATACTTTTTACTGATTACTTACAGTAGTTTAGATCTCAGATAGGTCTAAAAGTAAAAGCTACCCTTTCCAATCCCTGCTTTCCTTTTATCAGCAGTGAACCCACAAGTTCTACTTTATGACTGCACCACTAGATGCAGAGACCAGTTACAAACCACAGCACAAGAAAAGCACAAGGGATGAAGGAGCCAGTCTAAAAGGATTAGGTTGCAACTCCACCCCATCAGTGACTTAGCATTTACAAAGATACTCTATGGTGCCTTTAGAAAACACTAATATTAGTCTACATATTTCTGTCATAAAGCCTTTACGGACATCTTACTCCATCTGAAGTTTCTGTAAGGTTATTTGTTAAACTGATTCATCAAATTTGAATGAGCCAAGAAATAAAAAAACTTGAAGTTACCATAGCTCATCATAGTTTTAGTGCACAAAATAAAAACAAAGTTATGGTCTGCAAGCAATAAATAATTATCCCTTTACTTTGGCTGCTTGTTCTGCTTGTTTGTAAAAAAGATGTGATTATTTTAAATCAGCTTCTTTCAGACCATTTATAGATTGTTTCCCCCCCTCCACAAAAATTCACTAGCCCAAAACTTTTTACTAAAGTGCTCATATTATTTTAAATCTATTTCAGTGCTTTTCAATAGGCTTATCCATATTCATACCTTTTTAAAAAAAAAGGGGGGAACAAAACTGTTTCAGGATGTATTTCTAAGCTTCCTAGTGTAACTTCAGAAGAACAGCAGCAAGGTGGTTTTAATTTTTAAAGGTTAAGACTATACTAATGATTGGATTTCATGTTTTATTCAGTCTGCTGAAATATGAATTTACCAACTACAATTGTGAGTCCATCTCCTTGCTTTATATTCACTGATTACTGTACATCACTAAAAAATAGGTCCCACAAGTGAAAGAATTGAAAACAATGTGGCAGAGACGGGAAAATTAGGCTGGGGCAGGAGGGGGGGGAGGATCCATTTTAGGCATTTCTATATATTAATAACTTAATGTATGTTCAAGAACATGAAAACCTAACAAAAAACAAACAAACAAACCAACCAACAAAAAACCCCCCACAAAAAAACCCAACAAAACACCCCAAAACCCGTCAGCATACTTACTGGTAAGGATCCCTTTCCATTACAGCAATCAGTTGTCAAGATTTTGCCTATGGCTCCTTCCTCACTTAGTCCTCCACGTAAACCCACAGGAGCTCCACTTTCAGCAGTTTTTGTGGTTTCTTCTAACTGGAGAAGATTCAGAGGAGAACTGCACCTTGACTGGAACAGAGGTGGTGAAGCCTGGTCTTGAGGACCCACTGACTGCGGAGTGCAGGAACGGGATGGCTCATTTCGTGGCTCTGTGACAGGAACCTTTTCACTCTCTGCTGGTGGATTATAATGGAATGGCTGTGCTGAAAAAAATGCCTGTTGTGGGAAAGGGCTGGGTGTAGTGAATGGTGGCTGTGTCGGAAATACTGTCTGTGAAGAGAAAGTGGAATGGGCAGGGAAGTTGGGTTGGCTGTGGTACAGCGTTTGAGGTAAGTTATTGTTCATCTCTGGGTAGACATAGTTGGGGAGCACAAGAGCTACAACAGGTGTCATGAGGGGTGCAGAGAACTGGGATGGTTGCACAGGGCAAGTACTTCCAGAGTCTGGCAACTGATTAAAACCAGAGAGTGAAGTCTCAGGAGCTGGTGGCACAGTGCCTGCTGCTGGAAAAACAGGAAGTGGATATGCAGGCATAACAGTGGGAAAAGACATTGCTGAATAGCTCGTTTGTGAAGTGTCTGATGGCGACCAAGCAGTAGTATTTAAACCTTGAAGAGGGAACCGATGGGGGAATTTAGTTCCGGAAGTTGTACTGTCCGAAGACTCCTGTGGTTTAATGCGCTTTGATTTCCTGTTCTTTCCACTCTTCTTCCAAGGCTGATCCATTCCAGAAATGCCATTTTTTTGTACACGGCCACCTAAAAATAGAAGAGAAAAAAATCAGGAAGGATCCTACTTGCAATCTGATGGATCCCTTTCACCTTGTCATCCCTAGAAGTTGCTCAAAACTGCAGTTCTGGACTTAACCTACCCAAACTGAAGCATTTGGGAAGGAGTCAGGTTCACTTTTACCTCTTATCACAAGAGGTGCCTAAATGGGCAATGAAAACCATGCTGACACACCATGGAAGAAAAGAGAGCAGCAGTGGATCAATTCAGGCTCAAATGTGTGTCAACCAAACGGCACAACATTGCAAAACAGCGGCTCACAGAGGGACAAACTTAAAATTACTCCAGCTATTACAGTGAATGCAGTATGGGACATGACTGAAAGCATTTCTAGAGAGTTAAGATCATGCAGGTCCATAATTGAAAAGGTGAGAGAGGGGAAAAGCATGCTACATTTACAACCTTATTTTAGGAGAAATCTGCACCAAGCAACTCTTTCCTGCATGAAGGCTGTCAGTTCATCTGATTACAGACATGAGGAAATCCATAAAATACCTTCTGGCACTAAAAGCTGCTCGAACTTTCAGTTTGTCTAAAGCTTATTTAGATAGGCTGAAATTTATCAAGTATAAAGAATGCAAGGGGACTAAAGGGTTCCAGAATAGGTTCCCTAAATCAAGGACCTGCATAACTATTTAAATTTAAAAAAAAAAAATGTAAGATAAGAATCTGCAAAAAATGCTTAGCAGTGTCTGACTTCTGTTCCAAGTCAGGACTGAAATGGGAACAAAGTCAGATCAGTATCAAGCACTTCTGAAAATGCCATCTGGAGTTCTAGTCCTATAAACAGAACAATCTAACCATTACTGCTAGTCTGTGCCATTTCCATCCCACTGATCACATTATTAACCCAAAGGCAACCAATGATGAGATTGTTTCACTGATTACACAATAGTGGAATGGGGGAAACTGGATGTAAAGCAAAGGGGCTGAAAACAAAACAAAAATCAAAAAACTGGAAAAAAAAAATTGGAAAGACAGAAGAGAAGCAAGGGAATACAAGCATAGATACAGTAAAGCAAACATGCTAAAGCATGTCTTTTGTCCCTTGAAAGTAGATGCATGAGAGTAATAGTATAGCGAACAGACAAAAATCAAAACATTAGTTACTAAAATGTCAGTTATTACATTAAAAGCTATATTCCACTCTCAATATTCAAGCAAGATGTAGCAGAAAGAATTTTTCTGTGGACATTAAAAATACTATGCAACTGTCACTATTCACAGTGGTCCCACAACAGCTAAAATGGAAACGCCCTCTCAACAAGATTTACTTCCTATATAAATACAAGCTGTATCGTGAAAACTATTGCCATACCACGTTCACCAGGCCGTCCTTTTGGTTTATCTTGTAAGTAGTAATTGCAGTGGGACTGAAAAATATTAAATCTCTTGATTTCTTTAAACTTATTCAAAAAGCTCTGCTCCTCTTTTTGTGTATGCACTGCAAGGACTTCCTTTGTAAGTCCCAGTTTTTTAAATGGCTCCTTTTCTTGATTTACATGTGCAGAGCTAGATGGAGGGGCAGGAAGTTGGCCATCTAAGAGTTCTGCTCCACTTGGACCATCTTCTATCATTTCTACAGAAATAGGAGGAGAAAAATAAGATGAAGTAAAAAAAGCTCTGTATATGCATTTTTAAACTATTACAATTCTGTAATAATTTGCTGTAAGTTTAAGATACAAATTCTGTCCCTGTTTATTCCATTTCCATAGGAACATTTTAGCTGTAAGAAAGCGTCAGTCACAAGCAGATACTAGCTGCTCACTTATCTGAAGTTTAAACTTGCTAGCAATCACCATTTTGAAGAAAATTCACTAGCAAAAATAATACCTAATTCAGGTTGTGGTTTTTTGTCTCCAACATGAACAATTGTGCTACTGTAGCTGCACTGACTAGTGAGAGAGACAACACTTTCAGGCTTGCCAGGTAAAGCCAAAGATGTTAAGTGAGCACCAACCACTGGGGGACCATTGGATTTACCAGATGCCTTCAACACAGCAGGATCTATTAAAAGAAATAAAGTTGTAGTTTACTGAACATTAACAAGAGCAAGTGCAAATTATATGTTTCTAGGGTTGCAAAACAGTAGAGGCTAAACTGTGCCTGTCAAGATACAAAACGAACATTTTACTTTATGCATTCCACCAAGAACATTTTAGGAATGGAACGACTTCTGGGCAACCACATCCAATCCTCTACTTTCACATACAGCCAAACCAAATCTTTTCAATTACGGACTTTTTGCTCTTTCCTGGTCTTCACTCTCCTTTCAGGGTACAATTTTGGAAGAATGTTTCTAGCCTCTTCCAGCCTAAGATCCCACCCAGCTCCCATATTGTTGTACACTAATCTCTGTCATTAGCTGGTTATCCTAACAGCCTTGCTCTGAGCATCCACCTATTTAAATTCTCTCACCTGAAAGCTATACACAATAATCCAGCAGAGGTCATATGACTGCCTCATAAAACAGCATTAAAACATTCCTTCTCTAGTAGGAATACTTGGCATGACACATGTTTAATACCTAGTTTGCCTTTTTCCTGACTAGAGTATGCTCGTGGCTTCATTGTTCTCAGTCATCAGTGCACGAAAAAGCTAGTGAACCAAATCTTCTCCTGTCAACTAGAACTGCAGACTCCAAATGACAGCAGAAATTGTGTTCTTAATTGCATGATGCTAGTTCCACAATTTCTTCCTGTCTAGTTCTCAAGGCATTCCGATTTCTTCTACAGGACACTTTGTTCCTATGTGTACTGATACCTTCTAATTTGATTCTAAAAGCTGCTTCTTTTTGAAGCTCATCAAAAGGAAATATAGACAATATCATTCCCAAGACCAATTTGGGGGAAACTCTACTAGACAATTCCCCTTCAGCCTCAATATAATGACAAGGTTGAATCAGCAAGTATCTCATTTATGTATAGTTCTTTACCAATCTCACAATTCTTGTACTAACCAAACAGTTACATTCTTCACTTTAGCTCCCCATCCAGACAGGGACCATATCAAATGCTATCCTTGAGTCCTAATAAATTAAGTTAATGTTTTTTATCTACAGCAGACTTTAGATAACTATGCTCAATAATCCCCATCTTTTATTCTCATGGCTGGACATTCCTTTCAAATAGGTTCTTGTGCCTCACATGACATAGAGCAGTCTGATGCTTCATTTTACCCTCTCTTGTTACCTTTTTTTTTTTTTTTTTTTAAATGTCCACAAAGAAGAAACAGAAGTGTAATATGTGTATTTTTCTTGCAATTCATTATCTGCCAAGTTCTTCAGCTGGTTGTTCCTACAAGTCCCAACTGCGAAACAAATTTTTTACATTTGATAGATTCAAGTCCTAAAACTCAAAATCCTGCTGTATTTTGTACAGTATAAATAAGCTTATTGCATCTACAATCCAGATATTCAATCAACTACTCAGTATTTTGATTGTAGGGAAGATTTTCATGATAAAAGTTAGATCACCCAACACCTAACACTAAGAAAATAGCTATGAGGTCATGCCTAAGCTATACTTGTCATTACTCTACAAAGAGGTAACATCCAAGTGGCTGTTAGCAAAAATCAGTCAAGAAAATGCTGTGATGTAGAGATACCTCCCAAAGGCTGTAGAGCATTATCAGCTGGTTTTTGTTCATGAATTCCAGAATTCAGTGACGCAACACTTGAAGGTTCACATTTTCTTTTTGCTGTACCAGGCACATTACAACTCTCCAAGTACCTAAAGTACAGTGATTTAACAATATTAGATACGCAAGTCATAAGTCTAGAGGTCAAAAGTAATTTCAACACTGGCTGCTTACCTGATGACGCTGTCTAAACAGCTAATCTGTTGATAAGAATATACAGGTTGTTCTTTCCAAGCCAACTCTTCAGTAGTCACATTTTTAGGAGCAGCTGTTACTGCAGTATCCTTTCCCACTACATCTTTCACCTGACCACCAGGACCATTTTGTTTTTCTGTAAAAAGAGATA
Organism: Aviceda cuculoides; assembly: GCA_035590195.1. NCBI lineage: Eukaryota > Metazoa > Chordata > Aves > Accipitriformes > Accipitridae > Aviceda > Aviceda cuculoides. The sequence goes on from JAVJGG010000085.1 coordinate 19,458,185, forward strand.
CTGCTGTTATGCAATCATGGCATTAAATCCTTGCAAATTCACCTAAAAGCAACAGTAGAAGTTCTCATTTATACACATTTCTTAACAGGTCACAAGCTAACCACTGTAAAGCAAGTAAAAGGTTTGCATGCTAATAGATGAACATCGTGTAAATATTTTCCTGTCCTTATGGGTTCTTGGAGGTGTGAAGTTTAGTTAGGTTGATGCATATGGATCCAAAGGGAATAGATATTATGGCTATAAGAGAATAGATATCATTAGATAGATATCATACTCAGTATGAGGACAACTCTAGTGCCCGTAAGTGATAACAAACTATTAGATGAATAAGCTACTAACGTATGCAGAATTTAAATCTGATTAGTAAGATTTTCATTTATCAACTTAAAAATCCGTGAGGTTACAATGCAAACAGGAAAGACAACATTCATAACATTTTCCTACACCTAACAGAAAAGACGACTTTTGACTTGTATAAAAACATGAGCTACGATTAAGGTACTTCAACACCTTTAGGACATGCCTTAACTGTGTGTTTTACCATTATCAGTTCAGACATAGCTGAACACAGTATTTACCTGAAGACAGATGAGAGACACAGGACAATGTAATTTTAATTGATAAAAATGCTGTATTTATGCATTGATTAGAACTAAACTAGAAAAAATTCTACTGTCATATTATACGAAGCACCAGCACAATAGACTAATACTTACTTAACTTGCTAACATCCTACCTGCAAAAGGTTCTCTCTTATATTCCACTTTTGCTTTATTGTCAGTGAAAATACGCTGTCCTTTATTTTTGACCTTACAGGCATCTTGACAAACCTCCTGAAAGCAGGTAATTAAAAAGAGTTATTACAAAATTCCGACATAAAACATCATGCACAGTGATTTCTCAGTAAACTAAATCTAACCTTAGTTAATCTCTATCTTACAATTAGTCTGATCACAGGAGAAATCCTGTTGTATACAATTCTATTGTACAACAGCAGAATTTGGGGAATTGGAAAGATAGGAAATTTGAAGTATGATTTTGTACGCAATTACTCTATTTTGTTTAATACAGTTGAATGGCTTGGATAGGAAAATATAAAGATACCTTACAAAGAAGACTTCAGACGAAAAAAACAACAGTATCACTTGGTAAACAAAATATTGCTGCTAAGACTGAGAACTTTTTGTGCTAGAAGTTTAACCAAGCACTGACAGGATGTTATAGAACTATACTATAAGAATCTTCACTACCTGTGGAAATAGTAAAGGAAAAATAAATACTTATTTCTCTCAAAACAAACATCTCCCTAAACATTACTTTTCTGCATAGCTCTGAAATATAATAAGTTATCTGTTAAAAAAAAAAAGAATCCAGAGACTTCATCTGCTTAAGCCACTAGTGTTTTAAGGACTGTAAGCCAGGAAAGTGACCACCTCGGCAAGAGCAGCAGTCTGCCATGCCTCATCACAGAAGCAGAAATCAGATTTGGGAGCATTAGCCTATTAAAAAACGTAACTAAGTAAAGGAAAATTTTGGCGTTCAGAATTAAATGCATCTTAGTGAGCTACAACAAATTTGGGAAGAACAGGAAAGCCAAAATGACTAGAGATGTTAAAAGGTGCAGTTCCTTTGACTGCATCCACATTCAGTACATTACTCTGTCTGGTTTACGTTGCCTATGGAATAGTTCTGTTAAGCACAGGCACAAATTTAACACTGCTGTTTTGTTCGGACTAATGGAATTTTAAAAGTTACATCTCACTAGCAACTAGGTGTAGCGAATGGCCCAATCTATGGTAAAGTTATGTTTTAAGCTAAAAAAATTTATTTTATTCCATTCTGTATTATATACTATATTCTTTGCAACGTAAAAAGTGATCAAGGTCAAGCAGATATTGCTGCATTTTATCATCTTAGTTTCATTTGGGAAAACAGTAATTACAGACTTTCTCCTCCCAAAAGAAACTGCTTTCAAATACCCAGCTGGCTATCCCAGAAACATACCACATAACATGTAACAGACATTAGAATAAGTTAACACACTGTACAGGTTTAAATTCTTTACATAGACTTCCATGCCTATAACCGTGCTTCAGCACCCTGAGACTTCATCTACACCAGAAATGTTTATTACCCTAGACAGAAAGGTTTTTTCCATATTTAAAAAGAAATATGACTTTTTCCTTATACTTTCTTCCACCCCTAATTTGAAAGAGTTATGCTAAAATTAAAAAAAAAACGCTTTTACTAGGTTGTTTTGTGCCACACACTTGAATAAGAAAAACCAAACCTACTGGCTTATCCTTATGAATGTCTTCATTATTATTTCCTGTGCTGTCACTGGAGGATGCCACACTCATTAAGTGCTCATGGGAACCATTGCTACCTAGACTTCCATATCCGCTGGATCCACTGTTGTGCACAGGCTGTTAACAACAACAACAAAATTAGATATCTACACACATATCTCACCACACCAGCTTTAAACAAAACTGAAATTGCTACCAGTAATTCCATGTGAAGAAGAAAAGATTTATTTTAGTTTTGGTTTGGGTTTTTTTTGTGAGGACTCCATAGCTGCATGAAATTTTTAAAATATCAACTGGAGATTTAACATACTTCAGTAAGTCTTGTCTGGTAACCATGAGTGTAAGTAATCTCTAGGACTGTAGCCAGAAATTGCAGTACAGTAGTAGACAGCTAAACAAAACATCAGACAAAGATAAATGCCCTCTCTTCAGTGGGAAATGAAAAGGGTAACATTAAAGCACATGCTGTACCTGCAATAATAGTCGATATATTTGCTCAGTGATTTCCTGAACACTGGGATGAAGAATTCTATCCTCTGTATAGTTGGGAGCGGCAAAGACATCTTCATTTAAGGGACCCCTGCATAAACCAAGCATATCCCAGCTCATTACAAATGCAAGTACTTCAGTCACAGAGGGATCACAACTTCAATTTACCATATATATAATCTGATGTTTATTCTATTGCATCTACAACCTTTGAATCTGATTAAATACATACCCTTACTCACTTTGAGCATGGCTTCCCTCTTCTGAAGCAACTCTTGACAGTATTGGCAGAATTTGAAGGACTTGAAATTTCTTTTTAAAGGAGTTACTACATCACAAACCCCAAATTTAAAAAGAAAGCTATTTGTATGTGTGATTTCCAACACCCCCCCGCGCCCCTCAAATCCTTGTCTTTCTTAAGGATCACTATGTAAACCTGAGGGGAGGGAAAATAAAAATTAAAAAAAAATTTAAAACAAACAAACAAACAAACAAAAACAAACAAAAAAAACCCCAACCCTTAAAGTCACAACTGTTTATTGACTTACGTCCTAACTTTGTGTCTTCCAATAATAAATGAAACTTTTCGACTCCAAGGGTTGATGAAACTGGACCAGCTAGTATCCATGGTTATATAATCTCCATTTCTAGTGCAAAACCTGATAGGTGAATAGTCAAAAGGCTGTCCTCCATACTGAAGTACTGTAATAAACGATTCAAAAAGAAACTCCAGATCAGTATTTGCACAATTCCACTTAATGACTCAGGGTTTTACAGTGAATTGCAAAGGCGAAAGATGATATTTGAAGGAACAAATACCAGATATGGCTATACGTTTAGAAATGCTGGGCTACCAGAACAAGCAAACCTTCATAGTTTATTGGACTACATCAAGAAAATCACCTTCAGAACACAAACTAAAGATGACTGAAGAAACATCTTTTCTTTATGTATGAAATACTCATTTACAGACAATTTGTTTACAGCAGACACATATGCTTTGTATCAAACATGAAATTGAGTGATTTCTCATTTTCATATATTTCCATTAAGAATCAAGTTGTACAGTAAAGGGTTCAGCATTTACTTGCAGAAAAATTCAGTCACATTAATTTTCACCTCCTACTTGATGAGGTCTTTTTAGTCATTATTATGAACTTTTAGGAAAAAAAAAAAAATATATTTCTGCCACAGTAGGAGATTACATACTTTTTTTGTGAATTGCTAACATTAAGGGTCTGTCATTGGGGTGAAGATGCACCAAGACTGGTGTTCCTATTAAGTCCTGAGGTAGGTATCCCAACAGAGGTACTGCTCTGGGAAAAAAAAAACAAAGAAAAAAAAGTAAAAATCAAGTGGAATAAATGTATATTTGATCTTTAAAATGTTTCCATTTTAAGTTTTCTTTGCTCTTTTTCCTGTGAAGAAAATGAATAATTTTAAGTTTAGATTTGGGGAAATAGCAGTGACAACTTAATAGCAGTAGTAGTCTTTGAACAAGGGGGGTTTTGTTTGTTTGTGGCGTGGTTGGGGATTTTTAAGTAACTTTACAAAACGACGTGATCAGACCAAATCAAGGCATCCGCTACAACAGTTCTGCCTTTTCTGTGCTGCCTAGCTCTACAGAATAAATACTTACCCTAATTTTAAAAGAATATTAATAAAGTTTAATTGTGTAAAGCTCTCGTGAACATAAATAGTACCTCAATCTATGCGCTGCAAGCCAAGGCTAAGGATCACAGAATTACTATAGCTGAATTAGCAACAGGGTAGTTGACCAGGAGTCAAGAAAACTCTCACAGGCAGGTTAAGACTTCAACTCATAAAGGAGCTGCAAGGAGGCAAGCTTATTAATTAAAATAGAGAATTAAAAGTAATGTTATTGAATTCCTGTGCATTATCAATGACCATTTCTGATGATGTAAATGACTAATTCATGTGATGAAATAATTTTCATTGATCACTTAAAGGTTTCATATTAAGTAGAAAGAGCAAAAGTTCACAAATGTCAGTTTATACTTTACCCTGAAAGCTAACTGCCAAATATACACTTTGGAAAAAAAAATAATGCATTAAGTCACTACTACTTAGTAATGTCTACGAAGTTGCCAGATGCTAACAAGTCATCTTGTAAACTCAAAGCACTTGTATACCTTCCCCTCAGCACCATTCCTGACAAAGGCTCAGGAGCAGAAAGATACTCAGGTATCTGAACTGCTTTAATGAAGAACTTAGCCACAGTGCGCCACAGACACAAGATCTGTGTTGTGTTGGAACTGAAAAGCATTATGGGACAAAGGCCTTCAACACTGCACTTCCAATAACCCATTGCAATTGGATCAGTTCCCCAAAACATCAAACATACGCTTCTGGCAAAGAGACCAAGATATTCAGTTGAAAATGAGGATAGCAACTAATGCCTTATTATTGAAACAATTAGTTAAATAATGAGTCTTAAAAGCTTGTGGATGATCTAAAGCAACAACATTACAAAGCTGAAACTGGCATGAAATTCATACCAAATCATACCATTTTGACACACTGACATTTAAAAACTCTGCCAAGTTCAAAGCATGTAAGAAAAGTTATGCCACTAGAGGAGTTTAAAATACCAATCAACTCTCAATGACTTCAGTTAGAAGTTCATCAAGTAACATAAGAAGTAGAAGAAAACATGAGTTTTTGTTCACACTGTTCCTGTTCTTTGCCACCTACTTTATGAAAGCCTGGCAAATTCTACATTTGTTTGTGCTGCAACAGAACACCTAGACTAAAAGGGATGAAATCTTTAACTATTTATGAAATCTAAACTGTTATTTATTTAACCTAGTTATAAAGAAAGATGCAAATTCAGTCACTTTTATGCAAAAAAAATTTCCCCTACCCATTTTTATACTAATGTGAATATCACTGGAAGAGTCAGGGATCTAGAATTTAAGACCAATGAGTATAGATTGAGCTGAGCTTGCCTGTTGTGATTAAAAGGAAGCTAAGGGATGATCCAGGAACTTCCCACAACTACTGGAAAGAAGAGTTACAAAGATGGAGTTAAATTTTCTTGGTGGTGCCAGACAATAAAACTATGGGCCATGGACCCAGACTACAGTCTGGAAAACTAATGCTGGATGTTAGGAAGAGGTTTTTTTAAAAACTGAGTAGCGCAACACAGGAACAGTTTCCCACAGAGATTGTGTAGTTCTGTCCTTAGAGGTTTTTCAGGCATTATTGAGACAAGGTCACAGCTGACCTAACCTAGAACTGGACAACAGTTTCATTTCAAGCAAAACGATAGAACAGAGACCTCCAACAGTCCCTTCCAACTAGCATTTCTGTCATTGTATAATAGTGAATTAAGAATTCTCAAATACAGCATCTACTAGAGGCAGTACCTCAGCATCATTATGCTTCCTCATTATGAATAACTCAAAATAATTCAGAGTTTAAGTTAATAAACTCATTTTATGAATACAAATGCACATATGGCTTAAGAATGGCTGATAAGGAGAGGCAGCAAGTTTAGTTTGTGTTTTACAGAATGACAAAGTGTCAAAACAACTTGAATAAGAAGTCTATATTATACAGCAAGTTAAATAGCAAACTGCTTTAAATTCATTTACTAAGATCACTCCACTGTGAACTATATAGAACTCCTTACACCCATCATACACATCAAGGACCAAATACATTTCAAAGACAAATATATACAGGAACAATCCATTTAATTTCAGGAAACTATTTATATTTATTTAACATATTCTGTGCAGAGATCCACTTGCAGAGTTAGCACAAATAAGGATTTTTCCAACCCATGGACACATACTGATTACAGAACTAACTTTATTTTATGCAAGTCAAGCAACAGTTTCAGCATTATATTATGAACAATTCTCACTTCACAGCAGGTGTTCAGTTGTATATTTTTAAATATTAGACTCTGCTTTCTCCAAGAATCTATTGGTTTATGTATTCCACCTATCCCTGGAGAGCTTAAGAGTAATAAACTGCATATGCATATCTTGGCAAACATTTATCTGGCTGCCAATGCTCCCAGGAGTTAAATAATTAAAAGCAAAATCAACCACACAAATCACAAGAACGGAAATAAATGAAGCAAAGTCCTAACATGAAATCAAGATGTAGTCAACCCTTACTGTGAGCGTTCAAAAATGGTATTTGGAGAGTAAGTGGTAACATCAGACTAACAGGAAAGTAACTTCCATAGTACCCACAGAAGGGATTTACTGTACTTCAACCAAGCCCAAGAATAAGGGCAAAGCTTGTATAAAAATTCAGCAATCTTGCCATTTCTGTTAAATGAGTACTAGAAATAAATGAGCTGGGGGTGTGGGGAGGAAGGGAACCTTTACATTGTGCCATTAGCCTATTTGAAAAGACAAACCCACCCTGCAAAGTTGCGGTTGGCTTGGATCATGTGTGGGAATAAGGGAGAGAAAAATCTATGAAGATGATAGAATTATACTGGACTAAGTAGTTCTTTTGTCAACTTAAGCTGTTTATAGAGACTGTATAAATCATACCATGCAAAAACAGTTTGTCAGCATTACATTGCTTTCTATCCTGTAGGGACTCTTCACGCTAAGCCAATGTCTGCACAAGTCAGCCAAAAATAGCTGTATGTTAAAGTCCAAACTTATCCTCGCTGATTAATCATTGTCGTCTTCTATAGTGATCTTCAATAGCTACTTTTTTCTATTCTCATTTAATAAAAAATATGTACGCTGGAGTAATACTGATCTGCCTGGCCTCTCTGCAGATAAGTTGTCTCAAAAGTCAAACAGTAATTTTTTTTTACCTTATTGACTGCAGCTTAACCAAACTCCTCAATAACCTCCTTTCCCCCAACCCTTCTCTCGTGCAGCAGTTAAAGATTTTGCCAAGAACAGCATACTTCTTCAGAAACAAGAGGATTCCCACTCAAAAGGTACCACAGTAATCCAAAATTGTCCATTATACTGCTACTCTGTCTGCAGACAACCCCTCCATCTAGGCCTACATGCTTAAACCTTAGAGTGCTTAAAAACAAGAGCAGGGCAGAATCTCAGAAATCAGACACTACTACTGCAGCCAACTTAGTTTTCACTAAGGAGAAAAAAAAAATCCCAAATAAAATAAAATCCCACATATAGCACATCAGCAACCATCATGAATAAAATATCAAGTAAAACAAGGGAAGAGGAAGAGAAAGAAAGGGAAAAGGTAGCCTGTGTTTTCAAGTCAGGAACAAGTGAATTCTCTTGTCAAGTCTTCAAAATACTACAATATTCCAAAGTGCATCCCTGTCCTTAAGAACTTGAGATTATTGTCTCCTCAGCCAAGCACATTACTAACTCTGAAGAAGTATCTTCTGTTCTTTTCATAGACCACATTTCCACCACCTAAACATCCTGTGAAGGGCCCCAGGCAAAAGCAACCCAGAAGACTAAAGGAAAGCCTGGTTTGCACCTTAGTTTCTGAGCATCTGCATATGTCTTCGGATTACAGGCAGCATATTAGACTCTGAAATATGAGTATGTACCCTAATCAGCTTCCATGATTGTCAAAACAAGGTGAAATATTCAGCCAGTAGAATCTGAGCAGTTTTTGTATACAGAATTATGAAGACTGTAGTTTGAACTGAGAACAGACTTTTTTTTTTTTTTTTTTTTTTTAAGATCTAATGTTGCATTTAAGAGACACACTTCTAGTTGTATATGGGCCAGCAGAAAGTGACAGTGGCATATTGTTTGTTTTTAATTGGATCAAACTTAAAAACAAGTCAAAAATAAAAATCTCATACAGGTAATGATTGTTAGCACAGAAATATTCTTGACTGTGGGTTTCATTCATTGAATTTATGTCACGATCAAGATTTGCCCCAGATGGAAGGAAAATAGAAGAACGAGTTGTCAGCAGGCAAACAGTTTTCCACTTAAATACCACAGTGTAACGTGTTTTCATGCTTAGTGAAAATTGGGGGATGTACTTTTCTTGTGTTAAACTCTCTTCGGTAGTCACATAATTTTTTAACACCCCAGAGACATCTTAATTAAATCCTAAAAATACCTGTAAAGATACTGTATAGCTTGCTTATCACTAAATTGAAAAAGAATATTTTTTGTAAGTTACCTTTCATCTACATCCTGGAACAAACAGGTTGGTGTGTGTGTAGTTGTAAAAATTCTTTTGTCAGGAGGAATTCTGGGTGCTGAGAGAAAAATAGAAGCAGATTAACAAGTGGGGTTTTTTGCATACATAAAATATTTCAAGGTACATGTTTCTTTTAAATACTGAGTAAAGTCTAAAAGTCTGTCTAAGAGCATATAGGACAGCAAGTTGGTAGCTCACAGCCTTTCAGCAAGGGCAGAGAACAGAACCAATTATCTTGCAATTTAATAAAACTTGAGATCACTGACAGTAACTCATAGTTGGCCGCCTTAGGTTGAAATTCAGTTGTGCTACACTGCATGGAAATTCCTGTAGCAGAACATAGAACAGTTCTTACTATCAGGAAACCACACTAGTCTTTGTGAATTCAAAGGATTACCTTCATAGCCAGAATGTACTTTTTCTGCAAGCAACACACAGCAAAGCTGGTCCTCCGCTATTTCCGGATCTTGCACTTTGATAAGGTAAGGAGTCATCCGAAACGGGTGATAGCAAATCTCATTTTCACGCTCCTTTCCTGCACTAATAATTAAACAGAGTTAATTATTTCAACAGATTCATCTTATGCTAAACAAAGTTTAAATTTATCTACTGTAATTTACTCATGACACAAGGACTGCATGGTAGCTCCTAAAATAGCACCCAAGAACTTAACTTTCTGAATTCTTTTTTTTTTCTGGCAGAAGAGAAGCTAATTCCGATGGCACCCCTTGCATACCAACTGCAATAAAGAATACCTTGTCCTATCTACTGCCTGAAATAAAAAGATTCACAACTGCTTTAAATGGAAACTTCATGGAAAAAGAAAAACCTATCTCCTATGATAGATTAAGTTTTTTGTTGATCCCATAATCTTAATCTGTGACATTATACCATTTCAGAAGGATGAATTTATAGTTGTATTTTATGAAGACTGTTATATATCCTTAGTTAACATAAAGAACTTCTTTTACTCAATATTTATTGCAATTTAAAGAGAATGAAGACTCAGAAATTCTTACCTACAAAAAGTTGTTTACTTAATAAGAACCCAAAGCATAGTAATAAAAATAACAACCATTTACACAGTGACCCCCAAAAAATAAAAATTCACTTGTAATAAGTTCATAACAGCACAGCTTTATAAAACTAAAGCTTTTTGAACCAGTGTTAGTTGGACAAAAAAGTCTACAATAATACTAGCAGTACTTTTACAGTACACCCAAACCTATGCTCTGGAGCTGTCCATTGTCTCTAACTTGTTTAAAGTTTACTCATACCTTAATGGTAAGTATTTATTTACTCCAGAAATAATTAAATAATAGGATCCACAAATTTTTGTTTTCAGAAATGCTACCAGAGAGGCAATAAGCAGCAAGAAATCAAATTGCACAAGAAGAACACAGAGTAAATTGCCAGCATTTCCTAAATAAAACCAACTAAAGGCAGTGGGAGCAGGAAAAGAAGGAAGAAAAGCAAAACCAAAGGAACTGTTTCATCTAGTAGCAGCAAAAGAGACAAGTCAAGTTACCCTCATGTATCTTTCTCTACTGGACACTTGAGATAAATTTAAGATTAGACATTAATGTTCTAAAAGAGACTCTGTAGCAGGTGCTGAAGAGAACTGTTCAATTAACATGGACTGAAGACTTCCCATGCAGTAGAAGACAGCATATCAGTTTGCTTTATGATGCAAAGGTCAATATTCACACTGATTAACTTCTGAGATGCAACTTTCTGAAATCACTTTGCAGTCTTCTCCGTAGATTCTAGGAGTTAATAAACTAGAGGCCATGCATGTATTTTGTCTTACGTTCACATTATGCAAAAGAAAGAAACTTACATACCATAAGGTTCTTATAAAAGTCAAATACTTTCTAAATGCATAGTTTTGTAATATAACACTAAGCTTTATAATATTGTTGTCTTACCTAATGCGACAGAAAAAAGATTTCTCTTCCATGCAATCTTGGGTGGAAGACTCTAGAAACATTAAACATATTTCATAACAAGTTACAAATTAGTACGAGATTATGATATTTAAAACAAGATTTTTTCCTAAAGGCTGAATAAAAAGTTTATGTTCCCTGAAGTCTCCGTATGTATTTGCTAAACAAGGTACTTCGTAAGCAACTAAATCTGAACACCACTCATTCTGAAGCTGAGTGGGTGTGCGGGCATGGGTGTGGGGAGGTGTTGTCAAAAATGTATCTAAATGGTTCTCCAGTTTTAACCGTTTACTCTTACCAGCTTTTCCACTGTACTTTATAGTGTTGACCAAAAATGTTTGATTATCTGGGACCCAAAACTTGACCTTTTTCCTAGAAAGGCACTAGGACAGCTAGATCATCAAATCCACTTGCCACCCAGTGACGGTGTGATAGTCAGTGTCTCAAACATTCGTTAAAGAAAAGAAAACAGCCTCTGTAAAACTGCTGGAGTTTTGTGAACAGGGCAATGTGGCC
>JAVJGG010000085.1:19474650-19489342 GCA_035590195.1 Aviceda cuculoides
TTAAACTGTTCTTATCTCAACCCACGAGTTTTACTTCTTTTCCTGATTTCCTCCCCCATCCCACTGGGGGCGGGGGGTGGGAAGTGAGTGAGCGGCTGCGTGGTGCTTAGTTGCTGGCTGGGGTTAAACCACGACACCACCTGATGGTAGTCTCTAAGAAGTTACCCTAACAGAGGAAATAATAGTCTTGGCAACTGCACTGCCCTGTCTGAAGTGCTCAATAAAGTGGCTTCAGCTTCCAGGTAATTTTCAGGAGGATTTCTGAGCATTTTTCTGGGAAGTTTGAGAAGTTCTTCAGGTAGATCAATCATCTGACAGATGTTGGATGTATTTCACCAAAAATGCTTGGAAAGCAACAAAGCTGGCTTGTACTAGAAAATACACATTGTTCTTGCTTGCATCATAATGTACTATGAGAAACAGCATTCACTTAATCAGTGGTCATTTTGTACTGAGAAATAACAGCAAGGGATAAGACAAAAGAGAATAGTACTCCCTTGGGAAACATTATGTTCATGCTGTATATTAAAATCACATCTACAGTGTGGCTTGACAGTTTGGACTGATGCAATCAAACAGGGCCTTGTTCACAGAAGAACCCTCTACACTGGCAGTAGGGAAGAGAGAGGGAAAAGGTTCTGAAATAACTGAGCATACTGCTGGTTTTGTGCTCTGAGTATGCTTCATGAGAGCGGCCAGACTCTTTTGCAAGAAAAGAAGCCTTTCCAAATTAGCCTACAGCAGAAGCAAAGATAGAAGACGAGCCTCCTTGGAAAATAAGTTATACAACTCAAAAATGTTTTTCCAAAGATCAGTAGCATCAGGCACAGTAGCCAACCACCGGGAAGGTGTGACTTGCAGAGGACAGAATAAGCAAGTTCTATAAAGACAGAAGCTTTCCATTTTGCTTGATGTGGATAGTGAACTGGAAAGGTACCTACAGATAGTAAACTAAGTAGTTAGCTGGTGCTGATAGCGAATCCAAAGCCTAGCAGTCTTTGAATCAAAGACTAAACCTATAGCTTATCAGCCTACTTTAGTCTTCTCTTTAAAGATCATTCTGTAGATATCCTCAGTCTCCCATTTCCCAAGAGATGATCAGATTCTGCTCTGTAACCCTCTAGCACTGTGCCTGACAGCTGGGGAAAACACTATACCATCTGGATTCCTATTTATTTCTGAGCAGAGAGCTACTAATGAAATTTAAAATAAAGAGGCATCAGAAAAACTGTAATGAGTAGGCCCCCCCCCCCCCCAAATCCTGCAGTGAAGAAAATGGAATCAATGGAAGAAAATGGAATCAATGGCAAAGGAAGATTAAGAAATGCCTTTGGCTCACTCTGTCTTTCATACTAAGCAACATGAACTCCAGAACACAATTTCCAAATGAAAATACAGCATGGAACAAGATCTCCAGGTGCCTAGAAGGCAGACATAGAAAAAAAATTCATCAAGAACCAAATGCTGCAAAGGGGTAATTTTAATTTACCACTTCTCTAGGAACTGCATCAGGCAGAAACACTGTCAGATAGGTACATGTAGATAGGGGTCTTAACATCAGTATGCGAGAGCTAGATATCCTTGATCTGCTCAGGATCAGGTTTTGGTCTCCTGATCAGAAACTGACTTAAACTCAAGTACAGTAGGGCACTCTGAAGTGTTCTGATTTGAGCCTTCAATGCCATCACGTTTCTCAAGGCTATCACGGTCAGAAGCAGAGTTCATACAGAGGGATTCCTGCAGCTGATGTTGGTTTAGCCTTACAGACTTGAGGCTTGAACCCTGGCGAATGGAACACAGGAAAGGCAGATGATATGGCTGCTGGACATCAGAACACATCCAACTCAATGGGTGAATTCTGATGTTAAAACACTACTAGGTTGTTCCCAGGCAAGGGCTTCAAACTAAATTCTGAAGAGCAGAAAATTTAAAGAAAAGCTTCGAAAAACCTCTAGAGCTGAAGCAATATTTAAAGTGAACCACAAAAATAAAATTACAGAGTTAAGCTATGAAATCAAACCAAAGTAAGATGACTTGAAAGGTTATCGCACAACTTGCATGGAGCAGTAACAAAAAGCTTTAATTTAACCAAGTGGTTAATAGGACATGCTACTGATTATGGACAGGAAGAGAATCAAAGGATGTCTTGTGTACTCCTCCAGATTTGGCCAAAACAAAAAAGTAAAACACAACACTATTTAGTTTTCAGCATTTAGCATTACATACATTCAAATTACTGAAAATATATGCACATTAATTTACCTGCATCCACTGCTAGACTGATTGTGTTCAGAGTTTGCAATCATCAGACTAAATGCATTTGAGCTTGAACTAGGATAAGGAAAGATAGAAAGAGATTAATATTAGTAAACCTAATAATCAACTTTTAGTTCATTTTAGCTCTCTATTTTCCTATTAATGACTGGTTATCTAGGAAAAAAAAAAAAACCCAACTTGAAAAGCTTTTGCCTCATACACCAAATGGAAACTATAGCTGTTACACATTTGTCTAAAAAGGTTCTTCTTACTGTAGCTTTGCTTTGTATACTAAGCTATTATTTAAAAGATGAAAATAGCACAGTTGCATCCTTACACTTCTAGACTGACACTTTTTGATATACAATTATAGAAATTGGTTTACAAGAAAATATATAAATAAGGCCAATTAAACACACGATGATGAGAAGAAAGATTCAAATTAAGCTGGCCCCACAGACCACTAGAGACCTCTTTATGAATTACAATATATTACACAATTTACATCATACGAGAGTACACGTGAACACTCAGCTTCAATCTAAGATAATACTTTATACCATAATTATTTTAGAAATTAGATTCAAATGGAAAAAGCCTCTAGTGACAAAAATAAAAGTGAAATTCATTTAATATTAGCTGCTACCTTTTATGACAATCTGACGATTCCATGAGCATTGCTGAATCTTTCCCATTTTCATCAGATTCATGGCCATGAGAATCATGCCCGCTTGAGTAGTTTTCATTTGTGTCATTTCCACTGAAGTCATTTCCACTGGATCCACTGCTCATTTCAATATCTTCCTGAAGAACTTCATGAGAGTGTTCAGGCTTTGTCTGAATTTCTGAATCTTCAGCAATCATCTGGCTATGGTTTTTTGCAAGTCCAGAATAATCACTCATTTTCTGTTGTTCTTTCAAAGAGAATGACGAAGAAGTGTTTTCACTGATACCAGGTTGCTGCTCAGGGTTCTGCTCCTCAGTGCTAGAGTAGAACCCCCTGAACTTGATAGAGTCCACGGGACACTCATTAGAAACACTGCCAAGATCAAGAGCAAATCAAGCCATATTCAGAATTTTCTCTCTGTACAAACTCTGTTTTGAAGTACAGACCCACAGATCTGAGGAGGAAGGGAAGGAAGAAAAAAAAATATTTTCTTGTTTGCCTTTGCTGACAAACTGGAATTCTCACTGACTGATGAAATTAAAAGTGGTAAGTGATATTCATGGTTAATATAGTCAGCATTTGAACAGTGAAAAGTTTAAGTTAAATATAATTGCAAAACTAACAATGTTTTATTATGGAAAAGGTATTTATTTTTTAGTAAAAACCCACACAAAAAGAGAAAGTGGAATAAACATGAAAAACTCCTTAAAAGTTTAAATATTCTCGTTTTCTGTTTTCCTACTTAATACTTGACAATTTTACTGCCTGGATTTGGATAATAGCTATTATTATTTTCAGTGAGACCATTCCCCTGGCTTCCCATTTACTTGATAAACAAAAAGATTCCATTCAGACATCAGAGGATTCCTTACTTGGTTTGGAGGTTGTTTGATGGGGTTTTTTTTAAATACTTAGTCTTGGTTTTTTTTCTTTTAAGACCAGTTCTGCCATTTTGACCAATTCTTCATTTCTTTCTTTGTACAAGAGCCACATAGGTAGGTTGACTGAACACACAGCAGGAGCAAGCAAACTAAGTACGCAAACCCGCCTATTTATCAACAACAAAAATTCTAACACACAAATAAGCCTGAGAATCATTTTATCTACTGATTACCACTAGTTGGGGGGGTGGGGGAATCTGCATTGTTTAGAATAGTAAGCTTAAAACAAAACAAATCCCTGCTTTTAAATCAAATTCTAATGCACCAGGCTTAAAATCAGAGTGTATACAGAAGCAAATTAAGAACAGACTAAGAGAAGAACTGAACAGCCATTGAAGAAGAACTAGACAGTAGTTCAACTTTATGAATAAAAGAGATATTTAATCTGACTAACTTCCTCATCTATTTCAGCAATCCACAGAGACAACAGTACTGCAAAACCATGAACTAAGCTTCTCTATACAATGTAATTCATCATCTGGGAAAAAAAGTGTTGTTTTTAAAACAATGGAACCATGTTTGTTCCTTCCTCTTTGTTCCTTTAAAATATTCGAGATTACAATTGTTGTCTAATACACCTCTGACTGGAATAACAGAGTCAATGAAATAAATCTGCAACTAAGTTTTGCTAATATTAACTGCAGCAGCTTCCTTTTAAACACAAGTAAATATATATAATTTTAGAAAGCCTGTAACAGAAAACATTAACTTAATATTCATTTAGAACACAGTGATTTAACTCGCCTCCCCCCCCAAAAAAAACCCAAACATTGAAACTATTTTCTTACCCTCCTAATTGCTGTTTTTCCAGACATTTTACATTTATTTTGAGTTTTTCAGAAGAAAATACTACTCGTCTCCTCGTTTGGCCAAAGTAATATGCAAGTTATCTGTTTTCATTTGAAAGAGGAAGTGTAGTTTAAGGACATTCATTTAAGCTATCAGTAATGGTATACAAATATAGATAAATAAATAACTTTTTTTTCTTTACAAGATTATTCACTAGTACATCATTATAGGTAATAATAAAAAAAAAAAACCCTTTGGTTAGAGTACAATATACCAACATTTCACTTCTGCATGTATTCACTTCAGGTACTCTAATCCAGACTAAATAGATATCTTGTCATGCTGTTGTATAGAACAGTAGTATACAGGCAGTAAATTACACTTTAGTAGCTCTAACAGTTTTTTCTGGACTAAGTAAGCCACTCTGTCTTATAAATTAGATAACCAGAACACGTAACAAAAGAATATTATTTCACAATGGCACATACTCTGGTGGCCAATGATTAACTAGATCAGATGGTTCACCTCTGATTTCATCTCTCTGGTAGACAGAGCTCACACTTTCACTTGCCTTACTTAGCTGGACATTTTAATGACATTCTGTCCCTGTATATAGTCCACTCTCACCACATGTGCTCCTAATAAGCCTTAGTGGTACCCATGATACTACCTGCAGCACCACAGCCCATGCTTAGCAATGCAGGGCTAGCCATGACTCATTTTGCCTGAGAGTGACTGAAAACGTCAAAGGCATCAGGAGAGTGAATATAGAAGGTGCCACTGGGAATACCTATATGGACGGCACATGAGACAAACCTGTTACTGTAAAGGTAAGGAGTTTTTTAGAAACATGTTAATCCATTCTCACCCAGGAAATGATCTTACTAGTACTTCAAGTATTGCGGAAGTAAGAGCATCCATCTGGTTAAGTAATGGAACCCACTCTCAAAGCCATTTCTCACATGTCATCTGTACTATTATTTCTCAGAGGGCAATGACATTGTAAAGTTCTATAGAGGATTCAGTGAGCAAAGGTACTCCAGCAAACTACTCAGCTAGCAATGGGATGGGCTTTTTACCTTCTCCATGAAGGTTAAAGGTAACCTTGGAGATCACCTACAGCATTTTGTCCACTTCAAATAAATGCCTTATGCACAACAAAATTACACAAGTTAACTCCATCGTGATTAAAGTGAAGCTTTTGGAAAAAAGACAGCCACAGCATCACCTGAAAAGGAAGTCTGACGTAGGAATTTAGGGTGAGATTGAACATTCCTCATACTATATTCTGTGCCTAAAGGTAGGGGTTTGCTCCCATTTCTCTGACCAAATGCTACTTAGAAAGACCTTTAGATACAAGAGAAAAACATACTGCCATAACCAAAACAACACTATCTGCTAGTAAACTGTTACATGATTTCTTTAGAGGTAGAGGAAAAAAGCACACTCAAAAAAAAAAAAACAAAAACAAACCAACCCCAAAAATGCCCCCAAAAAACCAAAACCAGCCAAACAAAAAAAACCCCAATATAGCCCACACACTGTGGGCTGTTATACTTAAATCCCTTAAAAAAAAAACCAAAACAAAAAAAAACCCCAAACGACACTATATAAATCACTATTGATAGGTTCATAAGCATGACCTGCCAGAAGACAGACTCTCAGCGTAGCCCTAAATTCTCTAAAGATAATTAGCCCAATATTACAGTAGCGCATGTATCAGGAAAACTGTGCTATTTATGGGATGAGTAGTGATTGTACCACAGCGTTCCTACTCTGAATGCAAACATTTTGTATTTCAGTCTTTAAGTGTTAAGAAACCTCTTCTCCTGAATTCTGAAGCCAATGAGTATTACATATGCCATAGTATTTTCAGCCTTAAGAGTTGTCCACAAATATTTTTTTGGAACAAGCTTTCCTTGGAAAAATATTCCACCAAAGTCTTTTCTGCAATCTTTGAAAGTTTAACAGTCAATGATATTGTGCCATTGCTGGCAGGCAGAGTCTTACAGTTTGAAATTCTGAGCTGTTAAACCACTGATGAGTAATTTTTTCTACCTCCAAACACTATCTATTGTCTCATCTCCTCTCATCTTTCCCTGACACCTAGGCTAGCTTCTGCCAGGTATTTGTAGGAAACTTCAATAGTGCTTCCTTAGGTGGGAGAGAACCTATATATATATATAAGCTGACCGATAACTTTTGAGGAATTTCCTGTGCCTCCTTGAACAAGAACTGAGTAATTCAATGACAGTCAAGATTTGAGGTTTTTTAGAATTATATTTATTTTAAGCAATGAGTTCAAATTAAGAGAATCACCAACAGAAAAGGAATAGGTACTGGCCTATAGGAAATAACATGTGAATTTTCTTCCTCTTGATACCTGGCAGAAACTTGTGTCAGGAAACACTCAAGTTGCATTACTTCTGTCTCTAACTAGCAACATGCCGGAGCTTCTGCGGCTTTGCCCACAGTAAGTACCTATGCAGTTCCTACATAACTACATCACGGTGACCACAATTTGGAGCCCAAATACAATGGTGCCAGAAACAAAAATGAGTATCCCAGTAATAGAGAAGATACAAATTTGACCTTTCTAAAGGTATCTTTCAAGAAGAATTGGCTCAACTTCTTGAGGTGGAATGGTGTTCTTAGACAGGACTGGAAGATTAATGTCACTGAAAGTCAGCCTTGCACAAAATTTCTTCTGTTTCAAAATCTCAAAAGCCTCAGTGCCAGAGGCATATACGAGAGTAAGAAATACAGGAAAAATAAATAGGAAGGAACAAGAACAACATTATGATGGACTTCCAAGAGCTTCTGGGGAAAGAAGGAAGAGGAGTGTTTCTAAAACAAGAACTTATGTACCAAAGAAAAAAAGCCAAGATCCCCCAAAGTAGCAATGTTANNNNCATATGCCGTAAATTTGGAGAGATTTGCTAAGGAGAGACTGGAATAACGGGGGGGGGGGGGAAGAATAGCAATTACCCTACACCATGCTCTGTGCCTGTAATTTTAGATAAGAACTGATGCATCTGCCTAGACTTTACTGTCAGACAGAGAAAGATTAAGTGGAACATCTGCATGCATAGCAAGCACCATGCAAATACTTCAGGAGCACAGAGGGTCGGTCAGTCATCCCAGAGAGATTAATTAATGTTGAAACTAATCTCAGTCAAAATGCTGTAATAAATTGCACATATTCATCCCACTTATATGCTTGAATAAATTTCCAATCAATACCCAAACAAGAATGAAAAGATAAAAGCTAGCATGCTGTCCCGGTCTGACGTTCTCTCCTGTTACCACAGTTTGAGGAAGGTAATTGCAGCTCACACCAAGTTCAGTAAGCAAGTGCAGACAGTCACGTGGAAACAGAGGAAGAGCTCTTTTAGGTTTGATCTTGAGAGAAGTACTGTAAGCCAGTTTTTTCTTTATTTTCTGCTCCATCTTTCTAAACTTTTCAGGGAGGTTGTCTATTTTGACTCTGTAAATAAAAACTTTGTAATCTTAAATTGGCACCAATTAAGCTTGATTTTAAGGCAACTGGCTTACAAAAAACATTCTGCTCTTCTACACAAAGCAAACCTCCCAAAGTCACTCGGGCAAAGACTAGAACTCTTTAAGATCCTGATGCAGCATATGAAAGAGACAACACAATTCCACTGAACACTAAGGACAAATGCAGGCATTAATATGCCAGGTTAGATGTGCAGAAAATGTCTTCTGGTTATTCATTAGCTACAGTGGCTCCGTTATCCTGCAGTAAGACAATGGAAACAGCCTGTAGTGTCCCCAGAAGAACACAACAAAATGTGTATGGACAGACACTTGAAGTAATGGGTTTATGCTTTTGAAAAACCCTCTTAAGAAGGAGGGCTGTAGAGCACCAAGGAGGCAAATTTCTTTTGAAACTATGGCATTTAAACTCAAATCTTGTTTCAGTGGAGATCTGGTTACATTCAGAAAACATATTTTTCCAGGTTTCTTTTCACACAAAAAATATCACATCTAGTATTGGCATTTAAAAAATGAAAAACTAAAAATCCAGAGTCAAAATCATCTATTTCAAGAACTGAGTAAGAGAAGAACATCTGAAGATTTGAATCTAAATTTGTAACTAACATGAACTTACCAATATTCCCAAATGAAGCAAGTGGCACATCACAGTTTATGACTATACTTTACACCTATGAGTATTTGGGGACTCTTAACTGTACTAGCACCAACAAGAGACATTCCTAATGGTCAGATTTGCTTTTACTGAAGATCTTATCAACAAGAAGAATTTCCACATCTTCTGTATGACTGCTTTGCAAAATGGTAAAAGTTCTCTCATTTGTATGTCAAATAACTAGCAGGGGTTTAATCATATCATGCAGTTTTAGATAAAATTGAAAATTAACATCTACAATGAATGCATTCTCCCTGTGCAATTAGACAATAATTAAACGCTTGGTAGCAGCAAAACATTAGGAAACAATGTTGAAAAACAAACAATAATCCACGAAATTACTTGTCTAACTGTACAACTTCACCAGCAATAACAGAGAGCTTCACTTTTTTGTGGCAAGAGACAGAACATTTAACAGAATACCTTCACTACGACACTTTCTATGAAGGAGGGAAAAAAAAGGAAAAGATGGCACTATTCTCAGACTTCACTATAAGAAAAAAATAACAGAAGATTCTTGATTTCCTGAAAGACTTTTTAAATAAACAAACTTTCTTTTTTAATAGATTCCTCATCTCACTGCACGTTATCATAAACAAGTTTTGCTCTTTTTCTTAACAAGGAATGCGGTATAAGTCAGTTTTCTACTTACGTAGATAAAATTATCAACATCTAGAATATCACAAGGGCTTCCATAAAATCTGAATTTCACAGCATTCATTTCACAATTTGCTGATAAGGATTCATCTTTCAGTTCAAGAGAATCTTGAACACAGGACTGTTACTTAAATAGAAGTTACTGTTATCTTTATAAAGGCAAACCTAATTAACCACTGCTTACACCTGACACTTTACAACCGATCAAGACATAGCCTTGGTCCAGAGCCATCCAAAGTGACACCCTGAATTTATAGCACCACCTATACAGGAAGAGGTCAGCATAAGCACAAGGCCAGGGTTGGTAAGGATGCTTCTAACCAGACTGTTTCCTCAATGAAGAAACTCAAACCTGAATTTAAGAATAAGAGTGGATTTAGTCTAAAAATGTTTTAGCTTCAAATAAGGTAACTCTCAGTTTATATGCAAAAAATAGTTCTAAGTGAGTATATATACGACTGAAATCACAGTTCTACAATAAAACAAATACAGAACAATGTATTTTCTGCATAAGCTCTAGGTGGGCGGGAGGGGAAGCATCTTTCTACTAACATGAATCAGAAAATTATTCATGTTTCTTACCTGTTTTTTCTATGAAAAGTTGGTAAAAGTGTTTATCAAGCTCCCTCCCAGCTAGCATCAAAAGCATGAAGTGCCTAGGTCCAGAGTCTCCCACATGCATTTAATTCTTGTCTCATCCTCTTCTACTGGAAATCTTTGACCATTACAGAGTCCGGACACCTCTATAACTATAAAATATAAAAGAAATACCTGGGCCCCCCAACAGTGTCCTCTTCAAATAGATACCAGAGAGATGCTCACAGTTCTGCCATGCCTATGCATATAAATGTTGGTTAAACACGAAATTGTCATCCAGCAGAGGAATCAGATACAAATTTGCATTTTAAACACTTTTGGTCTAAAATAAGGTCTTAAAGAGTTTTAAAATAACAGAATCTTCTACACTAGATAAAATAACCCAATTCACTATTGGTATGGTATGATACTACGTACTGACACAGCCACTAAGAATGAAGGACCAACCTCTCCAGTAGATAATAAAGCAAAATGCCTAATGTAGTCAACAGGAGCTCCAAGTGCTTAAGAAGTTTGATCAAAATACCATTTTTACACCTGAACTAAACTCATCTACATCACTGTAGGCTTGGTATGAGCATTAAAAAGTTTACTAGGCAGTTACAAAATTTCAATTCACAGAATGGTTGAGGTTGATGGGGACCTCTGGAGGTCACCTTGTCCAAATCTGTGTTCAGACAGTCACCTAGAGCAGGCTGCCCAGACCACATCCAGATGACTTTTGAGTATCTCCAAGGATGGAGATTCCACGGCCTCTCTGGGCAATGTGTTCCAGTGCTCACTTGCCCTCACAGGGAGGACACGGGGGGGGGAAGTGTTTCCTTGCGTTCAGAAGTCTGTACTAACACAGTCCATCAACACTATTATTCTGCCTTAATAAAAACAGTTTTCCCAAGAAAAACACTGGGAGTTTCAGCAGGAAAAAGGGAATCTGAAAGCTCTTCTATTAAATCTAGGAAACTAAGAAACTAAGTCTGATGGTACATGCCATTGCCATGTAACACAAAGAAATAGTAGAATAAAAATCAGAAGTTCAGAAGATCAACATTTGTGTGGCAAACAATTACATCACTAAGTGCTTCATTTGAATATACAGAAGGAATGTCTGGAACAAAAATTTGGAACAGCATTCAAATCCCAAGTTAACCATTTTGGAAGACAGCCCATGTTAACATGCCTTAATTTAAAATGCTGCACGTCTACCAACTGTTAAAAGTAATATTTGTGTTGGCCAGACTTAAGGAAGAATTTATTCACAGCATTCCATTCTGCATAACGTTGCAAAGCCGATACGAGTTCTACAAGTCCCAGATTATGATGCAAATCTGTGTACATCATTCTTTAAGTGTTTTGCCTCTATTATAAATTGATAAAACAGGATTTAAATTATAAGCTCTCTATCTCTGACCACGAGAAGTATTAGAAATTGTCATATCTGGAGCTACTTGCGGATTTCGCAGTTTTTAGCTTGGACACTGAAAATGTGGAATGTCTTTCAGCACTAGTTAAATCCTGGTTTAAAGACAGCTCTTCCAATTCCCTCACACTAACTCATCTCCCTGTAATCTGTACTTCCTTAATGGAGTTAAGTTTCTACCTTCACTAATTAAGTTTCTACTTTCACTAATCTACAAGAAATTAGCCACAAGGTCTTGCCTGACTATTTGTGAAGTGACATAGTACTTCTCTAGTTTGATGACCTCCATCATGACATTTACATAGATAAAAAAAGTAAAAGAAGGCTTAAAGTCTTGGTTTGAAGAAGATATTCACAGTAGCAGCATGTACCACTTTAATTGGGTATTATATCAGCTTCATCTAGCTAATACATTTAGGAAGACATTAAGAAAAAACAGTCCTTGTAAACTATGTAAAATTCTCATGACAAGCCTTTCTACAATTTAACTGAAAGCCAAGACAAATCTACACCAAAAGGATTTTTATCTGAAACTAAATACAAGCCATTCAAACCAGGCATTTTATCGGTTTGTGTAGAATTAGAGGCAGTTAAATCTAATCTTTTGGTTTTCTATTATTTATCAGAGGAAATGTACAGGTGACTGAGTATGCCCAAATCCCAAAGAACTAAAAGAGTTCATCCATATACGGCATCTCAAAAAGGTCTTTTCCACAGACAGAAGTCTAATTTGATCAGTATACAAAAAACATAGAACTTGTGATATTTCCTTTGATACTTAGATTTATCTAGTCTAAGCATAGAACACTTCATATATTAGAAAATAATGAACAACCTGCTTTAGGGAACACACCTGTATTACAGGATCCCAACCAAGTTCACTTTCTGTAGAGAACTGAAGTCACCTGCAGCATTGAAAAGAGAATGTTGTCAGCTTTAAAGAACCTATTCAGATCACATTTTGTAGCCGCAGAAAAACAGTAATATTTTTTTCCAATGGTTTAGACTAATCAGACCTTATAGTATTAATCCTCAAAATTTCAGTTACA
Source organism: Aviceda cuculoides (assembly GCA_035590195.1). Lineage (NCBI taxonomy): Eukaryota > Metazoa > Chordata > Aves > Accipitriformes > Accipitridae > Aviceda > Aviceda cuculoides. The sequence goes on from JAVJGG010000085.1 coordinate 19,487,198, forward strand.
ATTTCATCTGTATTGTAATATTACAGTACTATCCAGAATTGCTATCCTTCCCTTTCCTGTCTTCAGCCAATATTGTCCCATCATCAGATCACACATAACAAAACCACTTGGATAAATTTTCTTTGCATCACATACGACATGCCTCCACCATTCTCCTTTAAACTCTCAGCCGCTTCCTTTCTTTGCTCCAATAACCATCAACTTTTCTTCATTTTCAAAATACTTGCACGATTCTGACCATCTATTCTGCTTTATTGCTGAAGCAGATTACAGTCCACCATGCATCCCACCTGAGTTGTAATAAGCTTTTTTTGTCATCGGCTTCTCACACATCAAACATAAACATGCCTAAGTCAGTACCTCTGATGCCACGTGTTCAACTTCTCAGAGATTTAGAACAGAATCAGCCTGTTAGCAAGTAGAGCACAACTGACCAAAAAATACTGTTAGAAGCTATGACTTGCTTTCTAAATCAAAGATTAGAAGCATAACATTTTCCTTTCTCTTCCTGAGCTATCATCCTGATTATTGCAACTACTTTGTCTTCTGGGCCCCAGAATTTTCATTAAAATTTCTTAAAAACACCTGCAAGAGCAATCAAAAGACTGGAAGTTATTAATAACTTCTGCACAGCAAACAATGCAGATGCAGCACTTGATACTGGCCACTACACTAAATTCCAGTTTCCTAAAGATTTAGAGAAGCCACATAATTTCCATGTGCTTCATGTTTTACACACAGGTCTTTAAAAATTTAATGCCCTGAATATCTTTTTATTTTTCAGCATTCTGGCATTACAGCTCAAAGGAAGCATACAAAGCAGCAACACCAAAAGATCAGTTCAGACTCACTGAGAAAGAGATGGTATTATAAAACACTTTTTTGGGGGGACAACAAAAGACACTCACCTTAATGAATGTACTAATCACGATCTTTCCAAATCTGAAAGTGTCATCAATATATTCCTATTAAAAAAAACCAAACAAACACAAAAACCACACCAAGTTTTATAAGCAAGATAAAAAATTATTTATGAAACATAAATCAAGTCCACTTAATAATGCAATACAATTCCAACCATGTGAAATACGTGTTCCACAGATGAACAACAGTTATAAAGACTACAAATACAAACTGAGAGGAAATGCAAGAAATTTTACTGATAAAAACGTTTACTATTATTATAACCTAACTTCTAAATTGGTTCCTTGAGCAATGCACAGAGTAAGTATTCACTGAATTCTGTTCCCTTTACAAACATAAGAAACCCCCCAAAACTCCATCTCCATGATCTTCATTTATTGTTAGAACATTGTTTAGATAACACAGATACCAGCACAGTGTATTTCAAAATCAACCATTCATTCATCTGAGAGCATCCAAGCTGAACAATGAGTATTATCTAGCATAAAATTTGGGATCACATATTTGAATTCAAGTTATGTTTCTTCTTCCACAGATTACAATCTTAAAACATTTCACTACCAAAATAGAAATTCCAAATTACCCTTAGCAGATGAAAGACTCGTCAGAGACCTAATTCAGCTAAGCAAAAGTATTAACATCATGACAAAGACTAGTTTCATATTCCGAAATACAAGTATGCATTCTTAACGCAAAAGCTGTTCCCAGCTTACTAAAACTTATGCTTCTTTTACACATATCTGTTAAAAAAAAAAAAAAAAAAAATATGACAGAAAGAAACTTCCTTAGCTATGTCCCAGAGGGCCAAACAGGAAAAAAAAAACAAAAAAACCCTCAGTCCTCAAGTGATGGTTCCTAAATGAATGTAAGCTTATGTCACCAGTCACTTCTATTCCTGAAGCACCCATGGCACCACTATTATTTAATTTCCTTCCAGTTTTAGATTGGTTTTGTGGTTTTTAAAGCTGCTTTATCTCCCCGTGAAGAAACTAATAGCAAAAAGATAGCCTGAGGTGACAGGACAAAGTCAACTCTTACTATGAATAGCAGAGTACCAACACATTGTTGAACTTACCAAGTTCACCTCATGGAGCACCAATCTCACCTATGCTGTGCCAACCAACCTGGGCCAGCTCCCAATTCATCATTTGCTTTCCTGTAAGAAGCCAAGTACCAAAGTAATCTCCCCTCCCCCCCCCCCAAAAAAAAAAAAGCAGAGCC
>JAVJGG010000085.1:19496956-19562914 GCA_035590195.1 Aviceda cuculoides
GGCGGCGGAAGGGTGGGCGAGGGGCGGCCGGGCCGCCCGCCGAGCGCGATCCCGGGGGGCGGGGTGGGGGCAGGAAGGGCTTCCAGCCGGCCGGCAGGAAAAGGCCGCTCTGGAAGAGGCTCCTGCGCGGCCTGAGCGCCGCCGCCGCTAACGGGCTGGCGGGACCCCGAGCTGAGGGGAGAGGGAGACCAGCCCAGCCGGGAGAGCCTGGCGTTCCCGGTGAGAGGATATTGAGGCGCTGCTGGCGGTGCGCAGGCAGCAGCTGGAGGCTTCTGAGATTGCCCTGCCGGGGCCAGCCAATGGCCTGCCGGGCGCTCGGTTCGCTTACATAAGGGGGAAGCGCCCGTATCCCGTTTCCTGGTGTTGCCACCCGTGCTGGGCGCACGCCCTCAGGTTTCGAAACTGACCCCGTGTAGTGTTCAGAAGTTGCCGGGTCGCAAACCAAGGCGTAGGACGGGCGAGGGTAGAGCTTCACCCTTCTCCGGCACCATCCAGTTAGCATCAGTTTGAATAACTACAAAAAGGATTGAACTAAGAGTTTCCGAGGCATTAAAGGAACGTACTGTTCTCTTGTGGAAAACTAGTTCCTGGTACACTGATTACTGTATGATTACTTTCTGTTCCAAATGTATAAGAAACAATTTTTCATATTTATTCTAAAAAATTAAATCTTTCCCCTTCTGTTCAGGCAAAACATTCAGAGAGTATTGGCATTTCCGATCTTAAGGTAAAAAAAAGAAAAATTGAAAAAAAAAATTTAAAAAAGTCTCTTGTGACGTTGGTCACACAGGTTTTTGCTCAAGCCCCCATGCCATCCTAAATTGTGGTGAGAGAACCTGAGATTTGAGTTGCTACAGTTCAGTGGTGAGATCACCCACTGTTAAATAGTTCAGCATGTTGAGTGGCACTGTTCTAGTCTCCTCATCTTTGAAGAGCAATTAGTAGCTGAGAAATTAATGATAACTTATCCATATTCTGAACTTCCATGTATCTTCATAGTCGTAGGTGGAAATGCAAAGAAGGAACAGAGGACATGCCAAAGCTGTGTCAGTCTTGGTGTGAATACAAGCAGTCTGGTGTAACAGCATTTTTGCACTCGCTGCATATGTGTAATTGCTCCATAGGATGTAACACAGTAGAGAGCCATCAGGGCTTCCACTGTTTATCTGCAAAATGAGGTTAATGCCGCTTCCCTCCCTCGCTGTGGTGTTAGGGATAAGTCCATTAGGTACATAGATATTTAAGCTATGACTGTTACAGAAACAGCCTGTGAGCAAGTACTGTGGAGTATTTAACTCCTGGAGAGGAGTGGGGGTGGGCAGCGGAAGCATTAGGACCAGATTCTGCAACTGGATTTATTGCAATGCACAAGTCAGCTTATCAGGATCCCATTCTTGGTTTGTACTCCTCTGAGGAGTCTAATTTAAAGACTAATCCTAATTAGATCTTCTCTGTGTAGTTTGGTCAACTTGCTGTTAGGACTTCACATCCAAAATTTCATCTTTTCTCTAAGTTCTCTGCTTTAGGGTTGGTTGGGTTGGAGGGATGTAGAATGACATTCTTGGTTTCCATGGGATGTTGTTTTTCATGTTATGTGCCAAAAATACCCATCTCTGGCTGTGCACTAAGGGCTATACCTCTTAACCACAGATTGAAAGTAAGGCAGTTCAACCAAGGCAAAACTTTGAGGTCTTCCCCTGCCCTGTGAGTCTGCAAGCATGAGGAGCTGGAGGCAAACTATGGCACTACACTGGAGCTGAAAGAGTTTCCAGATCAAACAGAATAGAAGACACATTCATCACTGTAGTGGAGCATGCCAGTTCTAGCAGGCGAACTGTAATCACCACCACCAGAAATAGCAAGTACCTTTTCCATCCTAGTAACTACCAGAGGCATTACTTCAGTTCTGCTTATTTTAAAGGGATACTAAACAGTTATTTTGGTCAAGCTTACAGGAATCATTTTTAAGTTCTATTCCTGCCGCCTTTTAGTGTTTATAGCTTTCTATTTAATTTACCAAAACCAGAGGAAAACAGTGTTACTCAAAATGTGATTGTGCATCTTGAACCAGCTCAGTCCAAATTTTTCTGTTGTGCCAATTTTCTGAACGTTGCAATTGTGTATAGATACAAGTTATTCCAGGCAACACCAATATGAAATAACAAGAAGGCAAGCACATGGCTTCTGAAGGAGTGAATGTTACTACTGACTCAATGGCTCATCTGCTAAGAAACAAAGCAAAAGAAAACGGTTGCAAAATGCTACAGGACAAAATTGTTTTGATTTTAAGGTCTCCATACCTAGTAAGTAGCTATAGCATAAGGGTTTTAATAGCAGCATGAGTAAAATATGTGTGTGTGCATACACAAAAAGTTTTGAAGAACACAAAGACTGTAACAAAAACATTAAAATGGTTGTGGGGGGGGTTTCCAGCTTTGTTTATTTTTTGTATTCAGTTGTAACTCTTGGAGCATGGTGAGAACAAATCATTTATACATAAGGCAAGCCCTTTATATACATCTGTTTCACCACATAACACACCACATCTCGTACTAACATTCATCCAAAGGGGCTTTTGGTTGGTGAGGTGGGGCATTGTCCTGCTTTAAATTCTACCTGGCTCCCTCATTTGGTTTTGCAGGGCAAATATCAGTCTGTATGCAACACCATGAAGACAGCAGGCCTTCTTAAGTAGGGTCCATCCATAAGCAGGCAGGTTTGGGTCTTGCTGTTTTCTTTTAACTGCACAGCTCAAACTGCGCTGCTAATATGTAGTTTCCACATGCTGTTGAATCCCTTCCTTGCCTAGCATTTTTCCAGCATAGTATCTTTCTGAAATCACTAGGCCTTTTCTTTTTTTTTTCTTTTTTTTTTTTTTTTACTGCAAGGATTTTACATGGGGAAAAAAGTCATTTAGAAAACCTTTTTGTTATGAAACTCCCCCCATTTTTCACACTTTCCAATATTACCAGAACTTTACATACACACATAAAATCTGAACCTTTTCCCAGCATACTTACAAAAAATAGAATTTTTGCTGAACAGAAGTATTTCAGTCAGTTCTGAGAAGCAGCAACATATTGACAATATCAACATTTTTGGGGGGGAAAAAAAAAGAATAAGTCTTTCAATGTGAAAAAAAAAAAGAAAAAGAATTTGAGGCTTCCTGAAAAACTACATGAGGATGGCTTCCTTACATTTGCTACTGTTAAAGCAATAGGGCTCATCTTTTTCAAGTAACTATGCTTCCCTATCCATTTGTCCACTTGCACAAGTTACCTGTTTCGAGTTATACCACAGCACTGACGGAACTATTTATTGTTAAAAAAAAAAAAAAAAAATCAATTTTGCAGCTGGAGCCCACATCTAATTCTTCATTTCCTAAGTCTTAATTACTCATTATTTACAGTGACGCTGACAGTCATTGATTCTTGCAAAGATCCGGAAAGGCTTTTTTGTTAATGAGCAAAAGGCGTCACTGTTACTGTCTGTACAAAGGATGAGGGAAGGAAAAAACACACTTTCCCCGTTACCGGCGAATATATGGACAGGTTTTTCTAAAAGCATTACAAAGTGTAGGAACAAACTATAACAAGCAGAAAGATAGCAATAGCCGTACAGTCTTGAAAACTCTTTGATTAAGATGTAAAGGAACATAAGAAACATGATAAAGAACTCCAATTCAACCAGCAAGCTCCTGGTGGTGCAGCTCAGAAGTTCTTTGCAAAGGTGTATGGCTGTCCCCAACCAGAAAAACTTTCCTAAAAAGTTCTGGAGAATGTAGTTTTTCTGTCCCCTTTCTTATTGTTTTCTAGTTGTTTTTATTAAATTCAGTTTCTGTTGGCAACTTCAGTGTAATTTTAAGTTCCAAATATCTTGAAAAGTGACTCATAAAGGAGCCCTGAATTGTTCTGTTTTAAAATTACTAGAAAGATACAAATGGAAGGGGTGTACCTCATCACTGTAACTACATGTGCTGATCCCCAAGTCTGTTAATGTGATTTCAGTAGCAAAATACAGCTCTGAGCACTCCGGGTCCAGGATCCTGCTGTTTAGTGTGTATTAACAACTCATTTTCTGCAGTCAGCCTCACAGAAGGCTGAAGAGAGACTGAAATTGATCTGCGGTGCTAAAAAAGGGTTTTAAGCTTCCTGTATAATTCAGAGAGTGCTAGTTTGTGATTTTGCACTCCAACTAAGGTGATCGAAGACATTATACATCCACCAAAAGGAACAGTCCTACCACCTCCACTGAGTTAAAAATTAGAGATTATGCAACTGTACTGTCAATCAGATTAGAAAACTGATTTGACTGAAAACATCCCATGGAAGAAGTTTTTGGTTGGCTCACATCACAGCTGCAGGAGCACAAAAGCAAAAAAAAAAACCAGAATGGAAGAACACGTTTTGGGTTGGAGCAAATGTCCAAGACCTATTGTACATGGAATTACAGAGTTAGGCACTTAAAATGAAATTTGCATGTCATTAGACATGCATAAGCGAGCTCGTGACAGATGCCAAACAGAAAAGTGCATTCTCATTCCTGCCTACTGTGTTGGATTTATACACCCTCTTCTGTCCTGAAAGAAAGTGACTACATCAGGTTGGGGCTCACCATTCAAAACCATCCAGACTTAGATGCCAAAGACAGCTTTCATAAGGTTTCTGAGCTGATCTAACATTTCACTTTCATCAAGCAGGTGCAGTGCTGCTCTTCACCCACCCCTGCCACCACTACCACCTTGCTGCCATGTACTCATGGTTACGTGGTCTTGACCCTTCCTTTTGCTCACTTTGCTACTTGGCCCTTCAGTGAGCCAGTTCAGTTTGTCAATCTGTCAGAAAGCTTTCTGTGTTAGTTTCCTGCCTGTTAAGTAATTGAATGCTTGGTGAGAAGGTACACCTCCAAGTCCATGCATGGCGTGGACAGGGCATGGGAAAGGTCTTTCAAAGGCAAGGAGACAGGAGAACAACATTTCTACAGCTTTTGATACCTGGGGCACACTACTTTCTGGATTAAACGTGGCCACACATAGCAGATGTCCTTGAGACACCTGGATTCCTCAACACACACCTAAGCAGCCAGGCCTATGACCTGGTGCTGGGTGTGTAACACAGTGCATCCCAACACTTGACTCCCCACAACCACTGGTTCCTATGCACACTCTTGGTATTGGTTTAAATTGGTTTAAACTCTGTATGTACTGACCAGAGTCGGTTTACTGACCTCCATCACATTTATGATCTCCTTTTGGACTCACTTCAGTAGAGTGAAGTGTTATCACTCTCTTACCAAAAGTGGAGAGAGACACACCTTCCTTTAAAAATAGAGTAAGGACAGAGAGACAAGATCTGAGTACTGGCTTCTCCACCAGTGAGCATTTATGCAATTTTTATTAAATAGTCATTACATAAAATGTTGGACTAGGTCTTGACATGGGATTGGAGCTGGACTTTTTCTTGTTCCCAGGTAAGCTCCCAATCATTGTGCCATGGAGTCATGCTGCTCCTTTTAGCTACTAGGAATCTAGAGGCACAATTCTTCCTTAATTTGTTCTCATTTTTAAGAAAGAGATTATAACATTAACAGATTATAACAGAAACTTTTGTTAAAAATTAGATGCTAAGTAGCAGACTAGCTAGAATCTGTTCCAACACACCTACAACTCTGCTCATCACAGTCATAGGCATAACTTAAGCCAGACCATCAGACATTCCTTCTACTAAGAATGCTAATTATAGATCAGTGATTTATAGTTGGTGAGGAAAGAAGAGCCAAATTTTAAATGAGAAAGAGCCTCTTTCTGTATAATTCTGAAGTGTCTCTTAATTAAAAACACTTCATTTTCAGATTGAATTTCCCATTACTGTTCTGCCTCAATTAGTTTCCACATTAGTTCACACATGAGCTGTTTTGAACTGAACATTGCTGCTACTGAAGTCAGTGGAAGCTTGGTTTTGTTTTCCGGAGAGGGTGTATACTGACTGGCTGAGTTTGCTTCATGAAGAGAAGCCTGACATACCTGGCCACACTACTGGAAAACAAAGTAGGGATTTGAAATAAGCCTTTCAGGCACTGCAGAAGTCCCTTGTAGAGTAGGTGAATTCAAGATACTTCAGTAAATAAAGTTTCACAGATCATGTCCATAAATAAATTAGAAATTTCTGATAAGCAATCAAATTCTTTTCTTTTAATCTTAATATATTAAAAGAAAAAGAGAAAGGACAACTCATTCTGCATGCTGTCATTGATCCACAGCACCAAGGAGTGAAGGATTGATACAAATTCTATTAGGATAACTCCCTTTGATTTAAATAGCTTTGGGAACTTGCTCTAAAGAAGACAGTAACTGAAACAAAGAGGGCAGAAATCTTTCCCATCTTTGTGGATTATCTGGTGTTTAATTGGTGTGAGCTTAACTACAGCCCCTTCCTCAGTGCAGCTCTAGGGAGACTTTCCTCACCTACCTGGTTTCCCAGGTATATAATTTCTTGGAAATCATGTAGCTGAAATATCCTTTGGACTTCTTCCTATCCATCACATTTGTAGACACTGGCCAATAAATTTAAAATTATCAGGTGAATGGGGAGAGACAAGCAAGCAGACAGAATCAAAGTGATCACATAAGCCTTATTTACATAAAAAACCCCACTAAAATATGGCACTCATTGTCATAATGAGACACATTCTATCCACTTGTAATGTGATACTCCACTATTGGTAAGAGAACTTTGGAATTCAATGCTTCTGTTGTGTAACTACACAATAAAAGAAATTAAAGGGAAGGGAAGGGAAGGGAAGGGAAGGAAAAAAGGAAAGGAGGAAACCCTTACATTCCTTGAAGGCAAAAGGTTAAAGGGCATAAAAGGGAAGCAGGAATTAGTAGTCCTAAGTAATATTAGCTAATGGTTGCTCATTAGAGGAAAGGCTCCTGTCACCTTAAAGCACTGTGCTACAGGAAAACTAAGGAAACGTAGTTGAGAAAAAAGGGGTAGTTAGAGCAAAACAAAAAGATTGAAAGAAATCTTACCTTGCCAAAAAAGCAGAGCCATGAGATATGCTTCCTGTAGGCACTTATAAAAATGCCATAGGGCTCATGGTTTCCTAGGTGTCTGGGTAGAAAACTGGGTAAGCATCAGGATTTCTTTTTTTCTAGTGTGTTTGAAAAACATATTTGGCTGCCTTTCAGCATTTTTATCAATCTGGGTAATTTGCAATGATTATTTTGTGTGCCCAGCCCTGCTCTTTCACCATACATTACTAACCAGCTATTGTTGTTAATAACACTGGTAGCTTTTGCTGGCTTCATTTAACACTGAAGAAAGCAGTGCTTAGTTAGGGAGGCCAATTCCTCTCATGCAGTAATAACATTATTGTTCTTTATTAAATGAATACAGTGCAGGGAAAACAGTGACTTGGAGCAACCTTAGAGTACATCTGCATTGTAGGGACAGCCTATGAAGGCATACTCAAGCCAGCTTTAAAATACTGGAAACTCCCTGGATAAGTACAGACCTCAGTGTGGATAGAGAGCCCACCCGAGGAGCTCAGTCAGTACTGAGACATTTAGCCCATTCTGCTAGAGCATTCCTCCAGCTGGCTAGCACAAAGCAGGTTTGGGCAGGCTGGTCTCTACTGCAGTCTTCCCAGCTGGTATCCTCCTGGGTGGCGGCGCCTAACGAGTGTGCCGAAGTATTTCTTTATGTGTTCTCCTGCTCGTGTGATTACTAGAAAGAGGGTAATTTCCCTCTGCAGAAAAACTTTGTACCTTTATTTTTTTAGTTTGCATATGGTCCTATCTGGGGTTCACTAGCAAGAGTTACCTAGCTTATGTTAAGAAGTGTGATAAAAGCAAGGTGTTTCGACTAAACTTAATGGCTCATATTTAAACAGCAGGCTTATCTACTTCAGCTGTTAACCAAAATTAGTTGCTAAGTTTTATCATTTCTGCTCTTCTAACCTGAATTAGTCCAAGGCATGTGCACATATCTTGCAGCATGGAAGGAAAACCTGAGTTTCAGCAGAATTTCTGCCCACCCCCCATATAGTATATAGTAAGTTACCTACTGTGGCATTTAAGCGACTTTACCAAAACTAAAAACTGAATAACTTTAAGCGGTCAGTTTTTTCTTACCTGCAAGTCAAAGAATTTACAAATCAGTCAGGCCAATTTAAGCCTTTCCTTGCCTTTACCTCTAGAAGGAAGAAGGTAGGTCTGAACACCAGCAGAATTTGAGGTGGTTTGGCCTAGTTAGAGCGGATGCATGTGCTACTCTTCAAGGCACTTCTTCAGAAAGCAAACCAAAAAAGGAGAGTTTTTAAAATGACAGATTTTATACTTCACTGGAACCTAACAAACAATAAATCAACTTTTCTTGTCATATACTGACAGTCTACTGAGACAACATCACCTCTTCTCAAGCTCTAAAATGCAATCAAAGCGTGTTGTGTCACTATCTAAAAGCCATTACCTCACTGCAAACTTGATCGTTAGAGCTTGGACTCAGGTCCCTCAGAAATACAGATCAGTGCTCAAGACCAGAGACATAGCACTCCACAACACGCCATGAAGCCGTTACAAGTAACCATGCCTCAAATCTTGAGACGGAGCATCTTGTAATTCACCCTGAGTTAATGTGAATGTCAGTTACAGAAGCCATATCTATTTAAACAAACTCTTTCCCCAGCTACATGGTGGATTACAGTGCAATGAATTGTATAGGGAGACCATTAACAAAATATACTTGAAAATTGCACTGTGCCCATCTAGACACAGACATTACTGGCAAAGTGAATGCACTCCATTGTTTCCAACTTAGGATGCCACTGCAGGTTAATTATGTAGGATCAGCCCACTACAAGCAAATTGAAGCAATAGCAGAAGACCTAATATGAGGACTAGTGTATTGCACATTCAGAAAATTATGCTGCTATTTGCATGCTGTAATAGCTTAATCTGAGATGAAGCCTCAGCTCCACTTATATAATCAAGATTTTGTTGTTGTTGTTGTTGTTGTTGTTGTTGGCATCAGTCAAGTTGAGATTTTATAATACCAAAAATATTTCACAAATAAACTTCAAATTTTCAAAGTTTACCCTGACAGGTTATAATTTCTATTACCTACCTTCTCAAAAAGAGCTTTACCAAAGTGATTATTGGTATACCACAAGGTGGAGAAGCAAAGGCATAGCAGGAATTAATTTCTTAGCTCCTTGTTAAGAAAACTGAGTGTGACAGTTGAGCACACTTGGGTGTGAAGTCACACGACCAAGCCTTGATGGCTTGGTCAACCTAGACAGAAACCTCCTTATTTGCAGAACCCTGTTCTCATCGCAACACAATTATTATTATCATCGTCATGGATGATGCTCTGTCCTCAGCACACCAACTTTTTGTATTTTTAAAGCTTTTTGGTTTTAAGTCCAGGACATAGAACTGTTCATTCGTTAGTATTGGTACTAGTATTGTTAGTATTAGCATTTCAGTATCTGCTGCTAGAGGTGATTACATTGTGAGAGCTCGGACATCATCAGAAAAGATGTAATTGTGCAGGGACAATTGTTTCAAACATGCTCCTGCAGCAGAGTAAGTGAGAACATTGTTCAGAGATGACTGAAGAACTCTTTGTTTTCCCTTCAGTTCTAGTTTACTGACTTTGGTGAAACCAGTTACTAAAAGGGAAGGTAGGGAATGTTCTTAAATGAGTCATGTTTGTTCTATGACTGTCAGACTACATCCGTAACTGGTTCAGTAGCTCTATTCAACTGGTGAGGTCATCCCCATGCAGCACATGACACAGGGAGCCTTTGTACAGACAGCTGCAGGCAACATGCTTCACATTGGCTCCTGACTTCAGAGATGTTCCATGAAGGGATCAACAGGTACTTCTCCACATTGATGTGGTGTTTTCTGATGCTTGCAAGAGTACAAGAGCTAAAACATGTTAGAAACTTAGAGCCTTTCCTTCTAAGACAAAGGTGCATTTATATTATATACTTGTTTTTTAAACAAGAGTTGAAAGAGCTTTTTAAGGACAAATGAGACAACATAATCAGTCACCCTGAGCAACACCAAACCAGAGAATGCCAGTATATAGGAGGCAGCTCTGGAAGCATCAGGAGAATACAAAGACCTTAAGGGCTTAGTCAAAGTGTGCAACCGTTGTGGCTAGGCACAAATCTTCCAATTTATTTTTTCATAGAGAAAGTGGGGAACATAAGACTTAAATTAAATTACTCGAGAAGTAATAGCTCTTGTAGACAAGAGGGAGAACAATATTTCTCTTTCAGCACCATGAAACAGAGAACAGGTGAGATGAAGCAGAGCGAGATAGTGAGACAATGCCAAAACCACAAAGGAAAATGCCATTAAGTTTGAGAATGCTTGAGAAATTTGAAGCCTGGACTGAAGTAACTGAGGTACAGGAGACAAAAAAGAGATCTGAAAAACCCTTAAAATGAATGCCAGTTACAACAGAATGGCTAACCCAAGGGATGGACAGTGCAGTTTAATCCCATACAGACAAATTGTGACCAAATTTGTTTTGCATTTGAGATTGAGTCTGACACTGTTAGTCTATGTTGGCACCATTTGTGAAATCAATTCACTAGAACAATAAGTGGTGACTGACAGTGCCCGTGCTGTCACAGGGCGATACCATCTGCATGGGCAGCCACTGTTTGACATTCCCCAGCCTGCATACCACACGGTGGTCACAGCTTGGCTGGCCAGATGCCTCCAGAGCCCAGCACAGACTCACTTCAGGATGCTGCAGCAGGCAGGCGGCTGCACTGCCAGCCAGCCAAAACCTGAAAATGTGGGGTTTTGTTTGTTTTCCCCCCTCCATTAAGGCAGTTTTAAAAGCAAGACAAGATTTCTTTTTAAATACTTATATATTTAAAGGAAAACAAAGTTTAAAAGACAACCTGCTTTCTGGCATTGCACACACTTAATGAAGTGCCCACTCTTGTCAACACATTTTAAGAAGGGGAGAGCAGTTCTGCAAATCTCTACTGGAAGCTCCCACAGGTTCTACTATGGTCTGCAAAGACAAAACAATCAGGAGAGAAGCTGCTAGTTTGGGTGTGTTGAGGTTTGATTCCTCCCTCATGTCTGGGTCAAATAGGAGCAGACAGGTTATATGCTGAAGGGCTCCCTTTTAATGACTTTTAGACATGCATCATGTAAGTATGATGTGTTGTACAGCTATCTAGGTTAAAGACAGGCCTTGAGGATACTGCTTTTGCCTACAGCTCCCCAGAGGTGCCTTTTCTCATCAACAAAGATTGCTACTGTATTTTTTCCACCTAGCTGCTAACCCTAGGCATCTCAAAAATATCAGCATTTTCAACTGGCATTTGTGTTCAAAGAGAACAGAGATGGCTGAGTAGTCAAGAAATTATGAAGATGGTGAGTACAGTAAGCAAGAGTTTTACTTTTGGTATATTAACACCTCTGGGTTAAAAAAAAAAAAGTCACTCAAACTATGAAACTTTTAAATGCAGTTGTGAGAAATACTAATATGGTAGTAGGATGTTTCAGGTTTAATACAGACAATGAAATGTCTGTGCCACCACATAGAGCATTTGGCAAGCCTTCACTTGGACCAGAGCACTGACTGCTGCTCTGGTTGTAAGTGATGGAACTGGCAACTGTGCAGAGATGGACTGTCAGTATTACTACAGAAGAGATGGCAGTGCCAAATGGAAGAAAAATAGCAAAGAAAAGAGTAAGAACTATGCATTGTTCCCAGATAGTAACCAGGCCATTAGAAAGAGTTTTCTAGCCAGCTCAGGGGTGAAGTTCAGACTGAGCTTTCTGGAGGACTGAAGGGGGCCAAGAGTGCATGTGCTTATCCATTGGTGCCTGATAAGCAGGTGGAGGGATGGCAAAACTAATCCAGACAGGTCCTGGTGATAAAAAAAGATTGAACTTTGTCACTGGAACTTGTAGGTGTCTCCAAAGTGGTTTGAAAGGAGATGGAATTGTTCTTTGGAAGTTCAATATGTATATTGTAAAAACCCCACATTTCAAGGCTTCCTTTGTCTAGAAAGGTATGTAAAACTGGTTTATTTTCCCAGCTCCTCAAGCACTGTTAACCCCAGTGTTCCTTGTGGCATTACAGTTTCAGATGCTTGCTTTCTGCATCCTATTCACAGTTAAACTAACTCACTGGATTCTGAGCTGAGAAAAGGAACTCCTCCCCACCCCCCTGGCCATTTGACACAGACTAGGAAGAAGTTTTGGTTTTCTCTCCTCTGTAGCTTTCTTGGATCATTGGAAAGTTTAACAAAGCCTGGGTTGGTGCACAGCTACGTGATGCTGGCGACACCTTTGATCTACCCAGCTCTTTCAGTGCACTGTCGTTATGGATTACTACAGGTTATATCACAGAATCATGCACTGTATGGTATTGGGAAGTCTTTCCAGGCTCCCAGTGAAGCTGGACTATGGAGCAGGTGTTCTCTAGGCTAATCCAGAGAATACGTAAATAACTTGATGCTGTATTGTACATCTTCTAGTAAAACGAACAGCCTGCCAGTTATTAGATAATACTAGAAGTTTAATTATCAAATCTACTAACTGCATTCAACAGAGTAAAGCTGCATTATGGCCAACAGAAGGTAGAAAAGCCAGGCTTACTTGCCTTTGTAAAGCAGTTCAGCTAACAGCTGTTAGATTATAATTAGACTGTTCAGATGCTAAGGGAAAGGGCAAGGGTGTTATTTCTGCAGAATCATTCTAAAAGCTGCCTTAAAAGTGTAATAACTCAGTGCATTTGGTACCAGGAAATTCTGATAGTAAAATGTATTTAATATGTCTACCACACCGTGGTAAGAGCTTTTGATGATAGCTGCCCAAACAACAGGTGGTGTCACAAGGTTATGTTCCCCTAGATTTGAAACACCTGGGAAGGCAAAAAAAGATGGTTTGTTTTTATAATAGTCATCATGACTGCCTAGCTCTGTCTCATTTAAAGCTCTAGCGGTCTCAAGATTACTGCTTTTCTTCTCAGACTGCAGTTGTGACCATCTTTAGTCATGTGAGACATTTTCTGGAAACTTTAGATCTGTCAGGAGCACTTAAATGCTTCTTCCTCACTCACTTACCTCCGTGTACTTCAGCTCACAAAGCAAAGCATATAGACAGTCACTCCAAGGTTTGTTTTATCTTTGAACTATCTTCTATTGACTTTCCAAAGCATATCTAAATCCCAGAGCTCTTCACCCCACATAACTTAGCAACCCCCGAGAAGCAGTCCTTCCTTTTACTCCCTGAACTTCCATGAATTATGCAAATCTGCTATCTGAACAGTATGCAAAAATACATTAGGTTTTTCATATAATCTTACTGATTCTGCCATATCCACCCTAATCTCCCCATTACATTACACATAATTTCATTTTCACTTGGTTTTATCATTTGCTAGATTTTCTTCGTAAGCTCAAAAGTCAGAAATTGGGATATTTTGTTTCAACAAAACTGTGCTAACTACACAACCTGACTGTAAGAGTACTAATGGATTATTAGCCCATTGTGCTCTCTCAATTATTAGCATAAGCTTCATTTTGGCTTTGATCAATTTCCTGTGTTCTTCAGTATCACATTCATATGCACCGATCAGCCTAATTCATCTTCTTGCTTAGTCCTTAGTTGCTATTTCATGTAGACCAGAATATGCACCATATGAAATCAATGATTGCTTTTTCCCAGCTCCTCCTTATAGACTCAAAGTGCCCCTGATTTATTGCCAGGTATGCTAAGAGTTACCAAGGAAAAATCTATAGTTTTACTACTAAAGCACTGTCATACAAGAAGGCATCTTGACATTACCTGGTTTTGGTGTGCTTAGGTGGGAAGAGATGATACTGTGCCCTTTATATGTGCTGAGTTCATTTGCAACAAAATAGAAGAGCTGTTGAATGAGAATAACATCCCATATGCGTGAAGGTGCAGAGCTACCCAGGAGTTATGTGATGCTTATATATTTTAAAATGTAGGTGTAGTCACTAGGAGGGGGAGAAAACCAGCTTCCAATTCTTGTCCCTTCGAAGAGCTTAATTACTCATTAAGAATAATGATGGCAAGTTACCATACCCCATTAAGCCATCACACTAGTGGCCAGCATCAGCTGTTTCAAGTTAAGACAGAAGATGACCCTGCAAAGGCGTCTGTATCCCTCTCACAGACAATCCTTCTTTCTTAATTTAAAAAATGTGTCCAAAGTACACCAAATTTGTGAACTAACAGTATCGTGTGGCAATGAGTTCCACAAGTTACCTGTGCCCTATTAAAAGGAAAACATATGTTACCATTAAGAACATTAAGAATAAGAACATAAGAACAAATGCACTAAACACATTCTCCCATCTGCTCCCCTTCACAATTCTTTAATGGTTGTACCACTGTCTCCCCTCCCCCTTTTTGTACAGAGTTCATTATTGTTTATACAACAGAAGTGGGGTTTTTTTTCTCTTCTATTAGACTGAATATATAAAAACTCAGTGTGAATTAGAAAATCCTAATTTCCAGAAGTCTTCAGCACTTAGAGAGGGAATCAAAGTTGAAGCTGCTTAACTGTCCTGAAACTGTGTGTACTGGGAGCAGAAATGGTACAAAAAGCAACTCCTTAAAACAAGATTTATTGGCACAAACATACATATTACAAATGTCTATGATATTCTTGGAAAAAATGTTCACCACTCCAAAAAAAATCACCATCCACAGAAAAGTACAGTAATATCAAACTTTGTAAGTCATCACAATTTTAGCATCAAAATGCATGCATTCATCATTTATAAATGGAATTCGACTGACCTCCAGGTAAAGTACTTTAAGAAATTTCCTGGTCTCCACAACATTATTTTTTCATTCCCAGGTAGCTCTAATAAGATGCAAATGGAATGGTTTCTGTAGAGGCACAAATCACAATTTCTTGCTCCGTACAGCTCAGTCTATGAGGTGAGAGGTGCTGTTCTCAGCACAGACTTTCAGATCCTGAGTGCGTTACTACATACCTTAACACTACTGTGTGGCCTTTAAAAGGATGCAATTAAAGATTTGGTCTGGAGTTTAGTTTTTAAAAGGGCAACTGAAAACTTATTTCTGGTTATTCCTATTAGAGGAAGTAAAGCTCAAAGAACTAAAAGGAAAGAGGTAGAAGAAAGGGGTTTGTTTTGCATTGCAATTCAGCAGCATTTGGAAGAGGGGTGGCATTGCTAAGGTGACTTGTGAGGAGAAATACTAATCTAAGTAAATCCCCTTCTTTGGTGCCAGTCTAGTAACTTAGTAGCCAATCAAGGTTTTGTCACTGACCTCAGACAGTACAGAACTAGACTTTACCAGATGTCCTGAATCTGGTCCCATGCCTATCCTCAGCTCCAGTGTCAGAGGAGCAGGCTTCACATACACAGAGGGGAGAGAATGCACTGATATCCTCAGCACGATCAGATCTGGCTTAGTCCAATGTAAATGAGGAAGAAGGAAAAGTTCTTGATGTCAGTGGAAGCTCTTTGAAAAATGAGGGTTGCACTTACTCCCACTAGATCTGAATTTGACTAATCAGATCAGTGCACAAAAAAAAAAGGCAAAAACATAAACCACATACACTTATGAAGGTGCATACTGCACTTTTATCAGCCTTGGTAGGGTAGAGAATATATCCAATGGCAGAATTCACTGTGGAATCGTCAGTCTTGGAGATTTCCAAAATTCATCAAGACAAACCCTGTGCAACCTGATCCAACCTCAAAGGTAGCCCTGCTTCGAGCAGGAGATTGGACTAGATAAACCCCACGGGTCCTTTCCAATCTAATTTTGCCATCATTGAAAGGAAAGACTTTTCCTCTCCTGAATTAGAACATGGCACAGATTCCATATCAGGCCTGGGTTTAGTAAGAACAAATGACCTTTTTTGTGTCGTCCTAAACAGAGAATGGAAATTCTCAATATGCTTAAGCACATGTTGAAGTCTCTTCCAGAACAGGGCATGCTTTGCTCTTCACTCTGGGCCAGAGAGTGTGAAATACTCAACCATCTGTCCATTTTAAGTCTACAGTACTGAATTGATTAGATACCACCTCCAGAGGCTGCTTTTCTGTGTGAAAACTCAAGCATAAGTCATTAAGGAAATACTAATTATCTGGCTACAAACTCATTTCCTGTAGTGACTAAAACAAGTTTATAATAAGAGTTCATATATTGCCACTAAAAGAACTTTTTATGCTGCAAAACAAACTAGAGGTTGTTCACAGGAGATACTGACTATGTTTCATCTCTTTCATACTTGGAAAGAGAACATATCACCCAAATGGCAAATGCTTGTCTGTGTATATAAGCACTTCTTTCAGAAAGGGGAAGGAAAAAGGAATAGGAGTTGTCAAGTAAAAATTTCACCTCTACAACAGCTGGTGTTTCCCCCTCAAAATGTATTTTTGCAACAGACAAAGGATGTTTTTAAGCCCTGCTCTTGAGTAGGAGGTACTAATTTCTAATCTTTCAGTGGTGCTGATATACATAATGTGACTAATATTTTACCGTGTACATGGTCAGGGGTGGGAGGACTTTTCATGTACAAGACAGAGTAATGATGTTTTTCATGACAAGTAGTGGGCTATCAGTAACATTTTATTGTGCAGATCTGTGAGCGTGTCTTAGCTACATAGCATTTTCTTTTATTTCCAATCTGGGGAAAAAGTGAATGGAACATAGATTGAACTTAGCATTTCTAATGAGAAAAAAATATTCTTTCATCAATAAATAGGCTTTGGAAGCTAATTATTCAACTATCTATATAACTGCTAATCACTTAAATAATGGATAATACTTAAATAAGTAATGGTTAAACTGTATACCCATGGCCTTTACTATACATTTCTACTTTTATTCAAAATCTGTTTTCGCTTTAAGTTTCATGAAAGGCTGAACTTGCATTATTTAGTACATTGTAGCTTGCTAGCGGCACACTAGTCACACTGACCACTGAATTTTCAGGTTCAGCCAACACTTCCGTGACTAATGGAGAAATTGTTGCAACCTTTCAGGTCAATACTATAAATATTAATAGCTGAACTTCTGAAAACAATTATGCATTGTGCATCTATGAATTTGTGACTCCATTATATGCACTATCTCAAACACTGAACAAAGAAAACAACAGCAGCTGCTATTATTTGCTCTTTAAACAAACCTGCAGCTTATCAGGGGGAGAAACTAATTTCAAAGGATAGATTAAAATATTGAGACATCTTAATTTTTTTAAATTGTTTTCATTACAAAAGCTCAGACCACCACCACGTGTTCACATATACATGACAGGAATGTAATGCATTCAGCAAAGGGATTTTCCATCCTCTCCTTAGACCATTTATTGGTGGACAAGCATAGATACTAGAGTGGAACAAGGGTAAGCAAAATAATCATGGTGTATCAAAAAGACTTCATTACTGGCAGACTGAAGTGCTATACAACAAAGTGAGCATTCAGTATCTATCTATGCACCAAGCACTCTGGAACCCTTATTTGACTGAAGTCCTTGACCACTACTGCAGCTGACAACAGCAGCATGTCTTCGGATGGTATACCCCAAATGGCACGCTCTGCAAAAAATACTAGATCATCCTTCCTGCCTATATCTCCTGCATTTTCAAGAAAAAAGTGAAAGGAAGTACATTCAACTACCATTTGTCATAGTTCATTTTAAGTAGTAGTCCACATGCACTTCAATAGTCTAGCACTGCCTAGTTCTAACATACGAAAGTTGCTCTTGGGTATAGCCACTTATAAAAAGGAGTTTACTGTATGTTGGCTATATCTCGCTTAAACCATTTCCCAATTTACTACGTTGTCATTATCACACTATCCTTAGTTGTTGTTTCCTCTCTTTTCCATCGAAATTGATGAAATTACTGTTACAAGAAATGTTAAATACATTTAATTAAAATTCCAGTGTTACAATTAAAGTAGTGTAGCAAAAATGCTGTTGCCTAGCAGTCAGGAGCCTTCTTTCGTATTACATCATTTCAAACCAAATTAAGATCCAGGAGCCACATTCTGCCTCCAGTGTTCTCGTCCCATCAGTGGAGGTTGGTTTGAGGACAGCAGGACATTATGGGGAGGAGGTTCTGCTCCACTCAGGCCTGCCTCAGCTCTGGTTGAGGTCAACAATAACAATATGGCAGAAGGCAGGGAGTCAATTCATGGGGCAGCAGAACAAACCTAGCCCCAATATGCTATGCTCTAAATACACTACACCTCAAACCCACAAAGACTTTCTAAGAGAATGAAGAGAACCTTGAAGAATGATGGAGAAGCCAGACACTGTGAGAAGAGCTAAAGAATGAAGAAGCTTTCTTCATAATTATCTTTGATGTTTATGATATTTTCTCTTTGAGAACAAGTACTTTGCCCATTTAAACTTATAGCACATGGCTTCTTTGGCCAAATAGAGTGTTATGTATGAACCACTATGCTGTATACATGTTTTAAACCAGTACAGGTTATGATTTTTGCTTTGGAGAGTTAGCAGATGTGATACAGTCATGACAGAATGAGGTTACTGCAGAAATGACTCACTGTTGAATAATCAAGTGTTTACTCCACCAAAACTGCATGTAACCGGACTGCCACAGTTTTTTCTGCTTTATTGTAAGATGTAGCTTTTAAATGTCAGTGCATCAGGAAGAAAGGTAAACTCCTTGGGTGGCTCACATTTCTTTTTATGCATGTGTTTAAAGGCAGACAGTCTTCTGGTTCTCAATGGAAAAAAAAAAGCTACTGAGCACATCAATGGAGACATACACTAACGAAATAAGGAAGGGAAATTAGCTGAAGAGGAAAACAAAGTCCTTTTTTGAAGTGAAATGGAGAAGTATTTCTGAAGGAGACCAGATGAAGAAAGAACAACTGATGTGAGGTTCCAGTCTGATTGTTTCATACATCCCAATCTAGTATCCCTCCTGAAAATAATGTCACCATCTGAGAAATCTTCAGCCAATCATTTCTCTAGATACAACTCATTTTTTTCAAACTACATTCTTCAGCCTTTTTGGTTTTGCTTTTAAAGAAGGTAATTTAAGGGTGCTTGTGTTTTCTCCTGCATGAAGAAACACATGTTCAAATGTATCTTGTCTAGCAAGAGGGACCTAAATCAGGTGAGAGAAAGAACTGGCTGGAAGAGCATCTCACTTTTCTGACTACACAGGGAGCCCAAAGGTTATGATCCGTTCTGGGTCTAAAGTTCAGGTCAGGACATGAATCCAAACCAAAGAGACTTTGGTCTCTTTGAGGCCTTTCTCCAATACTCACTGTGTACACTGGGAGTGAGCCCAGTGCCTTATGTGGCTACTGGTTTAGCCCTCTTCCCTGTTTAAAGGGCAGGAGAAGCAGGGTTGAGATCTAAATCCTGGATCACATCCAAGTGCTCTCTAGTTTCTTTGTGAAGGCTTAGCACCAACACGTGTGATCAAGGTGCTGTCATAAAAAAATAATAGATTATACATACTCCCACTAAGTGGATAACCTTCCATGGAATAGAGAAAAACTCACTCTGTAAAAGCATGAAAAAGTGTTGAGTAACATCTGAGCTTCTAAAAGTTCCTGAAGTTTGAGTCTCCCATGGTAGACGCACTTCTGAGAAGCAGACATCACCATTTTACAGGTACATTCTAACACAGATGTCAAGTCATGAGCTTGCTCGTAAGAGCTAAAATCCACTGTATTCAGGCAAGAAGTAGCTCAGCTGTTCATAATGTTAAAGTTATGTGAAGCCCTGTCAGAGGAGCAGTGACAGAAATGAGACACAGACATAGGAGAATTTCAAAAGGTCTTGCTACCTGGACAAAAACATAGCAGATTGTGGCTGCTCTAATTGATTCCTTGCACAGTTAATACTGTCTTGTTCTTCTGTCACTGTAAGTGTTTAAGTCACTTATTGCAGATCACCATTTAAAAAGAAAAAAGCCAAGTATTTTACTTGCCTGAACTGTTCCCGGGGCTAACCTCATGCAGGTTCCAATAGAATTCAAGTGCCAGCTTTAAAAATCAAACTGATTACATTTCTAAATCACTTCTTGTCTTACAGACCCTAGGTTACATTCCGAATCTTTATCAGATTCTCCCCTCCTCCTTCTAATAATATTGGATTATGTTGGACTATGTTGGATTGACTGTGCTGTTACATAATGTTGTCAAGTGAAAATCGGGTCAAGTGCCCCATTTGGGCTTCCACGCTACTTGCTTCTGCAAGTTCTGTACACCCGTTCTTTTAGGGTTGAAAACACATTTATGTTATTGCAAGGTGAGATGAATTAGAAGGAAGAAGGTGTAATGCCCAAGCAGGACCTTACTAGCCTGTGGGTAGTGGATGCAAATAACACTTCTTCAACCTCAGAAGCTGATGTGTGCTCATCGGCAAGCCAAACAGCAGCTGTGGTGCAAGCACAGACCATTGTGGTAGAAGCTCCTAACCATTCCATTTCAGCTATGCTGTTTCTGAATGACATATCATCCTAGCTGTTCAGCTGCAGCCCAGAAATCAGAGGAAGAGCAGGTGCTTCTTATAAGGATAGAATACCCAAGTCTCAAACAACATCTAACTCTGGCTAAAGCTACCAAAATCCTTGCAGCCAGCCAGAGAAGACTTCAGTTCAGTCCCCGAGATAGCAGTCAGAAAGCAATCAGCCTTGCAGTCCCAAGGGTTTGCTGGGGAGTGGGTAAAAGGAAGCCCTTTTGTGCCTTTTTACCAGCCCAAGGTAAAAGCCTAGGCAGTAGTTAGTGATGAAGAGTAGTAGTTGAAATTCTACCCAGTAACTGACATTCTAATCATTGCTGACTAAACAAGAATGAGTTAATCTTTTCATGGGAAATTTACTATTACAAGTAGGCAGTTGTAACTGCATGGACATGTTAAATGTAGAGGCAGTGAGTGGAAATCAATCAATCCTGGCTTCAACACAAGTAAGATCTCCAACTGTGTTCATATAGATTGTCCTCTGTACCAGTCTATGTATATGTGATGGTGTTGCACAATCTATGACCCCGAACAGTCCTATATTACCATTATTATCCTTGCAGAAGAATTAACCCTCTGCAGGAGCAGTTTGACTCTGGCTCTGTGCATCAGGGAAGAACATACCTGTTCATGCTTCCTGGGCTGAATTAGAAATGTTACATGGCTTACCTTACCGATTGCAACCAACCAGCACAGCACAACTAGCAAACATCAATCATTCATGAGCACACTATACACAAACAACTTAATAGAGTTAAACACATTAATTTAGCATATTTCATTAGCACACAGGAGGAAATTGTCTCTTCACAAACATTTTACAACCCACCAGAGGCTAGGTCTCTTGACTAAACTATTCCTTGCAAATTCTCACCAACATTTAGCAGTCATCCCCATTAGTTACTGTTTTGAGGAAGAATGAGTACATATTCCACAGCCAGCAGTTTCTCTTCTCCATTCTCCCCTAAAGCTCCCACTTTGATTATTAACTTGCTTGAGATACGTTAGCTAGGAGGATGTAGGCTTTGCATCCTTATAGCAGTTTCATTTGGAAACTTTGCATCTTTGTAGCTAGAGGATTCAAACTCCTTGATGTGTATTTGCAGCCGTATCTGCTAAGTAGTCAGTTCAGACTCCTAGGAGAAGGCACCGTCTACTTTAAGGATCTGTATCAGCATATAACCTTACTGATTGTACCATCTCCAGTGAAAGCTATCTTCATCTCATGAGTCTTTTCAGCATTCCTGTAGAGAAGCCCTGTGAGGATCAAGCCATGCTCAACATGGGTGTGGGTGGCAGGGTCTCACTCTTAGGAGATAACTCTTTCATATCGGCTAGCCAAATATCTTAGTAGTTTAAAAGGGGTCCTAAATTTGGATGGCTTACTGCTTTTCCAGTGAAGGCTCAATTATATGTAGCATTCAGTTGTGGTACCTCATGGAGTCGATGTCCTTCATGACAGCAGAGTTTTCTGTCTGGCCCATGAGCATTTTAGAATTTTTTATGTACTCACTCAGATGAAGGACTGAAGTGAACAGGGCATACCAAGGAGTCCAGTAATTAATTAGTAATTTTGAAAGTTAAGTTTCATTAAAACTGTGGCCACTTACTACTTAATGATATGAAACAGTACATATGAATATGAAGTAATAAATATATAGGAGGAAAAAATGCAACTGGAACCCTTCAACTGATCACTGCTTATTCTGTCTGCAAAATTCTACTTAAGCACAATTTGTATATACACTCACTGCAGCGAACTGGTCTGGGTCTCTGTTTTTTTTAATATAAGACCATGTCAAGAGAGATGCTCCACAGTGGGAATATTTACACCACTATTATCACGATTTCTATGCCCTAATTAATTTGTGGGGAAAAAAAAAAAAAAAAGAAAAATTTTTTGGTTTTTAAATTGTACAAATTCTTCCTAGAAATTCAGAAGGAGTTATCCTAAAAGGACCCGTTCAGAATTTCCTGGATCAAAATTTGATAATTCATTTTTATTTTGGTTAACTATGATTAAACTATTCAGTGTTTAAAAAAGAAAAAACAAGGAATTCAACATTTGGGAGAAACCCTACAACAACAGCATACAAAAACTTTCAAACTGCAATGTATCATTTCTCTTAATTACATCAAATGTTAGTTTAAACTATTTGAGTATGAAAAATATCTCAGCTGAGCACTTCACAGAGACGACACTATAGTTTATGAACTATACACACACACACAAATTAAATTAAATTTTTAAAAAGCCTATTAACACCACCACTTTGGAACAATGTTTCTCTGCCTTCCTCTTCTCCAAGAAAGCTTTGCTAGGCACCCTTCCCTTCCTCAGCCTTTCTCCACTGTTCCCTCTATTTACCCATACCTTCTTCTCCTGATTTTTGAACAGTCGTCACAGTAGGGACCATTTCTGCAAAATGCTGCAGAGGTTGCTTCCTACAACTGTGCTGGCAAGCCACAGACATCACCAAAGTTGTTCATGTGCTTTAAGTTAGGGCTGTAAGTATTGGGGATTGGCATTCAAGAATGTCCCCTGAAGTCTGACAAACAGTGCCTTGAGTTTTTAGCAAGAGTCTGTATCTTGGTCATTTATGGTGCCTGTATTACAATTTTTGCATTTCACTTGGCTTTTTCAAGATTGTGCTAGCTAATTCTTTTTTGGTTTTCATACAGTTTTCTTTCTGGCTTTCATATTGAGGTCATCCTGCTCAGGCAGAACACCCATAAGGAAAAATTTAAATCCATAGAACATGATAATCCAGTCCTATTTATTTTCTGCAAAAAATGTTTTTAGATTTGGATACTACAACTAATTTAAAAAATCTGTGTTTTGTTGGCTAGGTTGAAATTAAGATGTATTACATGAATATTTGTAGGTGCCACTCTTTTCAATGGGAGTAGCAGGTACTACCTCAAAAAATTACATCTGATAGTGGATTTTGCCATCCAACTTCAGGTGCTCAGATTGAGAATTTTGGCCCTAATGTTTGCTGCAACCTTAGGTTTGGGTCCAATCCACCTGACAGCGTCCCTTTAAGCAGGAGCTTCCCCATAGCTGCATCCTCCGATCCCGAGATGTTTAGGATGCTTTTCATATACTACAGTTTTTGAAGGTCAATGCGTGCACATTTTAAGACACAGTGATAAGACAGTGTATGGAACTACTTGGCAGTATTTAGCTGGTACAGTTTCTTGTGGAAACAACAGAATTCCAAAACACACCACACCGAATGCTTATGGGTTATTACAAGCAAAAATCCCAAGACACCGGGAATTAAAAAGCGGAGTTCAACAAAGGAACACTGATACCGTTGGTTGATATGAACAAAGTTGTGCCAAGTCTTCCTTCTTTGCTTTTTCAAGTGGAGAAATAAACTGGGAAAGGAAGCAGAAGGGGGGAAAAAAAAAAAAAGACATAAACCAACAGTTATTAGAGTTACCGTTAAGCTTTATCTCACAGAAGCATGTCCTCTAAAAGAATGGCAAACACCTTTAACACATCTTTGCTGAAAGAGCATGACGTGTCTTGAATACATTATGGCTTCCTAGCTGGAGTGGGGATGCTCCTCCTGTGTCAAAAGGAGTTTGGAGGGGGAACTGGAGCGGAAAGCAGGGGCAACTGCCTCTCGAAAGATAGAAAGGGCAAGGACGGATGGTGATGTTAGCTGCAATCCCCAGCTCCAGCAACACCTGCAGTCCCACATGTTATAACTGTAATAACAGTTTTGCAGGGGCACAGCCTTTGCGGGGCCCCACTGCCGCAATGGTAGGAAGCCTGGCTTGGGCCATTTCACCACCCACGGTAACTTGCTGCTCTGAGGAACTGCGCAATTTATCTGCATCTATAGCCAGCCCTGCATGGAGGCTATGATCTTGTTCCCATTCAAATCCGTGACTGGAGAAGTCAGGCAGGCCTTGTCTGTGACAGCACTTGGATGCTTGATGTCTACAGTATTTCAACATGTACTTGAGAGCTACTGTAAATAAATACACCATTGAATTCAATACAGAGGGTTCTTCCTGAAGCTGCAACCTTTAGGCACTATTACAGAAGGATCAAATAGACTGAAAAAGTAATTTAAGATCCAGACCTTAAGTACATTTAAATCTCACTAAACTTGCACTAGATCTCACTATGGTAAGCCATGACCTGGGTTTGATGATGTGACACTCAAGTTTGTGATTAAATAGCCTAAACCTAACCCAAGCCATGTCAAACCTGCTATGTCTATTTCTAAACTTACCAGGACAGACATCCAACATTTAAAACCAGGAGGGAAACAATGTTATTACTTATATATAAATGTTATTACTTATATATAATTTCAGCCTCAACTTCTAAGGAGAAATTATGAGCTATCTCGTCTGCTTTTTACTTTCTTGTTAAGATACACATAATGCTCAATGATGTATATACACACAGCAATCAATTCAATGGCTGCACATCTGTCTTCCCAGGTGGCTGCACTAGACTGCAGAACAAAGGCCCATCTTTCCCTTGAAGCCAGTTGCCTTGAGTACCCAGTTAATATAGTTAATTAATATCTAGCCATTTCCCATTCTTGCTGTATCAGTGTTATGAAACGCTAGAATTATTCTGGGTCATTCTGGTGCCAGCATTGATAAGACTAATAAACTGCCACATGTATCTCAATCCATTTAGTCATGTTTACAGGTGATTCTGTAAGCCTTCTTTGCAGAAGCAACAGAGGAAAATGGAAACATGCAGAATATAAGGCATGTAATTTGAGAGCTAGGAATTAATTCACATCCACAGTCTAGCCTCCTGGTGAATCTCTTCTGGGTTACTACCTGGATTGTCTAACTCAAGAAATCTCCCTTTTAGGAGTTAATGCCATATTACAGTTATGTCACATAATGGCTGTTGCTAACACAGAGGTTACATAAATAAAATGTTCAGTTCCTGTCATTACAAGATCCCTGGCTCCCAACCAGCATGACTGCTATTATTCATTGATACGCTATCTTTCCTGTAACAAATGTGTGGAAAGAGATGATCTTTCGAGACAAGAAATCATTAAGACTTTGGGCAATGTTTTAACAATATTCAGGTATTCAAGATGTAAAGAGATTTTGAGAAGCACCAACATCTCAAATTCCAGCTGATTTGGTGGGAACTAGGCACC
Source organism: Aviceda cuculoides (assembly GCA_035590195.1). NCBI lineage: Eukaryota > Metazoa > Chordata > Aves > Accipitriformes > Accipitridae > Aviceda > Aviceda cuculoides. The sequence continues at coordinate 19,522,623 of JAVJGG010000085.1, forward strand.
TACGTGCTTTTAAAAAAATGCATCAGATGCCTGTTTACCTGTGGACTTTCACCCTCTTTTTATAGGCTTGAGGTAATTCAAGCATTACTGTTCTCACTAGAAAACACCAGGACTGTGGGACCGGTTATAATGAAAGGAAGATATCTGAGACTGCATAAAAAATTATATAAACATGAAAAGGGAGAATCTTTAATCCTAGGGAAAGTTACGCAACATGTTAATGTAAGATACATTAAAATATCAACAAATTCTACCTATATAAGTGTCCTGACAGTTTGCAGTAATTCTCACTATAACAGCATGACACTAGAAGGGGAATTTCACAAATTAATCAGTTTAAATAATTTTATATCCATTTTTGTTTGTTTGTTAATATATCAGCACTTCGTAAGTCCCAGAGCTATTGAGATCATAAATGAAAAAGAAAATTAATTACTCACTTATAATTATAATGAGAATGACTGCGCATACTGCACCAAGGATGATCATCATCTATAAAAAGAAAGTTCCGAGAAAAAAAAAGAGAAAGTTAGGTTTTCACATGAAAGACATTAACACCTTAGGTTTTTTGCTTTTACTTAGTGGCTCATTCCCTGCACTTTTAATTCGTGCCAAGACTCACTGCAACAGAGTTGTTAAGGCCCCAGATTTAGTGTCAATATTAGGAACAGCTGACCACCAGCAATGAACATAGCCCCTTCTGTAGTAAAACAACTCCAGAGGTGATTTAAGTGGCTGGATTCACACATCACCATGTACCACTTTATACTAGAGTAACTTGATCACTTTTCATCACACCGCTATTTGTGCTGACTCGGTGTACCTGTGCTGTTGAGAGAGGTAGCCCATGCTAGCCAGCACGGTTTCCAGTGCGTTAGCTAGGAAATAGCTCATTGCAAAGCTGAAGTCTGTTCCCACAGGAACAGATACGTCAGAGCCAGCTGTGCACAGGCCATACCAGCACTGAGTTGTGTGGGTTAGAGGCCCCCACATGCGACTTGCTGAATGCTAATGAGGCCACCAGAGATGCTGCAGTCCAATTCCCATCACTAGCCTAGTGAAAATGGAAAGATTGAGAAACAAGCACGGACATGTCAAATCAAGGGCTTCATTCCTCCCAACATATGTCTGGAGGACAGAGCCAGCCATTGGCTTGCAGGACATTTATTTCCCCCGCCTCCTTCCAGGGCCTGGGAGCCAGAGGAAGGACAGGGGGATTCTGTTTGTCAGGGTAAAGCAGAAAGCGACAATGAGGAAAGGAGAATGAGGGTAGGTTTGAAGGTCTAGTGTAGTGTAGGTCATTGTGGTGACTGCAGTCAGCATGGGTGAACCTAACTCAAAATCTGTGTCTATAGCTTCCAAAAGCTCTGTTTCCTGCACTGTCAGGCAAAGCAACAGGGCAACAGCTAGAAGAGGCCCAGAGGAACTGCTCAGTTCCATTTCTAACCTAGATCCACTTATTTCTGGAGTGTTGTCCGTGTAGTTTAGCCAGAATATTTTGCCTTGCTTTACATTTCATAGCACTGTGGATCGAAGAGTCAAAGCAGGCAACAGACTGGTGAGAGATACATGTGGGAATGTCCTTTGGGAACAGGTAGTTTTATTTGGGTGGACATGAACGGTCAGCAGCAAAGATGGTATTGAAGAGAAATGGAAATGAAGCTGAACTTCTGGCATAGTGTTCACGCTGGTGGTGCATGTGTAGAAAGAAGCAAGTATATGGGGTCTTATATAAATAAAAGGAGCTGAAATTTCTGGATCCAGAAAACACAAATCCTGGAAGAGGCCTGAAAAAGCAGAGAGTGAGGTTCCCTTTGCTCATGGGAAAGGATGAGACTTTGAAGAGCTGGTTGATTAAAGTCCTCCTCTATCTTAATCTGCCACTCTTTAAAAGAGACTGTCATTTCCTCACTTCTCATAGTGGTTTGTGGAACCAAGTATTTTTTTTGGTAGTTTACTATCCTAAAGAAAGATCAAGAGGCTGATGATCTCCCACAAGGAAAAAACTTCTTTTCTCCCACTACTAGAATTCACTGCACCTGTTCAGGTTTTGTGGTTCACATTGGGAACTGACATGATTTAACATGGAATGCTCTCCCATCCCTATCTGCAGGCACTGACTGAAGCATCAAAATTTGTATCTACATTTTATATGCTGCAGAAATTATCTAAAGAAAAGGTTCTGGTAAAGATCAAAGTTGCCTGACTTATTATCCTTGAGCATAGAGGGCAAGGCATCTCTTTCTCTCCTTGACAAGAGACCACTTAGAGATGCCATCCTGCAAGCAAAGTCCCATTAAATGCAAGTGAAAGTAATGTCTGGTATGAAATGATTCTTAACAAGAATTTATATTCCTTACCTTGCAATTTTTCCACCAGTATTTTCTCTTCAGTTTGGCTGCACTGGTTTCAAACTGTGAGGCACCTGCTTGCAATGCATCTGCCCGGTTGTCGAGCTCTGATAGGTTTTGGTCTCTTTCTAGCACCTTGTCCACATTCATTCTCATGATGTCTACCACCTGCAAAGGCACAGCCTCACGTTAGATTCCACACACAGTAAAGCTGAAGGTCACCCGTATGTTCACACTCTGGAATATCACATACCATACTGAAACCAGCCATCTGCCATTATGGTATGTGATGGCAGTTACCTGGACAGTGCCTCAAAAACCATGCCTATGGAAACAGACACAGTGAGAACACAGCTATACTGTGCTCAGATGCCCTTAAAGGTAAAAAATAAAGGGACATTATGAAACAGCATAAGTAGTTTCATTAAAGCTTTTCATTTGTTTTAGCCTACAGCTAGCTACTTCACTACAGATACAAAAACCTGATGGAAACCAGTACCTCTATACTATATTTTGGTTGACATTTGTCCAGTCATCACTAAGACCAAGCCATTGTTTTCCTTACACATTTAATTTAACTTCCTTACCTGAACTAGAGAAATTAGCTAGATAAAAGCCACTCTAAAGGGAACTGTATGCATTTCCTGACCAAGGAATTTACTCATTCTGCAGATCTTTCTCAGACAAGATGACTTCCCAGCCATAATTTGAAGTCCTGCTTGAAAGTGGAGGAGGAGAAAATTTTACCTGAGAAAATTCAGCCTGAAGCATATCAGGGAGCTCATGCCACTTCTTTGCCACTTCACAGCCTCAGCAAAAAAGTGTGCACACCTAGTACACAATTGATAAGGCCCTTTTGTGCATATATTTTATACATAGAGTTAGACGAAAATCCTCTTCCAGCAAGCCAATAACGCTAAATAGAAATCCTATACAAATTCATCAGTAATATAAATGTTAGACAGTATACCAATCTCAGTAAACTTGTGTCCACTTATTCTAGCAGTGAATATGGTTGCTGGTCTGTTACTTCTCATACTCTGTAATAAGGAAGCCCATGTTGTTTGTATTTAATATAATTTAACTATTACCTGCAAAAACCAAGAGTTATTAAAAAAAGACATTATTTAAATACAGTGAGATGAAACTGGTAGTGAAAGAATCTTTGAAAGGACTGGCATAGAGTTAAATGCTGTTCTAAAACTTGAAACATTAGTTCCACTTGTCTACCAAACCTAAAACAAAATCAAATATTTTGGTCAACCCAAATTTTCTTACTTGCTTTTCCAAACCAAAACCTTCCAAGCATTTAAGTTCATATCAAATAAAACAAAAATTTGTTTTCATCTCTCAGCTAGTATTTAGCTGAATTTTGTCTTGGTACAATGTTTCGTCATGAAAATTTTAAACTATTTGAAAAAGCTGAAACAAAATACTGTAATATTTCCTATGCATTCACTCTTTTTTTTTTTGCCCAGAACTATTTATTGAATTTAACCTGATTGCAGTGAACACTTGTCCAGATGAGACTGCATTTTTGTCAGATAAAGAAACATTTGTCTAGACTAAAATCAAGATCTGGGCCTTGGAAAATAAGCTCTAGGATGCCTAGAGAAATCAGAGGGGAAAACCCAACATAGATATAGCTGAAACACTATATCAGCATTGATATAGCATTAAATGACAGTCATTTTACCAAGACCAAAAATTTTCTCTTGAGCAAAGTCGTGATCGCGTTGCTGAGTTTCGGGTTTGGGTCTGAAGTGCTGCGCAGAACAGCACTTGGGGCAGAGCCAGAGGAGTGTAGTGCTGTGCTGTGGTGTTTGGTGCCACCTACAGATTACTTTCCCGCAAGACATGAAAAAAAAGCCAGCCAGGAAGGATCTACGAAGGTCAAAGCAATGCTTAACAGATCACCTCCTCAGGTGCTATAAGCCAGTTTCACCCTAGTGACTTCAGAGTACTGAAAGCCCAGTGGCATTTTTCTCCCTTGTCTATTCTTATACTGTGACTTCCCTATTAAACAAGGATTGCTGACCATGTGCTACCCACTCAAAACCCATATCAGCCTCAGCCTCCCTCCCAAATGAGAGGTGAAAAAGATGTAGATCCTGATTACCACCTGCATAATCCTCAAATCCAAGAGCTACTCATACTAGGTAAGAATTCCTGCCAAAATTATGCCATTATGCTTCACCAGAAGACAAACTTGCATGGACTTGAGTGAAAAGTCTCAGAATACAGAGTATCTTAAACACAAAGTGGGGGTTCACTAGCCTCACTGGAGCCATCTCCACTGATCTGCTTGAAGAGCCCTATGTTTCTGACCCGCATCACTCATTTTAGACAATAACTAGCAATTATTTTTTATGTTCTAGGGACAATTACTTTTGCTGTAGCTCACATAAACAACTACAGCACAGTCATGATGTAATATGTTCAGGACAAGAAGTTTGTTTCATTATTCTGACCCAAGACAAAAGCTGAAATGTGATATTCCTTTCCCCACTGCAAGACACACTCCACTAACATCAATTAAGTTAGCGTGATGTCAAAATCAGTGATAATGAGAGAAGCTGGCCTAGAAATTTCTGCAGACATTTCTGCAGCCAGAGGATGTTCTTGTGATCAGCTCTGAGTATCAGCAATGGGGAGGCCAGAAAGACCCTGTTTCAGATCTTCAGCAAAGAAAAAGTTCTCAAAAAGACAAAGCTCAATTTGACAGGTGTATTTAACTCATCTTAAGAAACGCATTTGAGTTGGATGTTGTGAGGTCTTGTCTACTATTTTTAAAGTATACCTGCAGCTTTTGAAAATAGAGGCCTTTATGCATGTAAAGAGCTATTTTCTAACGTGTATTTTATTGAATTGGCATTAAAGAATCACACAAGCCCTGGCCGCTTCCCCATAGACAGTAGGCAACTAGTTACTTAAGTCTTTGCAGGGGTTTAGCAAAACTCTATACTTAGTACACAGCACACAAATCTGCACCGCAGGTGTGCAAGGATGCTACAGCTGCTACTGTACTGCTGCTATACTCAGGGCCTATACCCACCAGCGGTGGTATGCTCACTTATTGCCATTAACACCCCAGTTACATGGACACTGGCATTACAGCCAAGGTGGCGGGGTAGTCCATACGCTACAGGAATTTAAGGATCCATGCTGGAACAGGCATGTGGTCCCCCAAGACCAACACAAGGAGCGGGAATTTGTTGAAGATCCTGTTATGGCATCATGTGTGAGTGCCTTTCTTTGGGGATAAATTGTGATGCTTAATCAATACAGCTGTGGCTAATGAACACAGCCCTGAGCTGTACAAAACTCATGGCTTGAATCTATCTAGGAGAAGCTGACGGTCTGTTCCTGTGAAACAGCCTGTGAGAGTAGCATCTAACCTTTAGGAATGCAGGATCACGTTCAAAGAGCTGGTTCCACTATGACACTTCCTCCTAACCTGACTGACTGGGATGAATTCCTGAATTGGCACCAATGCCCACGTTTATTCTGCGGAAGTGTTACTGGTACAAGGATGTTCATACTCAGAATCTCTCTTGTACTCTCTGCTTCCTCATAAAAGCAATCCTTTGGTAAACTTCATTTCCTAATGTGGTGGTGCAGTTCTGGAGGTGATCTTTTTAAGCGATCCAAACCGCTCTTCTCTCTCTCATTCTCCCCTGTGACACCTAGGTCCACTGCCTTCAGATAAGCGGGAGTTGCTGGATCACTACGGAGGAAACCATCTTAAAGAAAAAAAACCCAACCACATCTGCACCCTCGAGGTGAGCAACAAATCACCTGGAGGCACTTACCTCATCCACCCGGGCTTGTGTCTGCTGCAGACGTTTGTTGCTTGACACATTGGTAGCAGGAGGTAGCCCTGCAGCCCCAGCACTGGTGGGACCTTGGGTAGGAGCTGGAGCAGACCTAGATCAAAACCAGAGAACATGAAAAGTGACTGAAACCATCTTCACTTGTTCACTACTCCTTTTCTGGAGCAAGTCAAAAGTACCTATCTCTTAAAAGGAGTCTTCCATTGTCTCACAGCCCACATTCTCCATTCCTGGATTACAACCCTAGTGTCCCATTCCCTCCCATGCTGTAATTAGTTTTCACCCTATTTCTTGATAGGACCATAGCAAACTCTTCCCCTCCCTTTCCGTCTTTTTAAACAGCAAACAATTCAGATTATCTACCCTCAGTTAGGCCAATGACCAAACTGACCATAGGCCTGACTAGCAGGGCAGAGCTTGTCTCACTAAGGAAACAGACTCCGCTCCGGGTATTTTGCATTAGTGCCATAGGAGCCAGGGCTGCAACCCTGCCTTCCTCCTCAGTGTGCCGAGTGACATTCTCCCCTGCTCCTCAGTGTTTGGCTGGAAGCTGACCAAGTAAAGATAAACAAAAGGAGAGGAAAAAGAAATGGAGGAGGAAGTGGGGGCTAAGAATTGCACATAGCATGGGGTTAGTCACCTCAGGCATTCAGCAATGTTTAACTACCCCAACGGTGGTCACCAAAGGCCCCACCAGAGCAGCTGGCCAGGCTTGAATATCTGCCACAGACCCTGAATGAATATTTGCAGCAATGCTGTGAACAGAGCCCTGATCTCCTGTGCATCAGCGCTTTTCTCAACACTGGCTTTCCCCAGCTTGCTGTAAGACAAAACAAAAGTCCCTTAAAACCCAACATGAGATCCATCTGTCTCAGTCCACGAGCTTGTACAGAAAAGTCACCCTGCCAGCCTGAACAAAGTCCCTCAGCCTTAGCCAGTCATTCTTCACACCCACACTTTAACCTGTGAAACCTTACCTTTCCTTCCAAGGGACCCATCCCTTCTTCCTGCAGTGAAATAAAGCCCTTCCTGAAGGTGCAGAGGAAATCTCTAAGCATGTGAACTGAAAAATACCACAAATCCCACTCATGCATTACCAATACCTTCCCACAGTGACAGAATGAGAGAACACAGTGTTTCTCTGTGAATCATTCCCTTTTACATCCTGGGGGCTCATTAATGCTGCTGGAATTATAGCCTCATTAATACAATGTCAAAGCGCATAGGGCCACTAAAGTTAGTTCCCCAAAGGCACCTTAAGCTGTAAAATTCAGTTTGACAGTATTGCCTGTGGGCTGAGATCCCTACAGATAACGCTGACCCTCACAGAGTCCCAGTGGTGGAGCAGCTGTTTGCAGAACCGGAGCACTGCTGTATCTTACACTTCTTTTTTTTAACTGTGGGTGAGAATGTCATTATCAAGCTTTAGTTGAAAGAAAAGAATTTGAGCCATAGACAAATTGGTCATCCTTTGAGGACCTCACAGCCACTATTAAAAACATAAAAGACCAGATGCTGCTGCAACCTGCAACAGACTTACTCCACTGAAGGGCCATGAGCCAGGATCCCAACAGGATTTATTCTGAATTTACGCTGTTGTCACAAAGGATCAAAATCTGACTATAATGTATATCAGACTCAAATAACACAAAACAAGATCTCCCTGGACCATTAACAACTTCAAAGGGAGCTCCTTATACAACAACAAGAGCTAAAATTGAAATTGTAAAATTTCTTTGTAGTCACGGAAGTAAACAGGCTTTTTTCCAATCAACACAAGCAGAATTTTTTCAATGGAAACATTGTGTCACACTGTTCACTACTACAACCGTTAACAGAGCTGCCCTCTTGAGCTACGTACTGTTAGCATCCCAGAGCTACAGAAGCGAAGTGTGTAAGAAGTGTCTTTCCTGGCCACATATTTTTGCTAGTAAGCATAGCTTATGAGTACAGCGGTGTACTTGGTCAAAGCTATGTGATAACTCACAAGTTCAGTGCTCTGCCATATACCTTTTCTGCCCAGTTATTTTCATCTTTTTTTGCACACCTCAAGCTGTCCTTAAAATGATTTGGTGTAAAGTAGACACTTCCCAATTTGTTCTCTTCCAGCATCCTTGCTGCCATCTAGTTTGGTTTCAACTGTATTTCCCGGGGCTTCTCTGCTTCCTGTGCACGGGAGGCATGGATGGGAAGAACGGGTATTTTTACAGCTGCCCTGACCATCCAGCAGGAGTTACTGTAACTACCAAAGAGAGACGGCAAACTTTATGCTAAGGCACAGCAAGCTTGTAATTAACATACCTATCTTAATTAATCAGGCAAAATCTAATACAAGAGCAACCAGAGCTGGGTGCTGGAGCTCCTGTTTCCGAACCGTTTGTCCCCGGAGCTGTGCTCTCCTCGCAGACCAGCAGCAGCTGCCTCACTCCGGCCTCGCGGGTCAGAGCAGCGAGCTGCCAGAAGCAGCAGGGTGCCCCCAGAAGAGCTGCGGCACCTGCGACGGGGGGGACGGGGGACACAGCACAGGTTCCCGGACAGGCTCTGGGCAGTCAGTCCTTAAGCGCGTGGCTTTAATGCCACCAGCAGCTCTTGCGGGGTAACAAGGCACGAGCCCTCTCTTGTCATTAGGCAGCACGCAGGATCCAAACCGGGCAAAACAAGCACAAAGCCACCTGCATCACCTCTCCTCCTCCTGGCCTCCCAAGGGGGCTCAGCGCAGGACAGAGGGCTCGCCGTGCTTCTGGCTCAGCCCTACCCGCCTTCGAGCTCTGTAGAAAGCATCCTGGCCAGGCGGCAGCAGAAGGCAGCACCTCTGGGAGCTGACGTGGCTCCAGTCCCACAGGGCATCCGTTAAAGAGTTTGTCTTCGAACCTAAGTTTTCTCGTAAAGAAGGGGATTGAAGGCCTACGTCACCGGAAAGCACCAATATTCTCTGGGATATTTTAGTGCAAAAATGCTAGAATGAAAGTCCGACCTACATTTACATAATTACCCTATTACTGCCTCTGTACCGTGTCACATCAGCTTATAATTTCTCAGAAGCATTACTCTAAGAAATTTAAGCAAAATGTTAGCACTATGTTAGAGAGGCTTTCTTTTGAAATATATGGAGCATCACACCCTTAAAGTCCAATTTCTCATGGCCTGGCACGATTTTGGTGAGCTATAAAAGAATGCAAAATCCATACGAAAGCTCTGTCATTGGGCCCCTAGCCATCAGACTTGTGTACTATTTTTTTTTTTTTAGGAAAAGGAAAAAGTTACCATTGCTGCTGAGAATCTTCACTCACAAGAACAGGTCAAATTAATTTTGAAGGGGGAACAAAGCTCTGTTATTGTTGGTGAAAAAAAGGTATAAATCCCTAGCAAATATTCTTAAATGGCAACCACTTTGCGCAGAGCACTGGGGTACATTCTGGGAGAGTGACAAGTACATTTACTTCAGGACAACTGTACCACATGCTTAGACCCTTGGCACTTTGGTCATTCTTTATATAACAGTAGTTTCATCCTCGCTCCCCACCATGCCAGATTTTGTTTCAGTTAGCACATGAACAATCCAACCAATTGAAAGCAGGTGCTGGATCTGTGTATGTATGCAGCCACCTAGGAAACATCTGGGGACTCTCCTAGTGATTTAGCAAAATGCTGAGCTGATCAGGCATCCTCAGTTCTTCTGGTTACTTGCTGGGCCTGAAACCGGTAGGTCAAAATCATGACTAGGAGATTTCTCATCTCACCTCAATATTTTGGAAGCAATTTACTACTTAGCTCTAATGGTAAAGGAAGCTGCAACTCTAATTAAGAGAGAATTGGAGATATCCAATGTTACTGTTCTCCATTTCAGCACATGAAAGAACATAAAGGATGACTGTGTATCTAATGTTTTGGGAAGCTGCCTGACACATACTTCCATTTTTGTTCATATCTGTGAGCTACGTAGGAGAAATTTTTTTATGTTAGTCAGGTTAGGGAAGAGAGATGCACAATGCGAACACCAGGAGGATGCCAGGCCACCACGGTGACTTCGTTACAGTTTACATTAGGACCTCAATAGCTGCTTTCAGCAACTTGTTTTAACCATCCAAAGTGCTTTTTAAAGCCTCCAGCTACAGGACCTAATCCCTTCAAAGTCTTTATCCTAACAACACTGTAATAAGCTAAGGAAAAGCTCTTATCCCTGCATATGGCTGGGAAGCAGGTACAGGCAGATTAAGCGACTTGCTCAGTGGCACGGAAAGCCTGTGGCAAAGCAGCGCAGGCCTCTTCCGTGCCCTCCTTCTGCTCCCCTCTTCTGCGGCCACTGCCTCCACGTGAAAGCTCACAACCCATTTCTCATAGCAGGAGTTATTTTCTACCCCTCAGACTTAAATAGTGAGAAACACACAGTTAAAGGTTACGGCACGAGGAAAGCGAATTACATCAGACAGCTTTAGCTGGTATCAGCTGGCAAAGCTCAGGGGACGGGGCAGTGAAAGTGCATCAGTGCAGAAGATTTGACCAATGATCCCTATAAAAAGTGAAATGAAGGAGGCGATTTTCTATGAATCCCAGTTTGATTCCTCTTTCCTCAAACCCTTTCCCTGTTGTTCAAATAAAACATAAAATTGCACTGCCTCTCTTCCTTTTTATATTTTTACTGTCCAGGTACCATATTTATGTAGTAAATATTTACTGCTGTAACCAAACTTAGGTATATTTAAGGCACTGTTCTTCCATTTGGACCCTTTCAAAAGGCATCTACCCATTTGGGCTTCACTGCTTAAGTGGAGTTTGACAGTCTGTGGTTCCAAAGGCATTTAGAAAAACCAGACCAAACCAAAACACAAAACCCCCTTTATTTAATTGTAAAATAAATCAGAACACTTCCATATCTCTGTACTCTTGAGATTTAACTCTAAAACAATTATTAAAATTAGCTACAAATGCAAATTCATACACTACTTTATTGACTATGGATGTCAGTGAAGATCCTGGACCTAACAGTAACTGTAGAAACAAACCACTCTCACATTGTCCCTGGTGCTGAGAGTGTTCATCTGTGAATTTAGATGCATCTGAAAGCTTTGAGGCAGGGAGGATCTCTAAGGAAATAAAGGAGCTCTATAGCACTGGGGGTTTGCTGTTAGTTTTGAACTTGCTTTGTTTATTCCTATGCAGTAATTAGCTAAAACAATTTTTCCACTGCTAATTTCCAGTGGGGTCTTTTACTTCGAGTCTTCTGCTTTCTGGAGGGATTTGCTAGTTCCCAGTTTTCTGTTAATTGGATTCTACCACATAGGATTTTATTTCCACAGTAGGTCAGTTTAGCTAACACTGGCACAAAAGCTTTCTTAACAATCAGTTTGGCTACATGCAGTTTGACACAGTCCTAACAAAATCCAGTCTAACCAAAGAGGGCAGACTAAAATTCTGTGCTATCCTATTTACATGCCATCTCTCAAAAAAAATTGGTACCTTGGATATCTAATCTCCTTAAAGTTCTGAGCCTTCCAGATTTGTGTGCTTAACTGTACAAACTTAACAATAGTAGAGGCCTAACACAGCTCTGTGTGGACAATCACGCTTCTGTTTGGGAACATATAGATGTGTGTGTCTAGAAATCAAGAGACATTAACTATTCATCCCAACACCTCCTATCCAAATTTTTGCTTTTCCCGTAGTGAAATGGGACAGTGTCAAATGGCAGGTCCTGTTACTCTTTCAAAACCACACACTAATTCTGTCAGGAGAGGTTCAGAGAAAAGACGACTCACTTCTAATGCCCCCGTAAAATGAAGTGTCCTTCAGAAATAGCTTCTCAGCCTTCTTACAAGTAGATAATGATGTTCTCTGCCTGTAAGGTGAGAGGACTCTTCAAAAGAAAACCCTGGCTAGAGAGCATGACCTACCCAGTTCCAAGATAAATGCACGCAGTAGGGTAATTTTGCTTTTCAATTCAGTTGCCCACCAATTGTATGTATTTCAGATTTCTGGCTGATCTTCCCCTCTCCAGTTATTAACTAGCCTATTTTAATGGGCTAAGTTTATCCTTGTTTTCATCCTACTAATATCACTTTCAGAGGGGAAAAAAAAAAGCCGGTCTATGGGAGTAAAGAAAGTAATGATATTATAAAACTGGTTAGGGTGAAAAGATAATTAGGATATTGACAGAGGAGTATCACTGCTGGGCTAGTAGACATTTGCATACTTAGGGGTGGAGGGATTTTCAGACTACAGAAAGATGTTTTCAGTCCCCTGAGATTTCACAGAGGGAGCAGAATTAACTCCCAACAAGAGCAAAACAGGCTTCTTTCACTACCAGGGAACCATCACTGCTTTGACAGAGACGTTGTTCTTAACTGTGCTTTTCAGTCTTCCATCTGAGACCTTCAGTATTCAGTAAAAATGTGACTATTGCCAATTAAATGGCTACAGACTTTAACTTAGACTCATTCCATTCTATGACTATCAATTTTAAAACAATTTCTCACGCTATTTGTAATAATTGGGTAGTAATGACTAATAGTGAATTGGCGGTAGAAAAAAACCAAACACCTGTAAAAGGAATTAGCATTTGAGTTGTCTTAATTTTGTGAAGAAGTTCTGCTTTGAACACATTTCTTTCCCAAATGTGATTTTCATGTACTACCAGCAATATTCTACAACGACTCTCCCTTATTACAAAATATTTACTCTGATCATCAGCCAAAGAATAATACCCTACATTTAATGTCCTGGGAACACGTTTAATTAAATATTCCCACCAGTTTATTATGACTGCATTGACCATCTGGTGTGCTAAATATGCACGCAGAGGAAAAATAGAAGAACTTTAAGCCATCATCTTTAATTTGATCATTATTTGTTATGCTAGTAATGACTGACTAATTTATCTTCTCCAGTATCTTCTATTCAAGCTAAATGAGTATTACTTACAAGGCCCAAAGCACCTGAATTCTAAATCAAGCCAATTAGTTCAGCCAAATTATTTTTGTGACAAACATAAGAATTTGCCAGAAAGAGTTGCATTATTTCCATAATTTCTCTAATTTGTCGTCTTCACAACAACCAGTTGCGGTGACTCAGGCGGGGTTTCTGTTAGTCAGAGAAGTAACACAAGGCAAGACTCTTTTTCTGAAATATCAACACTACAGATTTTTTTAGATCCTTCTTGCCCCTTGCTGTCATCTTTTGCAAAGGCTGTGGCTTAAGATGAAGTCAACACAATGCAGGGATATTGATTCATGTGTTGTGTTAACCACTGACCACACTTTGCAGAGTAGTCGATGGATTTGCCTGAAGGATGATGAAGGGTTAGGTGACTCAGGGCGTTAGTGTACGCATTTTATGTTCACAAATTAAAAACTCAGAACTACACTATAGAAGCCAACCATCTAACATATGCTAGTGTTAAGTGATCACCTATCCAAGAAAGGACCTGCACATACAAACTAATTCTACCATGTTGTGCCAGTTGACCAGTCTCATCTTCACATTTAATGAGACAAAATCAAGGTTTAACAAAAATGTACGGAACTAATGAAGCAGACAACCAAGTAGACGGTGACCATCATAACCTGTAACCTGTCTGATCCACTTAAAAGAGCTCAGTCTGCTACTTAAAAGGCAGTCAAGAATTGTGTTGACCCACCCAGACTAGACTAATCAAATCCGGGCTCTAACACACTGTGATACGGGTTTTAACTTCTACGCCATCGCACTTGCTTCTCCAAAAGCAGTGGCAGCGATGAGGGTTCCCCACCTCTTCCCAGAGAGGCAGAGCAGCAAACCAGGTCTCTCTGGGAACAACCGCAAGAGGGAAGGAAGAGTCCCGTGTTACCGAGCACCCCACGGAGCTGGCTAGCTTGTGGGGCAGCCCCACTGCTCCCTCGCTGCAGGTGGGACCTCTGCTCCCCTACCGTCAGTAAGGCGGCCCGGAGCCGGGGAGCTCCACCGCCCCGCTCGGGTCAGCAGGGGACTTTGCCCCTGCCGGACCCCTGCGTTAGGCTGCCTGCAGGTCTGGGTAATCTCTGATCAAAGCACACAACTTTTTTTCACAGCTACAAGGACTGCAGGTCTATAGACTCAAATACAGAGAACTGAAACAACTAAACGACTCTAAAGTAAATAATCTCCTTTTGAGGTCATTTCCTCAGATTGACCAGTGACTTTAGCCGATTTTAGTCCCATACTGTTTGGGGTTTTTTCTTAGAAAAGGGTTAATTCTCATTATTTGCTGATTTGAAACTGACTGTAATCTTTATACTAAATGGGGTTTATTTTAAATAGAGAATGAAAGCAAATACAGGTGTAAGCAATTATAAAAAACATTCTCTTAATATTTCTATTGACATTAACATCATATTGTGAAAAAAGAGAAATGTAATTCATTGTTTTCTAAATTTTGTTTGTTTAAACTCTTAATTTGCATCAGGCTGCTTTTGATAGAAATTACAGTTTAGTAAAAACATGTGGAAAATCCATCATGTGAAATATTCATGATAGTTATAACTAAAAAATATGTTCAGTGCAATGTCTGCACAGAAAAAATACCAAAACACTGTATTGCACTAAAAGGAAATTTTTAAAAGGAAGTATTATCTCTAGTTCCTAGGTAGTATTGACTGTACCTTCTATTACTTCTTACAAGATTTCAGAATTAGCAGGTTTCAGGCTCTTAAAGTAATTTCTTGTCATTAACTGAAAGTATACAAGCTTTTTTTTTTTTTTAATTTTTTTTTACTTTCCTTGAGTGTCTGCATTATGATGTGGGCTAAGGGCAACGAAACTGGTATAAAGATCAGTTCTGTGATCTGATTTTGTCTCAAGATGGTTACTATTTAAAATTAGTTGAATATACGTCAAATGTAGCGCTCAGCATGGGTTGCCAATTTCAAATAGATTGAAAGGTGTAGGTAAATGAACATACCATTATGAAAAATACTAGAATTTTGTTGAAAAAAACCCTCCTTATCCTCCATCAGCCCTATATGTTTTTATCTTAATCTAGCCCATTTGAGCTGATGTGGTCTTAAACTCCATCCCTGAGAGCTCTTGACTTTGCAATGTGCATTGGTAGCAGCCTTTCTCCAGTTACTACAGCTCTGTGTTGCAAGCTGAAGTTACCTTACACACCTGGAAAAATAACGCAAAGACTGACCATGACAAGAAGAGTTGCATTTTTCTCCCTAGAAAACTTTATTAAAGGAATTTTAGTTTATAAATAGGAGAGTGCTTTTACCAGGCATAAAAATAAAACTAACAAAAAAAAACCACAAACAAAACCAGATTCAACAGAGAAATCAAATCCTGGATAACAAAAAGCCTTTATTTTTCTTGTGCTGACTTACTGATCTGAAATTAGGGAAAGAGAAAACTGATTGCAAACTGAAACAACATTGGATTATAGCAGAAAATTGCCAAAGCATACCAGGCTGGGGGAGAGAGGAAGCCTAACAGAACAAAGCTTCACTCAGTGTCTTAGTGAGATATGTCTGAAACAACTCAAGAATAAAGCAATAAATATGCTGAAAATGCAGTCAGTATCATTGCTGTCATTTTCCTCTCCATATTGGAAGAAAAAGAAGAAACACAATCTGTCTTGGAAGCTATAGGGGAATGATATAAATACCAAATACGTTGCTAGAGAAATGTTTCAAAAATTCAGGACTCTTAAGTCAGAGTACATTTGAACAAGCCAATGATGTTAAACATCCTGGCCTGCCAGATACTCCAGATTCACAAATCTCTATTTTCAACTTCCAGAGCAATCACTAAGGACACAGTTTACTGGAAATGGTCAGCTTTAAGCAAAGTCCTAACTCCTATTTCTGAACAGGAGCCGAGGTACTTGAAGTTCATGCTGATGTGGTACGTTATGGACAGACCTCACCTATGTTTCTCGTGCAGAGGAGTAAGAGCACCCACTATTTCTAACTTTCTGTGCGGGCTTCCAGTATCATGGGCTATACCCAAGGGAGTAAACAGGCAGCAGCTGGGCAGGGAGTGGGAGGGAAGGATCAGAGCAGAGTTTTGACTCAGCCACCCCCTACTCACTGACTCACGTACTGGTGCAGACAAAACTGCTGCAATTTGTTGCTGGTTGCAGTCAGCTAAAAGTTCAGTATGATACAGGGGAGCAAGGAAGCCTCTCAAAGGAAAGGTAAGATTGATCTGCTTTCCCTGCTTTTAAGTAATATTTTTTGATCAAGGATGTTTTCTGTGCCTGTCCTTTGAGAGACCCAAATTAAAACCTAGGAGGCTTGGGGGCCTTCCATTTGCCTGTAAATTACTTCCCAGCATTCTTGTTGCACTTTAGAAGAAAATTGACTATTAACATGCTCTTTTTTTTTTTTTTAAATGAAAAAAGCCCCAGCAACAACAGAACAGTTGAAAGAAAATCACATTTCCAACAGCAGTGGAATGTTCTTGTAGCCTTCCTATGTACGTCTATTCAGTGGCAGTTTCATCACAACTGAACTTTATAGGGTAATTACCATCCTTACTTATATTAAAGCTTAATCATCAGGAGGCTTATTAAGCTTAAATCTTCTCTAACTACTTGGCCAAGAGAACTACTGTGAACATTTTATCCCACCTCATTACTTAAACAGCAGTCACACAGTATGTGCAAATGTTAAGAGGGAATAGCAAAAATACCTGTACAGAAAGCCAAACTTTCATTCTTATTTCCCGCAAAATGTCATGTTCAGTTCTTGAAAAGCTTCCGTGAAACACAGCTACTATCTGCAAGTGACCATGTCTTTATCACAGGTGCTCCACCTTCCCACAGTGTTATGATTCATATGCAAAGTATTTTCTCCCCAGTTTCAACATCCATCAATTACTGGACCTAGATTCCATTTAACCAATCAAATATATTAAAGCAATAAAAGAAAACGTCTCATTTCAAACTCTCATTGAATGAAAAAAACCCAAAACCCCAGAACATTTTGAATACAACAAAACCAGAGTTTTAAAGACCTTTTAAGGAAGATCTTTAAGACTACTTTGCCAGATAAATCATTTGGCAAATGAATATGAATTCATTAAATACTGCCTAACAGAAAATTATACAAACCATACTGAAACACGTTTTAAGCGCTTTAAACATGTAAAATAAGATTTGTCTATATCATCCCAGCTATCTCTCCTAAAGTCTTTGGAATTCCCATCCTCATGGGATCACTGACAGCCTTGTCATTTCCCCTTAGACTATGCTCCCATCTTTATCTTACCGTCTGTCGTTCTTCAGAACACCGATTTATTTTTTTTAATGACCATCTTTGCTTTACACAAAGACCTATGTTTAAATCACATTTCCAGAACGCCTAGTGTGATTTCAGAAGCTTACAGACACACTCTGTGGATCAATGCTGAGGCTGAGATACAGCACCTGATTTTCTAATTTAGTTGAGGTATTCAAATCAACGTTGTGCACACCTGTACATTCGCAAATTGCTACAGTCCAGAAACTGAACTTCAATTTTGCTTTTTTTTCCCTAAATAAATCCATAAACTTCTACTAATTGAGTAAAGACCAGTTTATCTTGGTTCTATCTTTTAGTCATTACACTCAAGAGACTGCCTTTTGCTATTTGTTAAAATGCTTAGACACTTTGCTGAAAATCTGTTGTGAGTTGCATCATTATAAGTGGTCCTTTGGGTTCTCTAGATAAATGGAAACACTCTCCTCCATGTCTGCTGAGTAAGTATTGCTATTTTGTTTAGCATTCATCTGAAACTTGGAAGTTAATTATTTTTACAATACTTCAAAAGTAATCACTTGTTCCTCATGTCATTTTTTGAAAACAAAAAGGTAATTAGGATTGCAGAGAAATATTTGAGATTTAAACCTGTTATGCTTTAAAAGTCAAAGACTTAATCAAAATTTGAACTGTCCATATGTTATTCAAGCGAGAAGAAAAAACTGGCGAGAATCATATCTGGGACAAAGCAATCCATTTACGATCAACCATAAAGTCCTGTTTATATTAACAAAGAAAAAGTCAGATCACTGAAGCATTCCCATAGCTAACATTTCCTGCCCTCCAAGCTACTCTTCAAGCTCTCTCAGTCTTTCCATCTGCACTACATCCCTTGAAGGGTAAAGTATTACCTCCTGCTATTGTGATTGGCATACAGATACATACTTTAATTTAGAAGCAAATGTTATTCATGCAGTTTGTTTCCATAAAAAAAGTGAAATAACTTTCTACAGCTATCCCAATGAAATATTGGGAATTAAATCCACCTGTCCACAACAAATTCAGCCTACCTACAGCAATATTCAATGTATTGAGCTATTTTTTTTTTTTTTTGATTCCTCTTTGGCTCCTGTATACATTTTCATTTGAGTCGTCGTGCTGGTGCCAGTGCAGTAATGCAGGCCTCACACAACAGGTTTCAGATATACAGTTCTTCAACACTATTGGGAACCATGATGACGCACCAAACAGAGGTAGAAATGTGCAGGGCTGTAACCAGTTCCCTGGGTAACAAAGAGATACTATTAAAAGAGAAAGTGGTACCACTGTGGTAAATAAACAAATGCATACAATAAAGGCCCACAAGCATGACTAACTTTCCTAGATACTGCAGAGAACAGAGAGGGGCAGAGCATGCAAATTTATGCACCTTGTATCTGTGAGGAAACAAAAAAATTCCTCACCGGTTGGAAGGTCAAATAATACCCTCATTCACAAGTTCCTTTTAAGCAGCCAGGACCACGGCCTCCCCGGCCTTTCCCTCTTACCTCAGCACTACTTCCCAACTCCCTTTCACACCACAGACAGCTACTACGCAACAGGAGGTTTGCGGAGACGGAGTCATTCTCATGGGGCTGACGGGCTGAGTGCAGGATGGAGATCAGTGACCTGGCAATGCACAGTCCCAGAATCACTGCTTCCAGATAACCAACACGCTCACTGAATGCAGCAAAACTTAATAAATGATAAGTACTTTAAAAGGATACAGTTATAAGTCATGCCTTATAATTCTCACAGATAGATGTGTTAGCCTAGAAGGAAGACTGCTGCACGTTAGATGCACAGTGGACACATGGCATTAAGCATACCGTACCTATAAGGTATTCCCTTAAAGTTAACTATCCAGTAATAAAATTAGATTTTATTTAAATGGCAATATGGAATCCTTAGGCTTTGGACTGATAGGAAAAATTTTGGGAACTAAGAAAAAGGGAAGTGGGGCATAACCATGCAAGGTCACTCTGTTCCCAATGTAAGCAACAGATTTTGACATAACTGGGAGTGTTTCTGGCAGAAGACATCCTTTTGACTGAGGTTCTACCTTTTTTTTTTTTTTTTTCTCCCCTAACAGAATAATGGAAAATAGAAAATTTATCTGGAAAAGGCCTCAGGAGTTCATCTTGAGCATTCCCTTATCTCCAGGCAGCACTGACTTCTACTTCAGATCTGAAACAGGTTTGTCTGCCTCAGCCTTGTCTGTTTTTTCCCCCAACGATGTTTGTATCAGACATTTTGATGGTTCATTTAGCACTTTTAACTCAAGCAAAGCTCCTAGGGCACCAGACAGAGGCATTAATCTTTGCAAGTATGCTTTGCAATACTTAGTCTTAGGGCCTCTAAGTGAGGGCTGGCCCAAGTGTTATCTGTAGCATAGGTCCAATTCAATCATGAATCAGCTGAGGGACCAGAATATCTAGACAAAAAAAGAGTTGTGAGCTGTGAACATGAACAACCTTGGTGCCTGCATGAAAAACTTAACAGCAAGCTCTTCATTTTATCCATGGAGTCCTAGAGTGGCTGAACACCTACAGAGCAATTCAGTACAGGAAATTAACAGAAGTCACTTTTCTTGCTAAGTTTGGTGGAAATCTCACTGACTCTGGATGAAGTGTCTATGAAATCTTTTGCAAAGTACATTTTAACCTGTGAAGGGATCTGTTCAAATCGAAGCAGAGTTCTCTCATTACCTGTTCTCTTTAAAACCAGGTTGATTCTGTTTCCCAGTCTAAAACAGAATTGGCTAACTTCCTAAAAAACTGTAATAATATACTCATAAAAACATTAAAATTTGCAGTACCGGCTGTCTGTGAATATTTAAATGAGTGAGTTAACCAAGACAAGTATTATCAGAAAGATAAACTACAATGTTATTGGGAAAACAGATTTTGAAGCCTGATTCCAGTGTTCAAATTGCGGAGGAAATTACAGAATTAATCCAGCCAAAATGAAGAGACCACATTTCAGTTATTTCCATCATATTTCAAGTAAAAACAACTAACAGCTTGTGAGTAATCCACTAAATAACAGTTCTCAGAGATTACTTTCAAATGATTTTTCAAAAAAATTGTTAGATGCTCAGACTTCTCATAGGCAATTACAATTTGAAGTCAAAGAAATAATAAGCTGTGAAGCATTGATTCACTTCAAAATCATAAAAGTTACTAGTGCAAGACTTTGTTATGCAGACTATTTAAAAGAGACTGAAGAAATTCCACATATATTTATGCAAGATTATATATATATGTGTGTGCGTGTGTATGTATGCATCTCAAAACCTCAAAAACAGTGACCATCAGAGCTCAGGGAGAAGATGCTAGACATTAGATTATTCTCCAGTCTAGCAAACAAAACCAGAACGGTCTAAGATTAGTGGGTTATCAATTCAAATGGTTAAATGAAGGCTAGATTCCAAATAAAAAACCTGAACATCAACAAACTAATCCTTGCTGTAACTCAAACAAACTTGTAATGGCTTAAAAAAGTAAACTGTGAAATAATATAGCTATGTGACACAAGAAGTCAGAATTTAATGGCATTTTGTCCTTAGCCTGTGTTTCAAGCTGCAGTTCATTTGAAAAAAAAACACACACCTCTATTTGAATTAATTTGATTTTTATCAGTAACTGCTAAATCAAATTTAGGATAAAGTATATGTTTGGTGATTATGCTAATCCCACCACCCTGCTACATCCAAGTTATCCAAGTAAATGAAACGTAATCTGTAACTTGCAGAAAAAAACAATTTCGTTAACAATCTCGTCTTCTGGGGCATTGCTAATTTTAAAGGTTTTCTTTCTATTTATTTTGTTCATATAATCTTTATATAAAGTCACTAAACACTAATAGAGATTCTTAAGTCTTTCATGAGTCAAAAGAACAGCGTAGAATTTCCAATAATGAACCAGTAATTATCACAATCTCACCACCACTCATCCAACCAAGTGTAGTTGAAGCAGGTTTATTTTTTACTTTGTGCTCACATAGGGAAGCAAACACAATGAAAAAGATGACCCAGATTCTTTTATCAAGGGAGCACCTGTCTAGTTTTTGACTCCACTCTTGCATTCTGCTATAATATTCTCTGGATAAAGCTGTACCAAATTCATAGTTTCTCTCCAGTAAGTTTCCTGCAGAATCAGGACCTCAAAATATCAAAACATCTGAGTTATCGCATAGTACCACAGCTTTTTAAAAATAAATGCAAGTTCTTACTTGTTACAACTGTGTTGCATTCACATGATTACCAGCAGCCATCATATGTGATACACCATCTGTGCGTATGTGGATTAATACCAATCCTTCTGCAAGGAGTTTGAAACTAGCGTAAGAGAACAGTTTGTAAGTGGTTATTGATATCTTGAGACCACGTTACTATGTGTTATGGCAATGTTCCAGAGAACCTGCTGCATACTTCTATATACAATCTTCCTGAATGATATTTCAATGATAAAGGAACATTCTAACAGTCTGCTAAGCATTTTTTCTTATTAAGATTTTGACTAACATTTAATGAGATTCAATAGTTTTGAAGGTCCTGATTTTCTGAAAATGACTCTTTTTCAGACATTTGCAGTACCACTTTGTACTTTTTTTTCCCTTTTTTTTGAAAGAACTTCAACTTAGCCTTCAATCTTGCACATGCAGTTTTACATCTGGAACTAATTAGAGACATTATTTACCTACCTACCTACCTGATGGCATGTGCAGGTAGTTCAGAGATTTTTCTTGAATTCAATAAGATTACTCTCCTACCATCGTAAAGGAAAAGTGGCCAATCTGACACAGGTATTTTACTTGTGAGAAATGCCTTGATGAATTGCATTTAATCTGAAGAGCTTTCTAATCATGTAAATTCAGAGCATTCTGACAAGCGAATATGTCTGAATCACACATATTTGCTTTAACTCATACTGAAAAAATGACAGCAATTGCAGCACTCTTGTCATCATCTTAAGAAAGCAATTATAGTAAAATATTACTGTCACAACTCCACTATGTATCAGGCAATATCCAAGGGGCTTTTAATAGTAGAGTATAGCTCCATCTTACCATTTTACATGTCCTGTGGTGCAACTGGAAACAATTGTCAATGTCCAAAAGGAAAGAACATTTCTGCTTGATTCAGTTATAAGCAGCAGCAAATTAAAGTAGGCATTAAACTATTCTGACTGTATCCATTAAACACGGACACTTTCCAAAACATCTAACCTTGTGTGAATGTATTGAGCCAAACAAAAGAAAGAAGAGACAGGTCTGAGTCTGCTAATTTTTGCTTTTATTGACTTGACAGTTATTACTTTGAAGATATGTATTGGACTCACAAATTTTTCTGTGGTACACACCACAGCATGAAACATAGATTTCAGTAAAGGTGCCAAAAGAAGCGTGTTGGTGATGGCTTGCTTTATGATTTGTACGTTAGTTTGCTTGGAAACGAAATGCGTCAAAGCAGGACAAATACTCAGTCCACTGGCTTGCTTATTTATAGAACAAACACTCATGATATTATCATACTTCTTCACTTTGTATACAATTTCTGCCTTTTCTGTGGTTAGGGTCCCCAGTGAGTTTTTACTGATACCAAGACTGAGTCTTATCCCTTCTACTGGTCTAAAACAACAGCAATATTCAGAATTACTCCATTTATTCCCTGGTTTATGATGTCGTTCATTAAAAAATCAACCTTTGCAGACTATATTATGAACTGTTCTATGAGGAACCAAACAAATAAAGCCTGGCTTCATATCCAAAATTACTACATCACTCCCCAGTCACCAAAATACCTCTAACTTACCTCCCTTACCATCCTGCAAAGCTTGCTAACTTGTAATACTTCCCGTTCCTGCCACATCCACTGGCTCTTCTCCAGCCTTTTCCCTTCTAGCGAGCATCAGAACACTTGCTGGTGAGGTCCAGACCATCCCTGCACACAGCCAACCGCAGTAACCAGTAGCTCCTGAGCTTCTCTTACTGACTTTTCCTCAGCTGGCAACAATAATTTGGGCCTCATCCCTACCTAGCCGCTGATTTCCCAACAGCTTTTAGGAATATCTATAAGGTCTTTACCACTCTGTTAAGTTTAGCAGAACAGTGAAGAGGCAATCTCACAACCCGCGGCTTCTTGGAAAGGCAGGCCGCAGCCAGCGCCATTTTAAAGCCTCGCGTGCAGACACCTCTTCCCAGCCTCTGCTTTTGCTGCTGTTATTGAAACGTGTCATGCCTGAGTCATGTCAGTGGCTCTCCAGTAGAGGAAGACACTGTCCATTTCACATAGAAGTGGTGTAACAAATGACCAGGCAATAATTCAGCTTTCAAAGGACATTGCTGCTTTTCTTCTTCTGCATTGTCAGTCAACTGCCCTGAATGAAATAAGAACATGAAAAATGTGGGGTGTTTTGAAAGTACAAATAAAAGCATCCACCCAAAATGCTTGTATTGATTTAGGTTCTTAAAAATATTTTTTGCCTGAAAATCCACATATATGGCCAGTGAATATGTAGTCCAAACACACTCCCATTAAGAAAAAATCCTACTGGAAGGGCGGGATGGAACAGTTAAATTCTAAATACTCAAAGTACTTTGAATCTTCTTATAAAAGTCAGTTCTGAGGGGCTTCCATCTCTGCCACAAACTCATATTGCAAAACAGCAATTAAAGAATGTTTTATTGTACTTGCCTACATTACTTATTAACCATTCTCATGTGATCAGTTTGATGATAGATTTTAAGAGTCATTTGCGATTTATTTTCTAACACCTTTTTCAAAAGTGTACACATGGGGATACACATAAAGACATGTACATACACCAGTTGATTAAAGCAATCTATATTTAGTTTTTGTAACTTAGCATTTAACAAGCCACCAGTAACTTACTGTCTCCCAACCTTATGCATATCATTCATTATTCTACTTTTTTTCCTTTTGTTTTTAAAATCTTTCAAGAGTTTTCAAAACCCTAGGAAAAAAAATGGATAGCTTATACAGAAAAGATCTTTAGCTGAAAAAAAAAGGTTGTGGCTTCAGAGTTGCTTCACTTTGTACCAGCTGAAGATCTGTCTCAGAATTTATACAGCAAACATACCAATCTTGAAGCACTGTTATAAAGAGCTTTGTAATTTCTTAAGTCAGAATGACTGGTGTAAGAAAAAAAGAAGTTGATAGAATAGAAAGAAACTGGGGAGAGAAAAAGATCCCTGAGCAATAAATTACTCGTAACATCGTTTCTCCAGTTTCATCCCCCACAAACTCTCCAGTGGAAAACAATGAGGGAGAACTAGTGATGCTTCATTTTATTCTTATCTACAGATAGCACCCCAAAATTATAATTTCTTTAGGACAGCCGTTCAAAGTTAACCCAGCCGCAGGCCCACATGGACTCAGATGCACAACAGACTTGCCAGCAAGGCAAACGCGGACGCTACAGACGGACAGTTGTACTACGGGCTATGTGCTGTGCAGTGAGATACAGGCTCTTAATTAAGAAACCCACACATAACTGAAACAAACAGCCTCTGGAGGTAGATCTGTGCCGAAAATCTGTAGCAGAAAAAAACCTACCGAGACGTTTAAGAGATTCTAATTGAGTGAAAGACTCATAATAGGTAACACATGCCTTTTGCGACAAGTTAAGAGGTTTATAGAAGAGTAAATTAGCTAAAAAAAAAATAATTTCAAGATTTCCTTTAAATTTTACCTGTTACTGCCTGGAGACCATTCTCGAAACTGAACAAATCTTTCTGAATTATTTCTTACAAAGAGTATTGGCTATGAAATCTACCCCTTATTCAGTGCTTAAGTATTTTACACACTGCATTTCTCCTGTTACAGTCATGATACAGACAGTCCAAATGTATTTCAACCCATGGTTCATTTACTATTAGAGGCAAACCCTGATCCTCAGGCTTGGCTGTTATTTTTTGTAACTTGTGAATGTCTAACCAAAACCCTTTCAGATCAACAAGACAGTAAATGTGCTTCTGCACTAGCTAATGTATAGTGAGATTCCTAGTATTGCCTCTGTTTGTAATCTCTGCAAACATTTAACCCCCATCTAATTAGGTACAAATTCTGAACAATGAGACACCCTGACTCATGGCATTTATAATGCAGATAAGTCTCTTTCTTGTTTGTTTAGCTTGTTAGCTTATAGGGACAAGGAGCATCTCTTGCAGTATTTGTACATGATCAAGTAGAGCAGAGACCCTAAATTCTACTGCAGAACCAAACACTAACAGTTTTAATGTGGATCTGTTGTTCCTTTCAAGCAAATATGGAAATTAAAGGAACACCCAAAGTTCTATCTCAGACACACTAATCCTGTGAAAGCAGTGACTCACCTAGTAATGGCTTTCCATAAATTAGGCGGCTAAAAATGGGTAGGAAGTGTGAAACCATTAACACTTTCTGTAGTGTAAATTCTCTCACTGCATGTGAAGAAAATCCACAGCAGTAAAAATAAGAGATGAAGGTGTCAGCACCCGTCATGTTTAGATATGTTGTTAATAATTCAATCCTCCTCCTTTGGAGCGTATGGTTTTAGAATGAATCATTCTCTATTTCCTTTTTCAAATGAAAACTGAGGTTTTGTTGCTCACTAATTCCATATGTTTTCTTCCCAGCTATTAAAAGAGAAGAAATTAAATATGTCTAATTGTGTGTGTTGCCAGCATCATCTCATAGTAGTACCCTACTGTAGCATTGTTTTCTGTGTTATCATCTTCCATACGTCAGCACTGAAGTGGAAATGATTGGTGATAAAATTGACAATATATGAAAGAAAAGCCAAACATGGCTTTGGGAAACGGAAAGAGTTGGAAGAGACACTGCACTTCTGTACCCACGAATGGTCTTTGGGAGCAGCGCTCTTTTACTCCACAAAGCAGGTCAGTTGCTCTGGGCCTGGCAGGAAAAGCGCGTGCCAAAAGGGCACCACTGTGATTACCGCTTTGTAGAAGTGCAACATGATAAAATAAAGGTTGGAAACTGAAATTTCAGGGTTCTCAATGTAGGCATCACTGTCAATCCAGGAAAAAACCAGCAGTTTTGTGGAGATGCAACAGCTCAAACGTGTAGAGAGATAAAGCAGAGGGGCAAACAGCAACACCTACAGATAGTTCTGCATGGCTGAGCATCTAACTCAATTATTTGAGACAGATTTGGAGGACATCAGCAAAGGAAAGACATTCATTAAAGCTCTGGGACAATCATAAGCATGTAAGAGAACTACATAAATCATTTTTACTCACTTATGCTACTCGGTTTAAACCAGGATGTTCTATCTTCTCTCTTAATTCCCATTAACAGCTGCTAATTCTCGAGGAAAAATAAATCCACAAAATATATACAATGGCTGTACTTGTCTTAGTTTTCCAACACGATTTTAATTCTTTGTTTCATTTGTCAATGTTTATATGGTGTAAATCCGTGCAGTGCTGATGTTGCCAATACCATTGTCTTTAAGACAGAGGGGTATTTTGATTGTTTTCAGCCATTCTCCTAAAACCATTATCCTCATTAAAATCCACTGTTTGTTCCCCCACTTAAAAAAAAAGGTCTGTCTTGCAGACAGGTGTTTTTAGAGTGAAATCTCTCATCCCCCTCTTCAAGGAGTTTTCAACCTTATGCATTCACTTGAACCCTCAAATCACTGCCTGCTTCTTATCCATGTTGTTGCTCTGCCCTGGTGTACCAGAGGTGAGAGGCTCAGGGCCCGTGGGCCATTTACACATCTCTCTTGATTTCAGCCAATTGTATATGGCTAATACAGGACTAGTACTATATTCCAAGAATCAGTTGCTTTACTTAGATGCGTATTACAAACTGGGGACAAGAAGGAATGAGAAAATGCTGGATGCATCCTCTTCTACCTAGTATGGTATTACACAGTCCACAACCTTTGGCTTTAAGCCAAAATAATTAAGATAAGCACCAACAACACATCCTGTGTAAAGCAAAGTACTACTGGGAAGAAACGAGTAGTCTTCAAAGCCAGATTGCCTGAACTGGGACAACAGCCATCCCAGTGGACTGGAGATGAGGCCCCAAAAACGAGAGGCTGAATTCCAACATTTTAATTTGTCAAACAAATTCTCCATTTAGGTAGTCTGAAAAATAAACAAAACAAATTGCCTGTCCCCAAACAACCCATCTGATGTACACACATACAAAAAACACCAGCCTCTCAGGATTTTATTTCTAAAGACAGAGCAAAACACTGAGTTATCAAACAGAACACACTTTGCATCACAATGCTCATAAGCAGAATAGCTCTTACACAGCATCATGGAAACATCTAAATTGGGCATTCTCTATAAACATTTGTACAAAGCAGCTGTCATCAAAACCAACAGCAATACGAAAAAAAATCTGCATGCTTCTAGGCAGAGGTGTTTGTTCCTGTGCTGAATATCTTTTCACCTAGAAATCCCACACTTACATGGAGTATTAATACCTGCTCTCATAATCTTTGTAAGGTCAATTTACTTGTCTTTTTGATCTCGGAGTTAAGCATCCTGAACATTTACCTGAATATGCCCAAGAGCAAGTTCTATATAAAATCTATGTTGTACTTGGAAATACAAAATACACTATTCTGGAAAAGTAAAGCCTTCTCAGAAAGAACCCTATTTTGGTTATGGCAGTAACTATAAGGAATTCTTAGTTCCAAACACACCCAATTACTTGGGGAGAGATCTAGTAATTAAAGATAAAGATTATCTTTAATTACTTGAGTCTTTTTCATTTCTTTTTTTTTTTACAGGAAAGGAGAGCCAACTACAATATCTTCCCTTTGTTTCACTTTGAAGACAGGAGAGAGACAGCACTAATTTCCTTCTCTCGGCAATAGTGAGGTGGTGTGATATCTAATGTAGCAGCGGGTTGTGCATCCCCGTCTACTCTTGTGTCCTCTTCACTCAGTCTCTCTGCAGCTCTAGTAAAAAGGAAGCAGAAGCAATCTCTTCTGTCCCAAAGACACGTGAACCCTGATTCAGCCCTTCTATAGGGCTCGTTGACAGACATGGTTTGGCAGTAGAAGGAATGGTGTTGCCCAGGTAATAGTTCCTGCATGAATACTACACAGGGAAATTTAACATGTTGCTTCATTTTTAGCAGGGCAGAGATCCTATTTCTCCTCACTGTGCTCCCAGTGTACATGTTCAGTACAAAGCCAGTCAGCCTTTGCCCAAAAAGCTCTTTAACTGGAAACAGGGAACGGACGGCTTAGCATGACCACCTCTCCACCTCTGTGTGTACATAGCAAGAATACCTAGAGTTCTACTAGCTAATTAAAAGAGTTTGGGAGAGGGAAAGCTTTGCTTAAAATTTCAAGTCTCCATTACGAGACAGTATTGGGCTGTTTGGGCTGTTCAGAGGCCACACCGTCTCTCATGTGCCTAGCATTTTTGCAAATGCTGAGGCATCCACGATGCTGCCATTTAAGATGTGAGGTTAAAGCAAAAGAAGCCTTCTCCATGCTGACAATTCTCATTTTTCTGTACTGCTCCTGAGAGAAGGATTTGCAAGGTTGGGGCTTGGCAGAACAGAAAATGCAAAGGCTTTTTGGAAATTCAAAAGTTCTATTTGGCATAAGAAAGAGTCAAGGTCCTCACCTTAATTCCTCACATATTCTAAATTCATTTTCCTCTGACCTCAGCCTACAACCAGTCT
Organism: Aviceda cuculoides; assembly: GCA_035590195.1. Taxonomy (NCBI): domain Eukaryota; kingdom Metazoa; phylum Chordata; class Aves; order Accipitriformes; family Accipitridae; genus Aviceda; species Aviceda cuculoides. The sequence continues at coordinate 19,551,724 of JAVJGG010000085.1, forward strand.
TTTCTGATATGAAAGAATGAAGCCATGTTTGCCAAGTTTATTCTCTCAAAGAGACAGCCAAGAAGAATAAACACAGATTATTCTACTTGGACCAAATTAAAGGAAATTGTATCTCAGAGCAGAGGGACTCCCTTTGTTTATTTGACAACACAAGGGAATTACTGCAGTCCTGTCTCCTGTCACCACTGACAGCCTGTTCGATATGCTTCTGCTGTTAGAGCCCCGAAACGCACGCTGCCATCCCAGTACGGATTCAAAGGAAGGCCAGTTCCACTGGAAGGTAGGCTAGGAGCCCTCTGTCACTTGGAGCTGTAGTTGATGTTTGCTGGTTGGTGAATATATAATCCATCTGTAATCAAGCCACCGCAGGAAGGGAAAAGTCTCAAATATATGCGGACAAGTCACACTCACCACTGGGAAGTTGCAGGGGAAGGCAGATTTCGAGATAGACCATCTGCAGGTTAACAAGGGACCACAATGAAAACAGAAAACTGTATTCAGCGTATGTGTCACCGCCTAAGACACCTGGCTGTCAGAGACTGTTATGTGACTGTGCTGTCAAGAGACTGAATGTTGGCTCGGTGCAGCAAGCTGCAAGTATAAACACCTATATTTATCTTCTCTTCCACGTACGCTCACCAAGTTACTATCCCGTGTCTGTTATTCACAATACTTCCCCACCGTCCTTCAATTAACAGGAGTTTCTCATTTTGTATCCTAAATCCCAGATGACAATTTTTTTTAAAGATACGAAGAAATCTTTATCAAGTACCTTCCTTCGCTATTTACATGCATAATCCCATAAGCAACCTGCACAATCAGTTTCAAAGCAAAACAAAGATTACAGAAATAAACATAAGCCTTTGAGAAAAATCCTTTCAACTAGAGGAGTTTTGCAAATGGTTGCATATATCCAAACACTGAAGCACAACTACTCTCGTCCAAGATGGGGAAACAGCAGCCTTCACTGTAAACCAGATTCAGTCCTAAGATAAGCAATGCTAGAACAAACCCAGGGACATGCACCATGACCAAACAACAACGACAAAAAGAAAAAGGTGCAGTCTTAAATTAAATTAACATTTGGCTAGTCACTGGTTAAGTTTTGTTGAATGTTTTACAATAATTGGGGATTTTTCGGGTTCACTCAGCAAAGTATGTAATGCTTAATTCATTGGGAGCTACCTTCTGAACTACGTTTTTTTTTCTACTTTTTTTAATGTTTTCCTTCAAGTTATGCAATGCTACTGCAGAATCTCAGAGTAAAAGTATCTTGTACAGAATGACTTAGCTCTGAGCTGAGCCTGATCGAGAGCCAGTAGCCACGCTGCCTCCCAGGATTTTGGATTTAAACTTCCTAAACAGATATGACCTCTTAGACTCCTTTTCCCTTTGCAGCACAGCACTTAACCTTCTAAGGGACTTAAATACTAGCAACCATTCAGTGCAATCAAACTTAAGGTTTCTGGAGCTCTTTTACTTGCTACGAGACCTACAGATTCCTCCAGGACTACACCAAGTTACTCGGAAATCTTGGTACCTCTTGTTCACTGCCAGTGCACAGGAATGAGGGTATTTCTGAGAGAGGGAGTCCGCTCTTTCTGGGTACAACTCCCTTCCCCAAGGTCCAGGCCCCCTCCCGAGTCATACACACACGCTAGCTGTCTTGTTAGGCTCTTTCCTCTGCCCAAATACAGAGAGTGTTTGATTCTGTAATTGTTATGTTTTAGTCTAAGTCAAAAGTGCCTTCCGTCTGCATTACACGTTTCACCATCCAGACTGCTTATGAAATAGGAAAGGCTGGGAGAGGGAGCTTAGGCCTGAAAACAGGCTTTATTTCTAAAACTGTGCTGGCAAAGGAGATCCTCAGCAAACGGCAGCAAGAAACCTATCAAGTTGCATAGTTTGTAACTGGCTTTGCCAGGTGGGGGTTAAACAAGAAAAGCACCTGCCAGCTGTGATTTCTGTTAGATCATTCTACTGCTAAAACATTTCAGTCTCTGCACAGAACTTAAAATCAAATCTGCTCATTCTCCCCTAGAGTTAACTGCATAAAACTGATTGTCACAAGGGCGATGAACCTGCTGCTGCAAAGGTCTTTGCTTAACACTGCTGCTGTAGCCACGCATCAATTATGAATATGAAATACAAGAGACCATGTTGCTTCATGTGCATGAAGATATTGAGAACTGCCATGAAAAATGTGCATGTCGGTGTCAACGTGCCAAGACATACAGGGTACATTCTGCCTTTCCATTCCCTTGTAGTCTCCCTAAAACAGTCAATGCAAAAAGAAAGGCATCAAAACGTTAAGTGACTTGAAATATTTTTGTATTTATACCATCTAGTAAACAAAGTTGCTGAAAAATGTCACTGTGTGATCTTCATATATGTGTGGGAGACAATATCACAGCTGTCAGGGAATGACTGTACAGCTCCTTGCTGGAAAGAAGTCATCGAACATTTCAGAAGCAGACTTTTACAGCCTGGTGGGATCTCTGCTAAACAATTGGGATATCCAGACTGTCGACTGCTACCAGGAAGATATCTGCTGATTCATCCTGGCAGTACCCACTCGCAAGCTGAGCTCTCCCCAGATCCCAATCAGCAGAAAGGCTCTCAACCGCAGCACTGACACCAGCTCAGAGAATTCTGCCTTGAAATTCTCGGGTAAGCTGATGGGCTACATGTAAGTCTTCATCAAATCTCAGTCAGCTTTTGAAATGTAGGAAACCACCACATACCCAAAGCCTCCTGGAAGGACTGTTTTGTCACTCAGTGCACTTGTGACTGAAAACAAACAAAGCTATATTTGTACACAACTGTGCCCTGCAAATATGAGCACTTGGCCATAACCGGTCCTAGCAAATCAGGCCTGCAGCATCCACCACTCTCACCCCATGCAAGGGGTGCAAGGCCATTCTGCCAGTTTTGCTTATTGATGCTCAATCTGATGCCTGTTTAGGAATCTTCGCATTTTTACCTACCGTCAGTTCCAGTTATCTTGTGGTAACTGTTTTGTAAGATTTGATCCCGCTCAGCATGTTCGGCAGCATGAAGTGCCATGCCAATCAGTTTAGCAGCTCGGTGATAGCACAAAGTGCTCTGTGCCTTTCAGGGTTAGATGACAACTTTGGTTTTGCTGCTATTGATTAAAGCTCTCTTTCTTTGCTTCCCTTCCCCTTTCCCCATATGAATTGTCACTATGGGTGACGGCTGTTGGGTGTAGCTATTCTCTCTGTGCACACGCTGGAAATGAATACTACTGGAGACATATGAAGGAAAGAGAAAGGGGAACGAAGGGGGAACCACTCTCTATCCGAGTTACGGGCAAACCTAGCTGGAGTTGAGGAAGCTTCCCCACAGACCAACCTAAAAGAGTGTGTGTGTGAGAGAGAAAGAGATTTTTTTTTTCTCTTTTTTTCAGTGTTGTTCAGGATCACAAAAAGGAGAGCAATGAGAAGTGTCCGGTCTTAGAATTCCCCTCTAAACTCCAAAATAATGTACAAAAATGCTATCGATGTTATAGTCTGTGCCAACAGCTGGTGGATTACAGCAGATCAGGTTTATGCTTTCTAACAGCAGTGCCCTTCGCCTTACTGCAGCACACTGTAATTAAGGCCCTGAGTAGGGCCAGATTCACTAGCATGATGAAGAAGAGCTATTTTTGCATGTGAATTCAAATGAACAAATGTAATTTCTAACCATTAACCGCCTGAAGCAGATAACAAGTGGGTTTAGGAGTAATTAATGATTTTCATTGTTTCTAGGAAAGCTTTACCAGGACCTGTCTATTTCTAAAATGCTGGCACATCGCCTGACTCAGGATGTCGGTGTCTAAAAGGGCAACTAGTGCATTGTAACACCCCCCACCTCCCAGAGCCAGCACCCCAGCCTTTCTGTGGGTGCAGAGGAGATTCTAGGAAGCCCCAAGTCCTTCCCTTCACAGATCCACACTTGCTCTTATATAGGCAACCATGTTTCAGTAGAGCTGAGTACTTTGGGTGCATTGGTCCCTTTGAAGGTTCAGAGACTGATTCCAGCAAGAACTGCAGTTCACAAGGCTCACTGGGAAAGCTCGCTCCTCACCTCTTCTCCAGAGGTACATGAAATTTAGACTGAGGAAGAAGATCTGGACAGGCAGGGAAGATGCTGGGCTAAGGACCTGTCCTGCTTCTGACGGCCCAAAACCAAGAGGTACCTGCTACCAGCACGGCTGTAAGGAGCACTCTGCCAAGCATGCCCATGGAGCTCCTGTACGGCTCCACAGGCGAAGGAACCACCTCTGCAGCCGTGCCCTGAAACACATCCCTCGTGCTGATTCAACAGCCACCATCTTGCTAGAAAACCAGGGATTAAATCCACCATTTCTATAAATTACAAACTGAGCTGCAAAAACCACAGCTCTGTAGCCGTGGGTCACGACTCCAGACTTGGTCAGCACACCACTCCTTGGTAACCTTGCTTACTACCAGCAATTCCTATCTCTTCCAGTCTGCTGCGTGTGACAGTGAGATTTGCTTCTCCTCTGTTATGGATCTGGACACCCTAACCTGATAGAGCACATATGATTTTATTGAAATGTGTGCTCTGCACTACTGAGACAGCATTTACAGGGGAACAGAACAAACAGCTTTTTTCCAAACTGCCAAGCTATTGCAAGACATAGTGTAGAGAGATGGGAACAGACACCAAGCTAGAGAAGATTGCATTGAATATGAAAGATGAGAAAGCTCGCTTGCAGGGAGCCTGGGTTTTGTTCTCTGTGGGAGGAATATGAACTTTTGCATTCAAGCCAAATTTAATAATGCATTCCAGTGATCTGCATTTATTATTTTTTTCAAACTCCCACATTTCCTCCCTTCCCAAATACCATATGTTTTCCCCTTCTATTACAGGTATTTCTGTGGCATCCACTACCAACAGGTTGAAGATGAAAGTGCTACCAAGTTATCATGGATGAAAATTCAAAGTTTTGAATGTTTGGGAAACAGCTAATGTTAGTTTAATTAACTTCAACATATCCAATTTTGACTGACCTTTTCAAACAGAATCACAGAAGCACTAAGGTTGGAAGGAACCTCTGGAGATCATCTAGTCCAACCCTCTGCTCAAAGCAGGGTCCATTGGATTGCTTAGGACACCGTCCAGTCAGATTTTTTAGTATCTCCAAAAACAGTTCACAGAGCATCTCTCCTGAACACGTGCACTATAGTCTTTCAAGAAGTTACTTAAACCCAAATTTTGCAACTTAATTTCAAAGAATGCAAAGTCTTTTGATAGTTTTGTAACTTGACACATTTTTCTGCATCCAGAATGGGAAATAAGAAAAAGCTTTTCCCTACAATGACTGCATTTTTAATACCATTCAATTTTTCAATTTCATTTTCCAATTAAAATTTTAAAAGTTCAGTATATAAATTTCCATCTGGATCTGGTGTGAGCAACTTAAAAGAAAATCAGCATCTATCCAATATCAGGCACTAACAAGAGTTCGGTACAACACTTATCACTGTGTATTTCCTCTCTTCAACTCTTTTCCAGACCACGCAAGGAGTTCTGCAAACACTGTAGACACCTCCTTTCCTGCTTAGACTTCAGTATAAGGACACCATTTGATGAAGCAGGACACATCACAGCCCATCAGTTCTGTCTCCAGCTTCTTGCAAAGGCTGTCTCAATTCTGCATGGTATTGACAGGTTTCTTCTTAATAAAAACTCCAGCGAAGTTCACAGTACTGACTCCTCACAAACATAAACTGTCAGCGAGTTGGTGCTTCCAAACCACAAGCAAACTGCAGCTCTGATGTATAAATATGTGGTGACAACACTTGATTCCAATACATTTACCGGTTTACATTTAGAGAGCACTGCAATAGATGAGAATGTTCTTTAAAACAAACAATAAACAACCAACCACAAAAAATCTCCAAAACGCAGTTCCTGGAACAATGTGGTTTTGATCTTCTAAAAGATTGATAGGGGAATCTCTGTTTTCTAGGAGAGTTATCTTTTGACCCTGTGATACTGAGTCCAGCAGGAGTAAGTTAACACCTGATAAATTAAATGTCTTTCTCATTTACTCTGAAATGGGAACACTTTCATTTTTTTCTGCATATTTCTCAAAAGATCAAGGAACTTGATCAGGTAGTTCAGATCATTTGGTCAGGAACTTGCATTCTAATTATTTCATCCAGTACGGAAGCTACAATATGATTGCAACTGACAAAACACTTACTTGCAAATGTACAGACAGATCTATTTCAATAAGTTACTACCTTACTCAGAAAAACATAAGGTTGTCATAACTGAGCAGTTAGAAAAAAACACCTTGCAATCATTTGGTGGTTGTCCAGTGGATAAGGGAAAAGAGTTTAGGGGGCTCAGGTACACGCATCAGGGAAAAAGGAACTGCATCATAAAAAACACCAGCCTAGTTACTTGCTGGTGATGGCTACAAAGAGTACTGAATGATGTAGGTGAGAGAATATTCTCCAAGTCATAATTGCTTAAAATGAGCAGTTCGGTCAATTTGAACTCACTTGGGACAGTCTATACTGCCCCTTCCAGGGCACCATAAACATTTGGCTAAAACTGTCGGCGAGAATCTTCCATGCGTTCCGCATCCTATGAATGGTGGCAGAAGGGCGGTGGAAGGGAGGGGAGAACAGGTTTAGTACATTGCTCTCCTTTCTTCAACCATGCCTGTTCACCCCAGAAGCGTTCTATACACACACGTGCACACGAACATGGGTTTGCCTGGTGCTCTACAGCCTAATTATTTTTTCAGGAAGACATTAATTATATAAATAGCATCTAAAAAGGGGAAATGCTCCTTTGACAGACCGATTCAGCTTCCCCTACAGCCACTTTAAGTGTCCTGTAAGTCACTCCACAGCTGGAACTATCTATGCAAAACGCCCAGAAGTCAACAGGAACGAGCTATGGCCAATGCATAGCAGAATGAATGACGGCTAAGTCACAAGGAAAAGGGACCACCAAATTAAATATATTTAAGTTTCATCTACCTCATATTAGCCTGTTTTGAAGAACGCTTATTGTGACACATATTCACTTTGTACTTGTCACATATAATTCCCAGTTGCTCCCATGCTGGGATTATTTCCTTTGCTGAGGTCCTCAAGACACTATTCAGTTTGATCTCTACACTTCCAAACACTCGTCACCCAAATATCCAAAACATTTATGATCTACCTGGGCCACCCTTATTTTAAATAGCAAGTGAGTGTATCAGGAATAACAATGTGAGCTGGAAGCATTTATTTCCAATGCAATACATGAAGACGATCCTTGTCTGCATGATGCCACAAAAGGGCAAGTCAAGGGAAGAAAACAATGAACAAAACACATACATCCCACTGTTGATGTCTCAAAGCAGCAGACTAAACAATAGTTCCTATTCCTAATGCCCTTACTTCAAGGCTCTTACTCAGAGCTGTGAGCCTTAGAACCCGCACACAAGGGTCAGAATAGAACCATGTTGAAAATGGAGTCCTTTCCCCTTCTCAACATCCTCTTCTCACGTACACAGCCCTGCTCCACTGAGTACAGCCTGGCTGTTTTCACTACAAACTCCATTACATCCCTTAAATGAGATCAACCCACTCCTTTATAACTATGCTTGTATGAACCAATACTACAAGACGCTCAAACCATTGGTCGCTCTGGCTGACTGTAGGGGATGGGGGGTTAATGTCAGAAATCGTCAAGACTGAATTTGAACTTCTCTGGGCCCGAGGCAGATGGCCACCAGATGTAAAAGCCCGGAGAGCTCCAGTGGACTCAAATCCTCCTGCCACCATGGGCTTCCAGAGCTCTTTTGGAGCGTATTTCTAAGGGAACACAGACACTTACCAGCACAGAACAGCTACATCACTTGGAAAATTTACCCCTCCATTTCATGCTGGTTATACTTTCCTAGGACATGCACTGGCTGTAAGCACTTTTGTAAGCCATGAAACTCCCTAAAAGAAGCAGATCAGTATTGTGTAGAGACCAGTACTAAATCGGTTTGTCTCTGCTGATCAGTACAAGAGAAGGGCAGGGTAGGGAGATTTTGCCAAGTTTCATAAAATTATGCCCACAAAAGCAGGGCTAAGTACTGCCCTACTAACAGCAGGAGACCATAGCCATGTCATTCTTTTCAGAGAAACTGAACAGACATTCAACCAGAACAGACTCATTACAACTGGTAGAACCATTTTGATCCCATCTGTCCCCTCCGGGATGTACTCCTTGCTGCTCTAAAACAGGCAGAAGGGTTTTTTTGGTTTTGTTTTGGTTTTTTTTTTTTAGAAAGCTCTAACTGTTACCCGAGGAATGAGATACTGCAAGGCAATTCTGCCCCAGGGAGAGCCAGGTGCTTTGCTTTGTCACTTGTCTCACAACAGTTGTACCCTGCAAGAGAGCACATTTGTATTGGATTAATGTAATCAAAGGCACCCTGCTGTCTGGTCACTGACCTATCTGTAAACAACAGATGACATGATGCCATGAGCTTCTATTATATATAATTACCTATTGAGATGTGAACATTGTAAAAGAAACAAAACCATATACTTCACCTGCTGCTGTTAGTCTATTTTCCAGAGAGGAACAAATCTTCAGGCACCTCAGCTTTGAGCACCATTTTCTTCTCCTCATCTCCCTTCACTTCTCCTCATATCTCCTCCAAATAAGTTTGTGTGCTCTCCCTTACACCTGGAACAATCTTCCCAGCTGCACTGCCACAGTCCAACTCTTCTCTGCTCTTGCTTTAGATCCCTCTTATATTCTTCTCCGTTCATTCAACCTTTTTATGTCACAGCTTCCTCTCCTCTGCCTGCACCAAGGTGAAATACGTCTGGTACCTGAATGTATCTTATCTGCCCTGGATTGTACTCACTGTGATAGAGACTACAGGGACAGATTCCCACCCGATGTAAAGCAGTGTAGGTCTGCTGGGGTGATACACAATCATGGATCACACAGAAGGTGGTGAATAAGGAACACTGTTCTCTGACTTCCCAATACAAGAGTAAGATCAGACAGAACCTCCTATCTGCTACCTCAAAACCAACAGGGAGCAGTTTTCACACCCTGCATGATCCAGCTGTGGAGCTCCTTGCCACAGGATACTGCAGATGGAGAAACTAGACACCTTCCTGAAAGAACAGCAAAACCCATCGGGAGTCACGAAATACAAAGAAACTCTCCTCAGGTTCAGACGCTCCCTGAGCCTTAAACAACTGGAAACTGGGGATGTATTCTGGGAATACCACTGTATACCCACTGTTTTCTCGTACTCTTCCCTGCACACTCCTTGCAGGCTGCTTTAGGGGACAGCACACCAGGACAGATGGAGCTGCCATTTGACCCAGTGAAGTTCTTCATTGACACCAGTTCACAACAGCTGAAGACACAGCATCGTGTCTCACGTGCATGTCTGTATAGGCATGTGAGAAGAGTCCGTGTTTGCAATACTCTATAGGTGTAACAGCAGGAGAAATAACCTCTACAGAGTATTCGGTGCTCACTAGCAATTCGCTTTTATAGTCCAGTGAACTACAACTGTAGCTGCTGCTACAAGTCAGTAGCTAATACACATTTATCTCTGTTGTTCATCAGTAAATCAGAAGCTCCTGGGACATGATATCCATGCAGGTGTTCAAAAAAGAATTTTCATTACAATAGCTGTCAATGAAACAGAAGCCAAGTGACACTGCCAATGACAAGCTGCTTACTTTTCTTGGCTTTATTTTGATTACCAAACTGAAAGTCTATATTGCCAAAATAGACAAAAACTGCTTTTCCTGTTTCTCAGAATTTTTGTCAGAAGTCTGATGCAAGTCCCCTGCAGAAAAAGTATGACTGAGTTATATTATACATATATCTATATATCTCTCACCATTTCTGCTTTATTTACAAATGCTCTCATGAACACCTGTATACACCAAGACTGAAACATACACAAGTTAAGCGTTATCAGAGTTATTGCTTTGTGTCTGAACAGCTGAGACTGTGTAATACTGAGGCAGCAAACTCTTGTATCAATCATTGAAGAACAGCTCACATACAAATAAAAGTATTTGATGTCATCATGTAGTTCTCAACATAAACACAACTAGGCAACAGAAGCTTACAATGAACTGGCTTTCGCTTTTTTTTTTTTTCTAGATTGAATTTGCTAGATTCAGTGTTTACATAAGGAATCTTCTTTTAGATAGCGATTTTTTCGATGTCCAAAGAGTTCCTTGCTTTGGAAATATTTCAGACAACATGGACAAAAGCTTATTGTCCGAGATATTACATAGGAAATAGCATTAAAGAAAAAAGCCAACATTTCAGAATATGTGATTGTAGACTTTATTTTGAAAATCCCTTATGAAGAAGTTGGTTATCAGAAATATTTTAACAGTAATTTAATCACAGATTGCCAGGGCTGTTTCCACTCCTCATCTTGTCGGGATAAACCAAGCTCCAGTTCCTCCAAGACCCCCCAATAGCAGCAGGTATTTGGTCCCACACATCACACCCGAGTGACTGTTTTAGACGTCTTCTCTGGCTGTCCCTTAGGAGACACTGGGAATGAGCAATGAATCGAGATGACAGTAGAATGATGCATTTAGCTACCTGAATTCTTTTGTGAGCGAATGTGATGAATTCCTACTTACCTCAGCACACTTCTGGTTTCAGAACTGACTTTGGGGGTTTCATCGCTGCCTAGCAGAGAACGTTAACGCTTTCACTAATGCTGAATGTAAAGACTCGGAAGAGATACTTGGAAAGATGCAAACACGAAGGAACAGATTATTATCAAGCACTGCTGGCAGCAAGCCGCTGGTACTGGAGATGGTGGGGCTGAACTGACCAGGCGGCCAGTATTTGGGAGAAGCCGTTTCATGAGGCGGTGAGAACAAACAGGACCCGTTAGCTGCAGATCAGCGGCGCCGCGCAGCGACTCCGGCTACCCAACAACCCTGACCTGAACCTGTTGAGGCTCTTGGCCCAGCACGTCGGGTATCAATCCCAGCTCGAAAGGCGTCGGGACCCCTCCCCGCCGCTGCCTGCCGGCTGCATCCCCCGCAGCGGGAGCCCCCTCCGAGCGCCCGCAGCTTAGCGGGGCGGCGGCGGCGGCAGACGGGACTTCCATGCCGCTTGCTACGGCCCCCGGCCGGCTGAACGACCCCCG
>JAVJGG010000085.1:19563253-19577063 GCA_035590195.1 Aviceda cuculoides
GCGCCAGCAGGCGGCCGGTGGGGCCCGCAGCGCGGCCCGCGGCGCGGCCGGGCCGGGGCCGCCCGCTACTCACATGGCGCGCAGCCCAGCGGCTCAGGGGCGGCTGCCTCCCTCTTCTCGAATCGCTCCCCGGCAAAGAAAGATGGCTCTCCGGCTCCGCTCCCGCTGCGAGCGGTTCTCCCAGCCTTGTGGGCACCGTTGCCGAGAGAGGAGGGGTCGGCCCCCGCAACTGAGCATGCCTGTGCCGCACATCACGGAGTAGGAAGCGGAGGCGAGGCCCGGCGGGGCCCCCTCCCCACCCTCACGCCGGGCGGGAGAAAGTCCTAGCGCCGGGCGCGCAGACGGAGCCGCTCGCTGCCGCCCGCAGCCCGCGCCCGGCAGAAGAGGTCTCGCCGGGTGCGGTCACCCGAGCTGGGCTCGCTCCAGACAGGAGGCTTGCAGGGGTCACTTAGGCGAAAACCTTCGCGCGTTTCTGTAACCACCTTCTTTCTCCCTCTCCTACAAAGAAAACCCCCCCCGGGGGGGGGGGGGGGGGGGAAGAGGAAGAACATCGGGAGAGGTATTGCAGTTCAATCTGTGCTGTCACCTGCGAATGAAAAAAAGCAAGTTGTCAGGGTTGTCATTCCTACCCGTAACACAGAGCAAAACCAGAGGCAGATAAGCTACTAGATCAGCCATTGCTTCTTAAATGATTTTGTGTCTCAGGTGAAATACAGCCATTGCCAAGTCTCTGTGCTCCTGGCTTCGACTTCTTGCAACCTTCGCCTCGCACTCAACCTAGGTCCAGGCATCCAACCTCCCCCTTGAATCCCCTTCACTAACGTTAGCACTTCTCTTGCACACCCCCTGCCCCTGTACGGAACAGAACTTCTCCTGAAGCAGAACACACTGCTTCGCACCTAAACCAAGGCCATCACATACTCTAAACAGAGACCAAGGAAGAAGAAAGTCTATGCAGTTTTTCAAGAAGTGGGAACTTAACCTTGCTGTCCCCAATGATACCTTGTTCCATTTTACTTGTAAAAAGATACTCCACCGGTCACGCCTTCACTAACTCTCCATCAATTTCAGTGACAGCCAGCACAAGCCTTTAAAACCAGGTATCTACCCAAGCAAGGCAAGGGCTTACCCAGAACACAGGGGAGCTTTTATACATATCTGGACATCAGATCTTGGAGTGCCTGTTGGGGATAAAGTACATTGGTGTCATCAGGTCAAATCTGTGTTTTCTGCATGTGGAAGCCTAAGAAAAGATGAGTTCCCCAAAGCAAGAGGCAAAGGTACAGGTAACTAGGGGTGAGCAACGCATCAGTCCCCATTTCTAAACCTGATATCAACCACTTGAATATTTTCATGGAGAAAGAGAGTAACCAGGGAATGTAACAACACCCACAGCAGTGGTATACAGCCCACACATCAGGACACTCACTTATTGCCTAAATCCAGGCTTAGATGCTATCACAGCCTGACTCAGATGCAAACCCCCAGCTATAGCTCTGAAGGGGAGCCAGCACCCCGGGAACGGTGAAACACCTCAGAGCACCTTAGTCGCAGGAACCTCTCTTCCTTCTCCCTCCACTGCCTGAGAGCATGCTCACTGGGTTAAAGATTTGTTGCACCTACTGCCACTGGAGGGTGATTCTGTCTCTTCTACTGAAGCTGATTATTTGCATGAATAAATAAATATCACGTAGGGCAGCACTTTGAGCCTTAGTTTTCTACATTTGACCACATCACTAAGAGCTTGCTCACATATTGCACTTGTAACAGCCTGGCCCTGGGAAACTTTTCCTGATGGAAGGAAAAAAAAAAAAACAACCCACTTCAAACCGCATTTTCTCTGTGAAAAGCTGGAGTTTCAACCAGTTGACCTGCCTTGATGACCATCACAAGATTCCTGACTAGCTGTAAGCTTTATCTATCCACAGACCACTTAGCTCAGCACTTCTCATCTGGAATTCCTCCATTACTCTTTCCTCCTGAGGACAGTTTACTTTTTAGACATCCTAGACAAAGGTATGTTTATATGATACCCCTATAGCATGCAGCCACACCAACTCCCACACATAGACCAATATTGGGACCACCTGCTACCAGATACATTTTCATCTTAGTCCTCAAACCCAAAGCACATCTGAATACCGAGAAAGTGAAAAGTCATGCATGGCAAGTGTGGCCAGGAGCTCCTGGGACAGAAGGACCCGCTATCTAGACCTTCCTTGCCGTTTCTATGGTATCACTTCATGTTTCTGCTAGATGTTCCACATGGTGGAACAAGTTACTATCGATGCTAGACCAAAGCTTGTAAGCCTAAAAAAAAAAAAAATAGATCCTGGAAAACCCCAAACCCAACATGAAACAGATTTAATATACAAACTATCCAGAGCACATGATACGGTGTTTATGCTGACTTCATGCCAGCTTTATCCTGATTGAAGGAGAACAGAAAATACCTACATAAACGTAAAGGTGAAATGGCAGACCGACATTGCCTGCTTTAGCAGAAGTGTGCCAGTACAGGGATGCTTTAAACATTGTGAACACAGTGCAGAATGAGCTTAAGCTAGATCTGTGCACCACATCATATGGCCGCAGCTTTCTTTGATCTGATACAGGAGAGCTCTCAAAACCAAATTAAATAACATCATTGGACTATGGCCTTACTTGCTAAAGAATTTCCTACCAGCTAATGAAGGCATCACCATTCTGATCCAAGAAGGCTCAGGATCTTGAAGAAAATCCACAGCTAAGCTGGGGACATTTTCCCTTAGCCCTACATTCCCTTGAGATTGCAGCTTGCCATTAAAGGATACAAAAGCCTTTGGTGTAAGAAGACATATGGAGACACCCTGTGGTGGCAAAAATAATATGATCAGAATTAGTTCAAACAGCTTAAATTCTATTTGATTAAGACACAGAACTTGATCAGAAAAGCTGCATCCTGGGGACACAGAGAAATCTTTCCCAGGTTGCTAGTCATGTCATTTCCTCTCTCAGACATCCTTTCCTGTCTGGCATCTTTTACCTTGTGTGTTTGCATGACGGTCCCTACCACAAAGATTTTACCTCTTGCTCTGTTCGGTTCTTTTACCCCAGGAGACATCAGCTGGCTCGGGGCTGCTGTGTGCTGCTGCAATTGGAGGGACGGCTGTGGAAATGCTCCATTTCTGGAAAATAGTTTCCTGCATCTGTAGCCTGCCAGACCTGGGTAGGGAAAACGATCAGTCTCACCTGTAAAATTACTGGGTTTTGTTTTTTTCCTACCCCATCCACAATTCATACTTTGTCCTGAAACCATACTTACAGATATGAAGGCAGTTACAGAGGCACCGATACACTGCTCAGGTAGTCCATGAATGAAAGCAGTCAACAGCAAGCACCCGACATCTTGCAGGTACTGCGCCTTGCTTGTAATTAACTAGAGACAACCTACAGACACAACACTGAGGTTCCTGAAAATGCTGTCCACTGGTGTTAACGTGATCTTCACCTAAAGGAAATGGATTTTCTCCCAGATCTACAAGTAGGATTCCCATTTCAAAGAGTCATTATGTCATCTATAGGTTTACAGACTGACCACATAATAAAGTGAATCTCAGGGCTAGCCACAGTAACACTATTATTGGTTACTTTGGCTCACAAACCAGAAAACCACTATTGCTGTTGCTAAGTAAGAAAGGTGAGGGCATTAATCAGTATATTGAAAGCAATGGTAGTAAATTTTCACAAGATTTAAGCAGGGAAGAAAAGCAAGGCAAAGAAATCAATTATTCAAATACTGGGTATCCAGATCTTATCTGACAACACATTTATACTTTGAAGTGGTAGGAACAGAAAAGTACTTCCAATCATTAGGAGGGGGTGTACGCAACCCTCCAAGTCAAGCAACGAAAAGTTAATGAAATTACCAAGTATCAAACATAGAGCAGAGAGACTAATTCAATCAGAGAGGCCAAAGGGATAATTCTTGGAGACAAAGCAATGCAACGCGGAAATGCAGACTAATCAAGTGCTTTATCAAAAGAAAAAGGAAACAATTTCCAAGCCTTCACTAAAATCCCCAGTTGGTTCTTCATCTTTTCAGTGTTCTGGTTTTTGCGTTGCAGTGTTTGTTCCATCTCATGCTTGTTTCACTGCTTCTGTCCTCTGCACAAAACTGTTTCATTGGCTCCTGGTTCTTCGCTTTTATCAAATGAGCCACCTCCTCTCTGGTTTTCAGCAACTAGCCTAATCATGAAAGAGAGCATGTAGAGGAAAATATTTGTTATATTTAATGTCCAAGCCTACTTTCCATAATTATGTGGAATAGCATTTGAGTAAGAATATCCAGAGTCGCTTTGCATCTGCAGGATTTTTCAAAGCAGGTATTTGCTGCATCTGATAGAAAGCAGCTGCTCACACATCTCGACTAAACCTTCTGCATAACCAGGACACTTACAGGTTTGTAGAGTAACAGATCCAGGCTTCACCAGGTGCAACGCTGTAAGGGAGAGACTGTCTAAGAGCTACTCAGACTTCTGCTTTCCTCTCAGCAGGTGCTGTTGTTATGACAGATAAAATGAGCTGGCACAAAGGGAAGAAGGAACTCACAGAAGAAAGCACAGGAGATGGGAAGCACAGCCGAAAAAAGCGAGAGCGACTATTTAAGAAGAGATTTTCCGGACTGAGCCTCTTCTCTGGGTCTCCTAAGAATAAACTGTAAGTACATCCAATATTATATTTTGTACACATTTTTAACCAAGAAATTGTGTATTTCCAGAGCACCTTTCACAGACCCACAGACACCTTTATTACCTTTGCCGCATTAACTGTTTCACAAACAAGGAAATAGTTATGAGCTAATTAAACAACTTGACCTAAAAAATAGCAAGTCATTGGCAGAAGTAGGTATGAAATTAAGGTCTCCATACCTTGTGCATCTGCACGTTAACTATTTCCCCATGCTTCCTCCCACCCAGAAAGAGAGATCTGGAAGGGCAGCATCTCTATTCCTACACACACACACACAAGCGTGGCTGGTTGGGACAACCCACCACACCGTTTGTAGGAGTAACGTTGCTGCAGTTTCTGTTTCACCAACATCCCTAGCTCCAGGCTGTAACGGACAGTGGCAACAGATGGGCAGCAGACAAACTCACTGTTCAGCTTGGTGCTACTAAGTTTCTTGAATCAGAGCATAATTATTGCTTATGTTCCTGTAACAGTGCCTTTATGCTTACCAATTTTCAGGTAGAAGGAAAAAAAAAAAAAAAGGCAAGCCAAGCAATGCAAAACTACTCCTTTTTTTAACCAAAGTAAGCAAAGAGGCAAAAATTAGTTTGAGCTTACCACTCTGTGCATGTATTAGCTTTGAGTTATCATCATCATTCATACAGGATTTGAAATTCTCTTCTTGGGTCTCTGTACTTATTATCATTCTTCTTTAGCATGAGGTAAACTTAAGTGTATGCATCATGCTAAGATCAGGACTAGTTTCCAAAAAGTGTCTTTTCTCATCCATTACAAGAGCTGTTTTCTATACAGGTCTTCTAAAAAGAGTCTGTCTTTGATAACTGTCATGAAATTACCGTCTTAGCAGGAAGCGCATGCAAGTCTCGGCAATTACTCAGCTAACTACATTAAGCCTGATAGCCACAGCAGCTGGTTATAAGCTCGACATAAGATTAAAATACACTAGCCAGAAATGATCCTGAGAGCCAGATTCTTCTCTCAGACTGATCCAATTGCAGAACTAATACCAAGGGCTTTGCTTTGGGATTTATCTTGCTGCACCGCTGAGGAACTGGACTGGAAACCATAGTCAAACATCGAAGGAGTCAGTGAATCACAGCTGTGAATTTTCTCAGTTGGCCATAATTTCACTGAAGCATGCATTCAGGAGGCAGACAAGTGCAACTGAAGCAGTAAAATCATGCTTTCTGGGATTGATCCTTATTTGTAAATGATGACTACAATTTTCCCCAATTTGATCTAAAAAAACCCCAAACCAGCGATGTAGCATCCTCCTGCCATGGTACTCACATTAATGGAGAAAGAGTCAGTCTTCAGACTTTACTGGATATGTTTCTACAGACACATTGCATGGCAGTCGTTTTTAAAAACATTGAAGTCATCAGGGCCTACAGAACTTTCACGGTGATGTAGCCAACTCGGATCACCTCTACAGTTCAGCACTGATTTGTGAGCTCTTGTAAGGGATTTATGTAGGTTAGCATCTTGATTTTGAAGTTGTTTTATATAAAACATAACGGTATATAATTTGATCAAGAGTGCTTTTCTTGCAGCCCTTCCGTCTCTAATCAAGGATAGTGCAATATAGGGCTTACCTATTAGCCAGCATAATAATGTATGCAAGTGGAAAAAGAACCTTTATGGTAGTACAGGTGAGGTCTACTAGGTCAGAAGACTGTAATTTAGATACGTGGAGCTGTATGAAATTTCTCTTCATGCAAACACTTGACGCTTGTGCCAGCCACCCACAGAAAAGCTGCACGTTAAAGAGCTGAGTAGAAAGTGCCTACCTAGCTAGTTAATTTACAATATTTTAATGTTTTTCTTTAAATGGTGACAATCATTTTAATAATTCTACGTTCTAAAACTAATGGGTTGTCACTGCCACGGCAGTACCAGAGCCAGAGTCTCCTTTTCCTGTCCATTCCCGTTTTCTGCAGGTGACCACACATTGCACCTGCTTCGAGTGTGTCCTAGGTAAAGCCTCAGGAAGGATTCATAAATCGCACACTAATTGCTTCTGCTGATCTCATTCATCTAGGAAGCGAGTAGGGCAAACTTACCACCTTTCTTTCTGACTGTTCTAGCCCTCAGGGAAGAAGGCAGCTTTTTGAAGACAAGAGGAGATGTTTACACAAGAAAGGTTCCAAAAAGCTGAAGCCAGCACAGGAGGAAATATGTTCTTTAAGCCAGCCGCACTCTGGGAAAATGTGTCCGAAATGTGAAATAATCATCTGCCAAAAATGTGAGACACTGCATTCAGAAAGCAGCTTCATTGCCCACAGCCTGCTTGATCACTACGACAGAGGAGGAGATGCCGGCTCTAGTACGTTGATTGCAGAAAGTCAAGTACGTAGAGGTGATTAAGGATTTGATGTGGGTGCCTTGTTGGTACCTGACTATATCCAAAATGCTGAAGCTTGGATCCATTCATGCTGACTGGATCTTCGGTCTGTGCAATCTGTATGCAGCGTCAGCAATTATAACCATACTGTAGTTCATACTTACTATATGTTGCAGATGCACTTTCACTAATTTAATTAGCATAAACTCTGCAAACAAAGTTTCTCAGCTATTAAGAATGGGGAATCGTTTCAGAAACATTTTCAAGGAGTTTTCTTTTTCCTCTCAAGGAAACAAGATTATTCCACTGAGCTGCAAAAGAGAAAGTGAATATTAAATGCAAAACCACTGGGCACATTACCCTAATTTGTAATGCCTAGGTATGTTTCAGTGTTGTTTGTGGTCTGGAAGATTAAACATTTTATTTATTTTTAAATTAACTAGCATGGGTATGCAATTTGATGGGGGAAGGGGGCTTCTAAAGGCTATTCTGGCCACAAAAATTGCAGATCACATTCAAATTCCCTTCTAGAATTTCTGAACTTTTACAGACTTTCAACTCCTAACTTACAATCCAGCACCTCTGCTTAAAAGGAGCAATAATGATTGCAACTCACAAAGCATTTAAGCCTTCTCTAGGTTAAAGATCTGTGTAGTACAGCACCAAATAAAACAGTATTCAAAGTTCAAGCACACCAGTGGAACCCACACCTTGAGATGTCTGTCTCTACTCCCTTCCCAGTGCATGGAAGGAGTTGCCCAGTGATGATGAGGAGAGCAGCATGGAGACCAGCCAATACGCAGCTGGCAGGTGGTGGGTAGCATTGAGATCCAGGCACACACAAGACTACTTACCTTTATGGAATTCACAAATACTGGTGGAAGTAGCCTCTGGAGCAGATTAACCCAAGCCTAGCAGCATGCATCTCTTCCTCCCATGCCAACCGGCACAACTCTATATGCAGGATGAATTCCTTGCTATTGGGTAGGGAACAGGCTAAACAGACTTCATCTCACGTAGCTGTTAATATTAAGGAGTCTTTTATTTAGCCAAGCAAACAGACCACGGGCTGGGAAGTTTGGACCTCTGTTTGATCACCCCTCTTCCTAAGCTCCCAAGCAACCAGTCCATACAGGAAAGGACTCTCTCTATCCTTCCCACTCCCCTTTTGGAACTGTTCCAATTTTGTTCCAATGAATGTTTGGTAAGGGGACTGGAATCCAGATTTTTTCTTCTATCCCTAGGGAGTACTTTAACTAAGTTATGTCATCCATCCTTGTGTTGGGTTTTTTCTACCCTCCCCTATGGAAAACAGCTTCATCAGGAGGAATTCAGAGCCATGTATATGACATTCCCACCCTCCACAGTATCCCGAGCAATACTGCTCACCTCTCTTTGTGGTACGTCAAATGAACACTCAGTGCTCCTTACACAAAAGGAGGTAAAGAGACAATTTCAGAAACAAGAATGAGTTGCTTTGCCCGTGTTGTACAGGTCGTCAGATCACAAACGCGCATCCAGAGAACGCTCGCAGGCCAAAGCCCATTAGGTAAGATATGCAGGAGAAAACCTCAGGCAGGATTCACAAATAGGAACGAACCACTATTGGGTTCCTCAATTCTGCTCAGACTTTAGTGGTTCTGGGCGCTCCCAGCAAGTGCCCAGACTTCCTGCCCAAATGTAGACTTCTAAAGCCAAAAATAACAAACATCTTACAAACATCCTTGCACTACAAGGGTTGTAATCCCTCAGAAACCATGTTTCCATGGCACTTGATTGTTGCTTCCACTCATTTGCTTCATAAAAGCCAAATGATACCCGGCAAATCAGAATTAACCTTTTACATTCCTCTATGACTGCTATTCTTAAACTCTGATCCTTCACAGGTTTCCCAAGAATAAGCCATGTCATTACTTAAGAAATATATATTTATCTCCATCCCTCTTCATCAAGCAATCCCGGGGAAACTTCTCCAGATAATCACCTGAGGAAAAGCAAGGTGACAGACTGAAAGGATGAAGGACTAGCTCATCACAGCAGCATTATTTTAAATCTGACAGTCCGATACGGTAAAATCTGTTAAAACAGGTTACATAGTTGAGCCAGCTTTTAGCCAAGTATCCTAGAGGTGACACAAGAAGTAAAGTTCTATCACCATCTGACTGGTAGAATTTTCCCTTGTGGTTTGCTAGAGGACAGACAGTAAGTTCCTCATGTCAGCTATTATGTCTGAAAGGCATCTGAGTAATAGTAGCATGCAAACCCAGCTCATTAAAGGAAAAAGCTTTCTCTTCTCCTCACTTCACCAAAAGTTAGTGTTATTTTGCCATGCTGTTTAAAGAACAGCTAGTAATGAGAGCAGGGTAAATAAATTCTCTGGTCAGCACTGGTGGAAGCACATGGCCTCTTGATCAGTCATAAAGTCATGCTCGGAAAGAATAACTACAAGATTGTGATTATGCCTTGAGGTAGCACAAGCAGCACAGTGCTCAAGTTTTGTCAGTAAAATTAGCAGTTAAAATTACTGCACCTTTCCTGGATTGCCTACTGAAATCTGCTTCAGAGATCTGCTTGGTACCGTGTATTCCAGAGACCATGTTTGTTCCTTCCGCACACTCAGGTTTATATGAAAAAGTCCCCATGGAAACATTAGAAAATACAGCTCTGCTGACTCCCCGGCCCCCAAACTAACAGATATTCAGCTGTGCTCCCTATGTGACCCATGTGGGCATGAGGTTATGCATGCTGCTCCCACAGAAGATGTCAGAGGAAGCTTTCACATCCACGCCTTCTAAACAAATTTGCTAAGGAAAGGCAAAGCTAGCTTTCTGAACTGACACGCCGAAAATGAAAGATCAGCAGTTCCTATGCCCATTTAGTCACTTGAGATTTTATGATTATGATCTTACTGTGACTGATTTGCAAAGACACTCCAGTTACAGAAATAATTTCACTACTAACCTAATGCCCAGACTACATTCACCAGCAGTCAGTGGCAGACAGACATGCTTCAAACAAAACACTTTTGCACTGGAAATAGTAGTCAGTGTGGTATTGTGGTCAGGCAATAAAACCGCTACCTTGAGCTTAGTCTGACTTGCATCTCATGAGCCAAGCCAGAATGAGGCACATTTGTCTATAAAAAAAAACCCACAGCCATATATAAGCAGTGAGGTACAACAGCAATGTGGCATTGCCATTTTGTACAGCAGCACCCACCAAAACTTGCTTTCCATCAAGACAACTCTACTCCCTCATCTCTCAGCAGTATTGTGCCAGACAAGTTATTTTTAAAATTATTTTAAGAAAACTTGCCAAAACCCGGAATTTTTGCATTATGCGAGCACAGGATTTCAGTTTTAGATTTTAAAACCAGCTCAGACACATAATTGTATTAATACAATATATTGTAAAAGTATAATAATAGAAATACTGGTTACATACTTAAAACATTCAGGCTTGAAATCATTCCTAAAGAATGAAGCTATGATCATAGTCTGACATATTAATTATTAAGAGCCTGTACTATTTAATTATCTGATTTCAGTAACTTTAGGAAATCAAAGAGTAATAGTGGACTCTATTATATTAAATATATGCATAAGCTCTGTCAAAGGCATTCACTAGAATGTGAACGACTTAACACGCCACTGTCAATGAAACTGATACAAGCATAAAAGGGAAAGGAAGCAACTCCACTGGTAAGGGGCAAATCCATGGGAGCTCTTTCCTTGGAAATCAAATACAGGACAAGCAGGAGTGTAAAGGCAGCATTTGTCACCATTTGTCACAAATCAAATGGTACAAGGCAGAGAAAGCAAACCCATCAAGTAATCATGTAATCAAAACCAGAACAAATTTATACAATATACACACCACACATACCCAATTTCAGTTCTCTTTAAAGCAGTCTAGGTATCATTCCTCCTGACAGATACAACGAAGGCCTTCAGAAGCACAGTTGGTTTAAGAAAAATCATTTTTCCAGTGGAAATTTGCAGACCAGATTAGAAGTAGACTTGGAAAAAAGTAATTGACGTAACGTGAGACCATCTCAACTGAAGGTGTTTTATACCAAAGTTGTAGCCTATGTTTCTCTTCTACAGCTGCATAAAGCTACATCCTTTCCAAGGCTTCCACATTTAAAAAGGTTATGTTTCTATTCACTGTTATGAGCAAAATCTTTAAACTCTCATAGTATAATCTGACCATCTGATGCATTCTGAATTCTGCAAACAGTCTAAAATAATGGCTCAGAAGAAGAAAAAAATATGGTCCCACTCAGCCCACATTAACCTACCATTTTAACACTATAGCTGGATATTGGGAGGTAAGTCCAGAAATAACTAAGGGACTGATGTGACAAAATTTCAGTATTCTCCTCTTGGGTGACAAAATGTGGAGGACAGACTGTCCCTCCTCCTACTTTTCATAAAGCAGTTCATTTAATTAGTTAGTTAGTTATTTTGTGAATTAAAATCTCTATGCCATAAGCTGTAGCATGGATGATGGAAACCCATGGAAAGTGGTAATCTATTTACTAATACAATTTAGCAAACCAGGACTCCACATAAAACTTAACATGAAAGTATCACAGAATTAACCTTGGTGACCTTATAATGACTGCTTCATGTAAGGTTCATCCCCGAGAGGTCAACCTGGAGAAGCATTCCCATGAGATGCACTATCCTCTCAGCTATCTGAAGACCAAGTAAGTTCAATTTACATGAGGAAAATGCATCATTTTCTTTTGCTGCCAAACATGAAAATATACCATTTAACAAGCCTCTAACTTTCTTTCCCCATTCTTGCTAATAAATCGCCAAGAATAAATGGAGCAAAGGTAAAGAACCAAATACAACATATCCTGTTCAAGGGCTGTTAACCAATACAAATACTGAGCAGAAATAGTGTTTTCTAATCATTTCTAAATATTAGCTATCTCAGAGAAGATGGTGAGGAAATCACATTGCCTATCTCAAGTACTTTTATAACCTGCATTAAAGCACATCCAAAAAAATCTCACAACACAAACCATCTTTACTCTGTGCGATATCCCAGTGGTAATTGAGGGAAGGTGTTTCTGTATCTGGAGGCCAATGCTATTTCCGCCATTTTTGCAGAAGGGAATCTACAGCACAGACTTGAATGACTTGTTCAAAGTCTCACAAGAAGTCTGGGTGGGACATGGAACTGACTTGCCTGTTTAGCTACAGATATAAAGATGCCATCATACTCCCTCCTACCACATCCCTTGCACACCAGTCCCCAGCAGCCAAGGTGAACTTGCCAACTTTATCTCGAGTTCCAGGAGAGGTTACGTCTCCCTCAGCAAGATGACATACCAGAGATGTTTGAGTACTCTGTCTCAGTGAAAAATGTAACATGTCCAGGAATGGTTATTTCTGCAAATTTTTTATGCTGTGAATTAGCTGAGGATGAAATTACTTTTTTCAGAGTTGTCACCTGCAAAGTAGTTTCTTTTTACCCTTCCTCTTATCTACTTTAAAAATTGAAAAAAACTTAAAATGAGGGACATAGCACACTTTAAATGCTACTACATTATAAATAAAACCCAAACCAAACAAAAAAAAACCCCACAACAAACAGAGAAACCACAAACCACTTGCTATTTTTACAATATTCTAGAAGCAGAGGTCTTTTCAGACAGATTAGCCTGAAGGGTAAGGACAAGAGAATCAAACCACTACATAAAATGCTATGTGGCTCCAGATAGGTTTTTGACCTTTAAAAGAAACAACAAAACCCCAAAACAACAACAAAAAATAATAAATCACTCTCAACAAAGTAAAACCACCTTTAATTAAATTCCTACATAAAACAATATTTCTATGCAAAACAACTGTTTAGTCAAAAAGTAAATATATATGTTTAATTCTCTTTCAAATGTCAACAAGAATTGAGAGCTACCAGCGTTCCTTGGAGAACAAGCAGTAGTTAAAGTCTATCTTGCCGATGTTCAGAAAAAGTATGTTACATCTTTTAACCAGCAGTTCCCTATTGCACGTAACAAATTTGCTCTCCATTTAAGCACCTAAAAGCCTGGTACCTCACTAAATAAATTAAAACAAATCCAGTTTCTTCAAGCAACCATCTTCAACGTACAAATCTTTGTAAAGCAACATTACTGCAAGCTTTTAATAAATATAGAAAGAAAAGATTAATGACTTCTCACTGGTGTTTCATGGAATGATCTTTTCCCATAAACACTTGCTTTTCCAAACATCTGGGGTTTTTTGGTATGTATGCTCTGAAAAATCACTATGCGTAGTATATTCAATGAAAATTTTCCATACATAAGTCAGTACATTTGCATGGCACAACTAATCTGAGATACAAATTTCAATGTAAGGCTGTAAGGAGCTTCTTGCTGAACCTGAAATAAACATGCCTCTCTAAGAGTTGAAAACAAAGCCCCAGAGGCCAAATGGGAGACCACTACCCACCAGGGATTCTCAGACGTGTTTGGAATTGGCTTAACCTTCCTCTTACTGAAGGGCTTCTTTTTTGAGTGTGTCATGTCAGAGGAACAAAACTGTGCAACTCTGAACATCTGCATGCTGCACCATTTTTACAGGTCGGGGGGGGGGGGGGGGGGGGGGGGGGGGGGGGGGGGGGGGGGGGGGGGGGGGGGGGCGGGGGGGGGGGCGGGGGGGGGGGGGGGGGGGGGGGGGGGGGGGGGGGGGGGGGGGGGGGGGGGGGGGGGGGGGGGGG
>JAVJGG010000085.1:19578866-19595638 GCA_035590195.1 Aviceda cuculoides
TCCCATGCCTCTCCAACACGCCCTGAAAACATTAAGTACACGAGACCAAAAGCTTTAAAAAAACCACTGTTCTTCAGAAAGAGCTAAAAATGCTAGAGGTAATGCCAGTGTCCCGTCTCCTGAGAATGTTAGGTGAAACGCCCTGATGATCCTGTATAGCGGACCTACAGTGGAAAAACAAAAGCTCTACAGCAATCCCTACCAATCCAGCCCGTCTCTGTAAGGTAGTTCCTTCCTGCAAGCGTGGTCAAAATTGAACTGACTGCCAGATTTGGCATAAAGACCCATCACACAGACACTTGAGAACTTGCTCAATGTCCCTAAATGTGCACTGTCCAGTGTCTAATCTGTAAATTCCACAGGAAGTGGGAATAACCCTTCAGACTAAGATGACAAGTTATACTTCAAAGAAGAAATTCTCTTTTGAGACATTTTTCAAGTGGAATTCTACTGCCATTTAAAGCACTCTGTATTCCACAGCTCTGGCAACAGCACAGTCACCTAATAGCCTTTACTTCATGGTTTTAAAAATGGAGCTACAGGTTGATTTCTTTACTCCCCAGGAGAGACATGAGTCAACTGGCAGTTGTTTTCCATTCTTCCTGGACAGACCATTACAAATGTATGTACAGCTGCTTCTACTAGACGTAGCTGTAAGATTTATCAAGCCATACCTAAGTACTTAATTTTGTATCTCTGTCAATAAATTCTTCCTGTGAAAACTGATAGCAAAATGAGAGCAAAACACTCAGAATGCCCCTCCCGTCAATTGGCGAGAATGACACAGAAGGGAAAAAGATAACTCTAACTCAACAGATAGGATCACAGAAGGTAATTTTCACTTGTCACATGCTTTCATGTTCCATCATAGCTCTGTAACCCAAGATGGGAAGGGGCATGCGAAAGTGTTGGATTAAGAGCACATGGCTCTATATGCCCAAGCATCTAAGTAAGGCCAGGATTGATTAGCACACTGAATGTGCACTGATGGACAGAAAAGGCAGAAGGGAGCCTGTTTCTAAGTCCAGTGCTTCATCTTGCTTGAACAACAGCCTGTGGAATCCCTCCCTAGTGCCCAGTGCTGCTGAAGGTAAAAAAAAAAAAAAAAAAAAAAAAAAAAAAAAACAGGAGAAAGAGGAGAGTCCAGAAGAATCTGCCATCTCCTGCTGGACAAGATAAAAAGAACTGTATCTTTGCACTGCAGAGCTGCAGTTTCTGATGTATTAAGTAATTTGTATATAGATTCTAGCTCAGGTAGAGAAGTAGATAATATTGTAAACGCATGGTAGCACACTTCCGCACAAGTACAAATGAGCAAACCAAACCCAGACAGGTTCCTGATGTGCTGGAAACTATCACCAGAGATCATCTCAGTTACAAAAGCTAGAGATCACAATAATACTCACCGACCAAATTTTTCAGTGTTCCCTGTTTTGCCTTGTTGAATAACATGAATGAAATCATAGGTGAGTATGAAAGGTACCCGTTCCCTTTTAATTCCAAACTTGGACTTGAAGTTTCCAAGAATATGCCCAAAATCTATATGAAAGAGCTAAAAAAACAGAAATGAAAATTTATTTCTCCAGTGAAATATTTCACTTTACTAGTATCTCTACAGGATGCTGGTATCAAGAACAGTTAACTTATAATGCTACTCCCCATAGCCCATGGTTTCAACACTTTGGGAGTATTTAAACATTTCAAGATTTACTTAAAGTCAGTGATAACATCCACACTCTTACGAGCGACCACTACCACAAATCAGTGTGCAAAAGATTATCTCAGGTTTAAGCTTCTGATGTCTGCCAATAGACATGTTGTTGGTAATACCAGATAGAAAAATGAGACTGATGGAGCCCATGAGGTTCAACATCATCATACCCAAGAGCTTCCTACATAAAGTCAGAAGCAAACCTAGTAGAACTTAAGTTAACCTCAAGGAACTTGTGACAGTTCTCCCATTTCTACCTTTGATTCTAATCAAAGGTAAGGGCATTTCAGCTTTCTTCTAGTAGGTAAAAACTTAAAAGAATACTGCAAAAGTCTATAAAACTCTCACTTCTAGAACCCTTGCTAGTTTTATAGGCAGAATAATTTAAATAAATTCAGAGAAGTTGGAGTAGAAAGTAACAAATGGAAAAATAAGTTTCTAAGAGTTTACCTAGGTTCTAGGTTTTGAGACTTACAGTCACAGCATTATGCTGGTACTGAGTTCCACGTTGAAAACTTCTGCAGAGGTGGGCTGTAGAAACTAACTACAGGAAAACTACATTGCTCAAAACTGCAATTCATGTATTTTTAAGGATGGTCTTTTGCAAGATACTCTTAAGACTACTTTTATTCAATGAATCTGAACCATTAACAGGCCTTTGGATGTTCTGAAAAAGTTCTATAGAACAGCCTCACTTCAATATAGAATTGCTTGCTAAACAGGTGTTGGTCAGTCCTTCCACTAGTCTTGCATTTCCTCTCTTTGAAGCTCTCTTCAATTCTCAGTAAACAAAGGTATCAGTCCTAGTAATGTGTGGATTTAATTTTACTGAGGCACTAAAGAAATTAAAAGTTCTCAGGATAATTCTTGCACAACAGAGATACTGTAGTTATTCTGCCTACAGAATAGATCTTTACCTGACCATTTTTTCTGACCATGATATTGTCACTGTGTCTGTCACCAATCCCCAACACGTAAGTAGCTACACAGTAGCCAGCACAAGACAGAGTAAATTCTTCAATGGCTCGATCCAAGTCATCTCTGTAACCACAAAGACAAACAGTGTTAGTGCATACTACTGGTAATTCACATCATGCCTTGACCTTAAAAAGGATTTTTGCTTGTTTAAACCAGAAGGCCGTTAGGATGCTGTAAAACTAACTAGACTTACTTGAGAGAAAATGCTGTAAAAAGTAGCTATGAAGAATAGGAGAAATGCAAATATTATGAAAGGCAACAACATCAAGACTTGAGAGCCACGTAGTTTTCTTGGGTTTGTTTGTTTTGCCAGATCTCATATAACTTAACAACATGCAGTCAAAATGCTGCAAATGCCGGAATTCCAGCTGGATCGTTGTTTGAATTCCAAGGGCACCATGAATCTAAGTCAGAATTTGACATACTAGAAAAATAAGTAGTAACAAACTTGCTAGAAGAGCCACACATTCCTCAGTATTGAAATAGAAACTTACGGGAATTTTGTAGCTTACAGTACAGATGAGAAAATAACTGTAGAAATTACCCTAAATTGTATTCCTTCAGCCAGTTTAAGAGAGCATCTTTGTTGAATGCAGCAGCAGCAGCAACATTGCTACTATTTAACTGAATGTCAGCAATGGTTTCTGAACTAGAAACAGCCTCTATAAGACCAGAGTGATCTCCAGTTGCTAAACAGCCATATGGCAATATCCTGAAACAAAGCACAGATTCATGTTAAAGACAAAAATAATATTTCTTAAGTGTATCAATATTGGGATGAATATTCATGCTAACTTGAACATTAAACTCTTGGGAGGTTAACATACACATGCTGCTTGCAAAGTTAAAATACTAGCAATACATTTAAACCATTAATTTTTCCTCATACATGCATATATGTAAAAAAAGAAATTATAAGCAACCCTATTTTTTCCCTTTACTAGGGAACACAGTTACTTGTAATTTTATAGGAGAAACCATAGAGGGAGCCCTTTGTTTTCATTTGTTAATCTACTGGTTAAACAGACAGTAAGTTACACTCATGTTCATTCTAGACTAAATTATTTGTTTAAATAGAAAGGAGGATCTTACCCTTTCCCCCCATTCTTCCTATTTCAACTTCAAATGCTAGAAATCCTTTTAAATACAAACATAATATAACGTTTTTCCAACTCTTACTAATTTTAAGCATAGAAACCTAATGAGAAAGAGGAATACAGCTTTTAACCTGCCTGATATGTAAGAATATTCCTGTGCATTCATATACTATCCCTAGTAAAAATATCTACAACAGTATCATTGCATTAAAATAAGACACAGTTACAGATATGAATCAAAGGGAGATACATCTAAATAGATAAGTGTATTTTTCCAAGACATTTCCTCACTCCAGATGCTTAAAATAGAATGGCAACTTCGTTGGAAGGTCAATGTATGCAACGGAAACTTAAAGCGAACTCTTCAAAGGCATTGCACCACAAATTGAGGTGTCTACTCTCATGCTAGACATCTCAGGACAAGAATATTATCTCAATTCTGGTCGTGGATCCATGTATAGAAGAATGGATGTCCATGTGAAGCTAACTGTAGTACACAAGCTACAGACTAGCATTCATTAACTTACAAAGCTGTATAAAAAATTGCAGGACATATTAAAATATTTGTGTCCGTGTGTAAAAAAATGCACTGCTGGTGGAGTTGTCATCAGTGCTTACATATAAAGCAGATATTAAGTTTGATTGCTACAAAGCAGAACTACATCTCTTACCTGAAAGAGCCTATTATCCCAAGCCATAGAAGAAAGCTAAATACAATTCCAGACTAAATTAATCAGAACTTTTTAGCATAATAGCTATTAGATAACTGAACAGTTACTCCAACTGAGCGATAATACACAACTGAGGCGTCACAAGGAATAATAACTATATAGTTGGGGATTCTTCTCTACTGGGAACAAAGCAAACTGAAAACCAGATTCAACAGGGTATTTAGAGAACACTCAACTTCAAAACAAAAAAAGAAGTGGTGCAGATTTGGAACCTTCTTCCCCTTTCTATTCTAATCCGTTTCCCAATTAAAACCCCCAGGTTTCTAGACCAGAAGGTTCTCATGATGAACACAAGGGTAATTGTAATTACTGAACACCAGCATTCGTGATACAAGGAAGCACTGCCCATCCTTATCATGACACGACAAATGTAAGCCAAATATTGCCAGGTTAAAGTGCACGCTGGCCTTCTTCCACGGCATTTCAACCCACCCTGCTCGCAGCTTAACTGGGCACATGTCCAACAACTTCCCCTTCAAAAGCAAGCAATGATGAAAGCCTTCAGCCCCTTGAGGACTGCGTGCTTACAACTGGAGGAAAAAACATCCTTGTCAGAGAGACAGTTTGACAGAAGTCAAGTCAGGGACAAATCCTCTGGGCCCTTTCCATCTCATCCTGGTCTTTCTGACTTCAACATCTGTCAGCAGGATATGCTCGCTGCTTTTTAATGCCAGTAAGGACCACTGACAGATCAATACAGCAATCCTGGGCAGGACAGAAAATATTCTTCTTCACTGCATTTAATACTGTTCTTTATTTCAAGAGTTTAATTCTCCACAGCAGAATGTTTCCAAATGCAACATCAAGTTCTGATAATTTATCAATACATTCTCTGTAACTTCAGGTCCAATGGTTTGAAAATAATGACATTCATTAGACTTGTAACAAACACATTTTTCAATGTGTTTGTGAACTCTGATTTCATTCATACGCATCCACTTAACATCAGACTTCACACACATTAAGGGAGGTGAAAATGAAAACTCACTACAAATAGGCATTGAAATGAAAAAGTAGTTTGGAGAACTCCCTCCATCTGTCCAAAAAGTAACCAAGTACTAAATACCTTTATGACCACTGACCACAACAAAGGTCATTCAACATAGATCAAACTCCTCAAACTTAGGATTTTCTGTTGCTCGGCAACTTTACTAATTTCTCCCTTAACACAATTTCAATGCTCTAATGTAGGTAAAGCAGCAGAAATATTTTTTGATGCAAGAATTATTCTCCTAAGAGATGCAACACTGCAGACCCCAAAACATGCCTGGGAAGACAGATGCTTTGCTCCTTTGCTGTGACATGTATTTGTAATATTTAAACTGTCAGCCCTCATAGAAATAATAGAAAGTTATGTAATCTACTATGAATATGACCACAGACGTGACTCCAGATGTAGAATTTTTTAAAGCAAAGTAACCTGAAGAGTTGTAACCTTTCAGAGGGTTGAACCTCTGAAAATCTCATTTTATCACTCTGCAGATGCAATCTCAATATAAATATTGTTTAACTTACCAAGTTTGTTCCATAATTGCCCATATTTAAAGTACAAGAAACAACTAGAGATAAACTACTAGAAGAACTGAGGAAGTTTGGCTGCACATGCTTATTAATGTCCTAGGCCAACTATTTCCCACTCAATTTTCAGGTAATAGTTTGTCTTAGAAATAAATAGGTATGGGGATTAATTAAAGAATATGCTTTTTTGGTTTTCTCATTTCTCTCTGGTACTTGACTGACTGATGTCTAAGGGTAAACTGACTCTGAGCCAGACTCCTCTAAATGACAGAGCAGCATTCTGATGGTCTTTGCTGTCTAATGTTTGGTCTGTACTGAGAAGCAGATGCAATTTACATCTTAATTTGTATTCAGTTGTGCACTCCACAGTCCATCCACTGATAGCCCAGGATGAAGGACCTACTGGGGTATACTGTTGCATCCTCCTGCATACACTTATTTCCTTTTCTGATACAAACCCGTCTTGTTCTGGTATTTAGTTAGAACACACACATGGGAACCTAGAAAACAAAACACACCATGTGTGAAAGAGATTGGAAGAGAGAAGCAAAGAGCAAGTGCTTCTGCTCTTACACTGGTGAGACAAGTGAGAAGCCCTGCTTTTACTTGAATGGAGTTATCAAACTTTCCGTAGTGGAAAAAAGTTGAAAAGTGCAAGATCCATTATGCATCCACAAAACGAAAAAGGGAAGCAACAGCTTCAGGGAAACTAAAGCCTCAAAGGACGATACAGGGCAAGAAGGAAAGACTCCATCGATTGGTATGGATGTAGGAAGTTGTATTGTTCAGGAAAGCAGATCTATTTTTGATGCATTTTCGCCTGACACGTTGCCTCTTACCCAAGCAAAAAGAAGCAAGCCAAGTCCCAACTCAGGAACAAGGCAACAGAACTCACTACCACTGGTGCTCATGCATAGATTTTGGAGCTGCCTCTTCTCAAGAGGCATGTAGACTGTAAACATGAAGATCACCAAGTCTTAACCCTCTTAGCTGCGTCCTCATGCTCTAGGCATTCAGAGTGCCGTTTTGTACAGTTGTCTTTTCAATTCAGGCCATTTCAGCACCGTCCTTTGGCAACTGCCTGGTTAATCTCTCTTTGATAGACATAGAATTGTAACCTTGCCTCAATCCCAGAATTTTATTTTATAATCATAACTACGAGAGGATGAATGGAAGGAAGATGCTCCCAGTTAAGTAAATAAATGGAAGAGGCCAATTATAGAACTTCAATTCTCACTAGGAACTTCCCCTTTCTACTTTTTTTCTTCTGAGAGTTTTAAGTAAAATCTCAGACATCAGAGGCACTTTTTGGTCTTCCTTTGTTGAGTTTAAAAAAAATGCCTTAGTCAGGAAAAGCATATTTGATGACTCCTAATCACTATTCCTGTTTGCTAGGCACGGTGTGTGGCCTAGGCTGCGGTGTGTGGCCTAGGCTGGAACCACAAACTAAGTTTCTGGGAAGGCAGCAACCAAAGAATGCCTCATCTGGGATTCCACAGCTGCCAGAGGTTGTCCTTGCCCCTAAATGCTGGATCAGTCTCCTCACAGTCTATTTATCATGACATAAATTATCTAAAGATTCCTCAAATCAGTGTTCAACTTAACACACAATCAGCCACCTCACTGCAAACTTATACTTCCAGAAACAATTTATTATTCACAGTCCTACCTTATCCCATACTTCACTCAAAGGAATCTTTCCGTAAGCAGCATAAGTAAAAAGTTTATGCAGGCTGATGTTATGTGCCTTACGAAGCTCCCACTATTTTGGTTGAACGACAAAAAA
Source organism: Aviceda cuculoides (assembly GCA_035590195.1). Lineage (NCBI taxonomy): Eukaryota > Metazoa > Chordata > Aves > Accipitriformes > Accipitridae > Aviceda > Aviceda cuculoides. The sequence goes on from JAVJGG010000085.1 coordinate 19,586,688, forward strand.
TCTGAAGTGAGCTCAAAGAATCTAAATTAAATATTTCAAGTAGTACTTAAATAAGTACTTCTAGCCTTATAAACAACACTTAAAAACTAAATAGAAATTATTATAGCTCTTTCACAGGCATACAAAATTGAATTTATGGCCTCGAACTGGTTTATAATAATGTGACACCCAGTATCTTCTTTAGAACTATTTTTCTAAAAAGAAATTAGAATTTGAGAATTATATTGGCTACAACTGGTGCATAGATCTGGCTGGAAAAGTTGCCCATGTACTGGAGGGCTGCATGACAACACTGAACAATGCCTGATACCATTTCTCTCTGGAATACTCTAGTATTCCAACAAAGAAGTCATGCTTATCTTAGCAAGCATATGAAGGTAAGAAAGCTGCTTTGCAAGAGACTTTGAGATACAAAGATATTTCTGGTCTGAAAAATGTTTTCTGACATCCAGGTAGTGTTCTATCAACAAAAGAATTCAAAGTGGGACTTCAGAACATACATTGAAGATGTTCACAATCATTGTAAGTCTCAGTGTAAACAGCGATAACAGGACTGCTCACAGCACAAAGAAAAAGTGGCTACAACAAAAACTAGTTGAGTCCATTGCTACGTACACAACCAATTAAAAAGTGACTAGCTTACACAAAGAGGTATCGGCCTAGAGACTTGACTATGAACTAATAAATAAATGAAAACCCCACAACCTTCCTCATCATTCTGAAAGGAGTTTTCCAAATGCTGGAAACTCCTGTCCTCATGATACCTTGGAAAGGTTTATTACTTCATTTTGAGAGAAGTGGCTTTGCAGGAGCAGCAGAGCAAATGAGAAGATTCTTCTCAAACAGAGTATTTCTGCTCTAACAGAATACTGAAATTATGAGTTCTCATTTCTACTAAAAGTTTACAACCTCACAAGACCTGCCCAAAGGAAGCCAAAATAGAAGCATTAGCATGAAATACAGGTGATTCAATACCATAAAAACCTCTTTAGTATTTTAGTACAAATGCACTAGGACATTATGCTTTTTCTCCATTGACTTTGTAATGGCTGAGTTAGAACTACTTCACTGAAATGGCATTGAAAAGTGAAATTAAGGAAGCTGCAACATTTTTCCCCGCCCCCAATATAGTAGCGGTTCTAAATATATCACCTTTCCTGTCAACCTCATCTTACTATAGAATCTTGTCTTACTCTTGAATGACTATCCACTATTTATCATGATTCAAAAATACAACTGAAAACATGCAGTAACTGAGATTAGCAGATGGTAAGCATAAAACAGATGGAAGTGCTTTTTCTTGCATACATATTTAAATAATAAAAGTCTTTCACTGCAGGATACTGACAAGGCTAAGAATATAAAAATTCCCATATAGACTCCAGTGATAATCCACTTGTTATCAGCCTCCAGGCAGATTATGTAGTTGTCCACCATCCAGAGTGTAACATCCTAACTCAAGAGGCAAGAATATTATGGGACTCAGACTCAACAGCCTTGCTAAAGTCAAGGTAAGGATATCCACTACTCTTTGCTTCCCTCAAAGACAACAATTGGGTTAGCCAAGCATGGTTTACCCTTGGTAAATCTATAGTGACTGTTCCTAATCATCATAATTTAATTTGTGCAGCAGCACTCCTAGAAGAGAAGCACAAACAACTAACTTCTCTCCCAAGACCCTCGTCTTCATGAAGCCTGTTAATGCAATTAATACAAGACAGACATTCCTCTGTTAAATTTTGTAGGAAGTAGACTGCAAGTGTAAAATTTATTTGGACAGTAATGCATTCATTTGTGGCCACGGTAGCACAAACCATACCTGTTCTTAAAAAATAAGACCAAGAGGAAAAAAAAATGTTAAGAAGAAGAGCCCGTATTTGTGCATTCCATAATTCTGGTAATTCTCAACCAGATAGTGAAATTCTATTACAAAGAACCTCAAGCCTCCTACTTCCCCTCCCTAAATTACCAGTATTTAAAGCTAACTAATTTCTAGAGAGTGCTTTGCCTATTAGTTCTACCTATTAGAGAATCTAGATGGTGTATTCCAGATGCAATCCTCAACAGCTAACTTTTGTCCAGTGTGTTCTATGTTTGTACCTCACTTACGCATGTGTATTAGGACTTAAGAGTTGCAATTCCTATAATCCCTAAGCCCCCATTTTTGCATATGCCTGGAAAATCAGTGACCATTAAAAGGTAAGTCTGTTACATTAAGAGTTTATGAAACGCCTCTGTTTGGAAAGGTCACAGACACAAACAAACACACAAAGGCACAAAACCTGCTTGCAGGACCCTTAACTCAAGGATTGTTTCCTGACCTCATACAATGCTTTTTATCGAGATGATTTTAAAGGATGAAAACAGAAACTATATAAGAGAACAGCAGAATTTATCAGTGTGCCAACTTAGATAAATGACAAGAGATGCAGTGCACCAGGAAGAATATTCTGTTTGATAATTAAAAAAAAATTTTAAAACCCCCCGAAGTTTCACTTCACTTCTTCCATTGTTTCTTTTCATGGCTAAATCCTTTTGTAATCTGGGCCATCTAGGGAGTGAAATGCAAAGAGAAGCCATCTAACTAATTAAGGTAACTGCTTTCTATAGCCTGTTCATCTTGGCTGTGACAGGTGGAACCTTTGGGCATTAATACAGATATTTAGAAAGGGGACAGTAGGGAAGGTATTTAAAAAACAGGAAAGCTTTACAGCTAAAAGTGGACTCTCCATCCAAATAAACTAGCCCTTGAGAGATCCTTACCGGAGATCCAGACCAGCTTCTTTCCAAAGTATGTCCATCAAACGCAAAATCTGGAGCGTCAACATGTCCTGTCGGAGATCTATAACGAAAGGTTCAAACTGCTCCTTCAATTTCTCAGTGTGCTGTAGACAAACTTTCTAATGTTTATAAGGCCTTCAGAAAAAGGCATCTAAAAATACTAAAATACTAAAAATACTAAAATCATCAAGCCTAAAAGTTAAAGTGGAACTGAACATAATTATATCATCACGACTGATAATGCCTATACTTCGAAACCCAGTCAGAAGAAGATGCTTGATCTCTTGACTGATGTTTGAGTAAACCACGTTTATATACAGTGACAATATACAGTGGCAATATACAGCGACACAGCTTAAGTGCAAGTGTGGGAATGAAGAAGGAAAAATTTAAAATTTTTAGCATTGCTTACCATCACCATTTTTAAAGATGATCCCTACAAGATCTCCTCCAAACATTTTATTGTTGTATACTATCCATAGAGGCTTCATTTTAGAATCCATATATCTACACTTCTCAACACTAGAATAAAATACAACAAAAGATTTAGTAAATAAGAGTAATTCAGCTGAAAAGGTCTAAATTACTGTTCAAAACACAACGGAACACACAGACTTCCAGTTTGGAACTACTCAAACGTTCTCTGCTCTCATTGTGCTACTATGCTATGAGCGCTTACCAAGTTATGAACATAACCATCTGTTATAGATGGAATATAAGAGGTACTGTGATTGGCAGATCTAATGCTTAAATTAAGCACCTGCTTTTTCAAAGAAAGTAGTTTTCTTTATAACCTTTCCCATCAAATTTTAGACTTTAAGTGCTGTTAAAAGTTTTAATGGCTAAACAGAAGCCAAGAATGTAGTCTAATTTGCTTTTAGGCTTATATTTATATAAATTTAGCTATGGTAATGCACTGACTAAGAGAATATTAAGTTTCATGGTGGATCACAAAAATCTTCTAACTTAACTGATACCTTAACCTTAGGAAGATTCCCAACAGACCTTCTCTCACTATAGAACATGTTCCCTATGACAGCGGACCTGCTGAACAATACAGCCAAAGGAAGTTAAAGCACATATGCATTTCTGTTTCACAGTTTCCATGCAAAAGCTACATTTTATTCACTCATTCTTAACTTACTGTAGTTCTGAAAGTATAACAGAAGGATTCAGAGGAGACTGGAGGTCAGAAAGTGCTTCTCTGTAAGCATTTTGTTTCAAGCATGTGTGCATTGCATCTTTTCCTTTTGCTTTGCTTTGCTTCATGGCATTCAGCTTAATTAGACTATTTAAAGTCTTCATTTTATTAAGGGCTTCCACCTGAAAGAGATATTTTTATCTTTAAAAGTTATTGCTCTGATTTTACACATAATACAATGCAAAATACCATTTCAAAACAAAACAAAGTATTAAATAATTCTGTAACTTTTTAAAAATGGAAGTAATAGATGGCAATTAAGGTGGCGTTCCTGAAAAAACATGAGAACAGCCTTTCCTAAGTCACTTGTGTCCCAGAAATCCCATTTTAGTAAATAACGAAGACATTGATGGGATGAAAGTTCCTAAGCTTCAAGTCACTTTTTAAAGCATGACTTAACATTTCGAAAAAAATGAAGTATTTTAACATATGATACGTTTACACAAATTCCCTCTTCAAAATACAATTTTCATTCACTAATTCAACAAAGCACATAACATAGATGCCTCTATCCATACTGAAGTCAACATGAATGCTGAGTGCTTCATACCTCTAACAAAATCAAATATTACTTGAGATGAGCTATGGATGCAGATACTTCACTGTATGCATTCAGTTATTTGCGCACAATACGATATGGCCACATGACTACTTGCAGACAATTTTCACGTACATAACTACACATACTTAACTTTTATAGAATAGAGTCTTAAGTGTTTGTTCATTAAAATTCTGCTGAAGTTAGGCATAAGGTGAATGCTCTAATCAGTTAAGGTCGTCCAAATCATAATATCTCATCTAAGCAATACTGTTACCTTAAAAATGTGTAAAAAGGCAAGGCAATTATTTGCAATTAATACAGGTGAGTTTAACCCTTTTTTCCCCTACTTCTGCTTTGGAAAGTTTTCTACTGCTATGTAATTTCTATGAAAACAAGTTAACTAGTGACGTAAATGTACGTAACACTAACAGAGAAAAGCCCTTCAGTAACAAACCTAGATAGCACATACAACAAAGATAATTTCTACACTGCATCTACATCTAAGCAACTTGTTAGCTGAATATAAAATAGTCATTACAACAATCAGCTGTATTTGTACTAGCCACAGTTAACATGCTTAGTAATACACACATCCTCTAGCAAACAGCATCAATTTAATAATTACAAAAGTTGATTTCCATACAAGGAAGCTTCAAACTTACAAGGTGCTGATTCAAAACTTACCACACTTCCACAGACAGACTGAACTCTGTCAAGCAGGATGCTGTGGAAATTGTATGCAGTTTGATTATAAAACTGAGGCAATGGAGACCTGCCAGGTCAGCCATCTGTCAAAACCAAAAGCACTCTGCTTTTCCACTATTCTAGGAGCTGTACAAACATCAGTGACAAGGGAACAAGATGGAACCTGTGTTGTACAAACAGGAACTTTTTGAAGTATTTCTACTTTGAATTTCTTCCGTGTTTGCACAGTTGGGAATTTTTTTGCCCCTTCTTTGATTGTACTGACATTTGTTTCCCGTGAAGTGCACAAAAACTTTACTGACCTTAGGTCTATTGCTTAAAGCATTTCACCACCTAATGTTTTTATGATTTTGACAACACTAACAAGCACACATGTGTAAGAGATGGTCTGATACAGCAAATACATTAATTCCAGAGAGAGATGATTTTTAAAAGATTTTTATAGCCACAATTTAAATTAACTTGCTAAAACTGCATTAGAGACTTCAAACATGATTTGTGAGTGTCTCTTAATGATCTGCTGACACACTTACTAGTGTATTTAAAAGCAAACCTCTCACACTTATTAGGGTATTTAAAAGCAAACATACCTGTCTCTTTTTTTTTTTTTTTTTTAAATGGTACATCTATATTAACACTATAATGAGTATTTGGCTTACTTCAACACCTCTATTTCCAGGGAATACTACATTATACTACAACTTCAGGGGTTTTTGCATCACCTTTTAACACAAGCCAAAGCTACAGGAAGTAGTCCTGGAGTCATCTAAAGTTTAAATAGAAAGGTAATAGTTTCTATTGAACAAGCTACCCTTACTGGGGAAAAGAGGTCACAAATTTCAAGCACATAGAAACCCTCCCTCACTTAATAATCCAGACAGCCTACTGTTCTACCCAGAACATATGCATACCACTGAAAGTATCTCACCCATGTCAGAAGACTGTAAAAACAGCTCCCAACCTCTGAGTCCCCAGAGCACTAGCTGCTTTCTGTGCCAAGGAGGTCTGCTCCATCATCCATCTATTTAGCCCTTTTATTTCTCTGTTTCACCCATGCTTCCTTCTCTTCCCTGCTCCCCAACAGATGGGTTTTGTCAAGGTAACCAATATGCCCCATAGGAGCAATGGAACAAGTATCTAAGTTACAAGCTAAGACAAATCACGATTTAAAGGAGAAGGGAAGCCTATACCTGTTTAGCAAGCACTTTCATATGAGCAACACTTCCTCGGCAGTAAGCTTCAAGTATCAAACCGAACTGTACTGAAACAGCAGGTATGTGAACCTCTGACCTACAAGGAGAAAAGCTTCTCATCAGACCACAGCATTTACAGATTAGCATTCCACAAGTCATTAAATGAAACAAAAAAACCAAACACCAAAACACCTCATGGTCATGTAGATAAAACAAAAAGCCAGATTTCTTAAGAAATAACAGAACACTTATGTGCTGAAGACTATGAGGACTGGCTGGTTTCAATGCATGCCACTTGTTTCAAGGTCTAGGATGGTTCTGGAGGCAGTAATGTTAAGAGGTAGCGATTGGATATTTGTTTTCAGGAACCCCTTTTATTCAAGGAAGTAGTACTGCTAAGTCATCGAAGATGATATTGACAACCAGGGCTGACGTTAAACCATGTGTTCTCAAATGTTTGTAAGGGAAAAGCTAAAATTTGCCTGAGGGGGAACGCTTGGGAACAAACCACTGAACCTTATGCCAGAGCCAATTATCCTCCAAAACATTCTCATGTAGTACCTGCTCTTTTTGTTTAGAAATATTAAAATAAACTGTACTTTGCAGACAGAATCAACCTATAATCCATTCTGCAAGGTTTATGCCATTCACAGAACTGGTCATCTAAAGTAGCAACAACTCATAGAACTGCTTTTATTTTCTGTTACTCTCAACAATAATATAAATTTTTCCCAGCTCTGAGGTATAAATATTGTACTTTTACTGCACGCACAGCCAAAACAAACGCTAAAGTTATACACAATCTTAACTTATCAGACAGAGGTGAATGCAGTTCGGAATACTTTCACCAAACAATAGATTACAAACCACTGTAATATATTTTTAATTACAGGCTTGCTCTGGTCTATAAATACCAAAGGTAAAGGATTCGTAGGGGACTACAATAATGGCTCATTTAGAAAAATCCTCAAGAAATCATATTTGAAATTCCAAATCAGGCTCAACAGTTTCAGAAAGACGCAAGGGAAAGTCTCCTACCTTAGATGCCAAAACAACATCTGTCCTATTCTCCTATTAGCGAGTGCTCTCTCTAACAGAAATCTGGACAGCGCACAATCAAGAAAAGGTTCGTATTTCAGGACTTGCACAAGTTGAAGAAGATACTGAGAGAGCTCTTCATCACTAGAATGAGGTACATAAAAGCAGTTAGTAACAGAGTAACTAGATTAATGATATTCCAGAAATTCAGATGCATATGCAGATTTGTTTCAATAGCAAAAGCGTCCCCCAATTTTTCAGTCACATGGAGAAGGACAACAATACACAGCTTAGTGCAATTGCCAGACTGATCAATTCATCAGTAAGTTATACCTTTAGCAGAATCTTAAGGCCCTCAACCCTGTAAGTAAAAGCCTGATGCTCTGTCACGGGCTTTTACAAGATCAAGATCTCAGCCTCAGTGCTAGGTTAAGTATCTGGGACATTAGCTATTTCAAATTATTTCAGACTGGACATTGGCTCCCTCTGACCACTCAACCTCTGACTGAGGAGCTGGACCTTTAGAACCACATAAAGAACCACTGTAACGTAGCAGTTAGCTGCAGTGGGCACGGACAAGAACTGAGAGTAATTGCATATACCCATCAAAGTCACTCAGCTTACAAAGAAGTGGGAGGACAGTAGTCATTCCACTGAACGAAATTAAACTAATGTGTCTTCAAAAGTTACTGTCAGTTCATAGGTGTTAATTTATTAAGCTACACCTACAAAGTGATCCATTTAGCCAAAACGTTTTGTTTGGGGTTTTTTGTTTGTTTATTTTTAAATTATACCAACAACATGAAAGTTTTTAGACGATAAGTAAAAGTACATCATCTCTGAGAAACCAAACAGTGCCCAAATTACTCTTATTTCATAAGTGCAAATTTTAGTATTTAGCCACAGTTCATAAACGTACCTTTGAAAAGCCTCTATGCTAATTAACTACTGCAAGTAGTATTTTGACATAATAAAAGTAATTCCAATAATCTTCTGTAAAATCTTGTATTCCTCTCCCCCCAAAAAACCCTCTCACACTTGACAATTATGTTAGTCTAGAACAAATGCGAACATTGTTTGACTTTTTACGTTTCAGTTTCTTTTCTCTTACAAAGGCCCCACAGAAGATATAAGAAAAAGAGTAGAAATTCTTCTGCCTATCACCTGAAGACTTCAGAAATGCAAATACTGAATTCTTTCATTCTTTCCATCTTACTCTGAAAAACTTCACTAACTTGGTAAAAACTTTCAATTATGCTGTGTTGTATTTATTTTCACCTTTAGGTTACAGTTTTTACCAGCTACCTTTATCAGACTTTTTAAAGAAGTTGGAAATGGATTTCTGACACCCAGCTGAACATGATCTTGCTTCAGAGCCAGAACTAAGAATTCTGGAAATAATTCCAGATGTAACAATTCAATATTATTAGGATAGTCCAGCAGCTAAATTGCTTGTTTGCATTTGAAAGAAGTCAAAATATTCTTTTTTTTT
>JAVJGG010000085.1:19609381-19621038 GCA_035590195.1 Aviceda cuculoides
CCAAACCCCCCCCCCCCCAAACCCCCCAATTTTCTCTAAGTGGTTATTAACTTCCCCCAAAACAAAATTCAGACTAATGTATGTACGAGTTAAACCTTTGTTTTTTCAAGGCATCATTAGCTGTCTGTTTTAACCCTTATTTTATTACTTGTTTCCTTGTCTTAGCTTTATTTGCCAGTTTGTGAAAAACTTGCTACCTAGCATTCACACTACAGACATTACCACGTCTATTCCAAATACACATCTCCTTTCTAGACAGATATTCGTATCTGTAGAAAACTGCGGGGCAACTTAAGTGGATTTAGTTCAAAATAAGACCTTGAGAAATCCCTTTTCATACAGTATTAAGAGTCTACTTATCCTTAAAAGGATTTTAGCTCATAGAAGAAATAAGTGTCCCAAAAAGTAAGTAACATACATTTGTACGAAGAAATAACAGATCTTTATAGATCACAGGCAAGCACAGTTTGAAGGTTTCCAGAACGGCAGATAAGTTTAGCTTTTTGTAAGATCAATGATATAGGAAACTGATTATGCTTCTGACCCTCCAGAGACTATGTACAGAGTATTTTTAAAAGTATACATCTTCAAAATACTATCTGAAGACCCCGAAGTCAGAGCACTAGCACTCTCATGCAGTTCAAGTTTAAAAAACTGCAGTATGTTAACTAAAATGCAGGAAGTGGGGAATTCAGTGGAAAAGACAGTGTTGAAAGAAGAAAAAGCAACTTACACATAAACATTAATGACTGCTCTTTATGTCATACCTTACCTTATCAAAGGGAGGGTAATTAATAGGCTGTTTAGAATATTCTTGAAATTTAACGTGCAAAGCTGTTGCATTTTCAGTGTAAGGGTTAGTCTGGACAGTTCCCATTGGATTCAACATTTCTTCAAGTTCATCTGAAACATTAGACAGAGAAATTAATATTATAGGCTAGGCATGCATTAAAATTAAAAAATCTTAGAGGGAAAGATGCAATAAGAAATTGCTTACTGTATACAATAGACAGAAGTATGTTTTGCTGCACAGCACTTTTACTGCAATGCACTGCATTTCCAGCATAAACTACCCATACCCCCCTACATTCACAAAAGTTGGATTACCACCCAATGAGAAACTGGTATTCTCTTTCCAAAATAAACATAGCAGTCAAGGGAAGCTGAGATATCCCTATACTGAACCAAATCCCAGTAAGATCTGCAGCTTCTGTAAACCAGTATACACACTGCCTCTGTATCAAACAGTATGAAAAAAAGAGAATTTTAAGTCAGATATCTTTCAGCACTACAGTCAAGCAGATACAGGGTTTCTTAGGATGGAATGAAGAGTGACATGGATATTTCAGACACTCTTATTAATCAATCTGAATGTCAGGAAAGGGAGACTTAAAAATACTAATTCACATGTTTTGCTGTGTCGCACACAACACAGCTTAACTATTTAGTTTAGGATGCACAGCACAGGGAACCAAATGAAACCTAAACTGCATCTTAAAACCAGGTAAAACTAGATATAAACATGCATGTGTTTTTATGTGGTTTTCCTTCTATAACAGATAAAACTTTTAGAATACTATTTCCAAGCAGACTCTTGCCCTTCCTCTTTCCCAATACACAATACTTTCAGGAAAGAGATTAAGACATTATATGTTTATCCACATCAAAAAAAATACAAGTAGTAAAGATTATGACAGGAGAATTGGACACGCACACAGTAAACATTCTACTATTTGATACTACTCTTCGTTAGTCTTACAAGTATTTGAAGTCCAGATCTTAAAAGTTAAACTTTACCAGGAAATGATGACCAGCTGTGCAGTACCAGTTCTCCAGTCTTCAACTGTCCTTTATAATCGAATACCATGGTATTTACCCAGGCTACAGGATAATGCTGTTAAAGGGAAGAGTTTTTACATGGAAACCAAGATGCCAGTGAACATTACTATGCAGCAAGGACTACAATATAACTGAAATTGAGAGGGTTGGGTTTTTTTTTTTAAATGGTGATATCTTTCAGAAAAGCAGTTAAACATATGCATAGTTTTCGGTATGAACTCCAGTACCACTGAGGACGATAAGATTTAATTTTAAGTGTGCCACTCTGCCAGTGAAAAATACACATTTCCCTGAATGTGAGCCCAGACGCTAATTTTTTCATCTTTTCCCAGTCACAACTCATCTAGAGTTCAGAAGAAAACTGACCTTTTAAAATATGATTCTCTAAACAGCCATTTGCCAACTGACCTACAACTAAAATTTTGATGCATTTTACAGTGCCTGAGAAGTATGAAAAGGGTTTTTTTGTACCAATATGTGTGACTCAATACATACGACCTTTTTTTTTTTTCGTTTTGCGTTCTTGAACACTAAAGCGAGGACAATGAAAGATTTCTGAATACTCATTTCAATATAACTCAGAAGAATTCAAGAAAAAAAGAAATTAAATAATTACCACTTTTCCTGCTTTCCTAATGGTTTGGTATTTGGAAGGATTCATTGCCTTAGTTGACTTTTTAGTTTTCATCTTATCCATCACAGCATAAACTGCAAAGCAGAGCCTTGCCATTCTTGGTAGATCACAGACATTTATTTCAAACTCTAGTACTTCATTCCAAATGTGGTCACTTCTCCCAGATATTTCTGTGCTTACAATAGTTTTACAAAGGAGCTCTGTACCATGGAAAAGACCAGCCCTAACATGAACCTGCAATAAAGAAATGTGAAATTTTAAGCGTGCCATAGATCCTACAGAATTCTGCATAGAACATTATACAGAACATACATATATGTATTTCATCAATATTTCTATCTTCAAAGAAACACTAATTTTAGGTTTTAAAATGAACCAAACAATTCTTGAGAACAAATTCTTTTTACTTTGCTATTCATGCTCCTGGTCAAATCAAAATATATTTGTTTAAACAATGTTGGCTACCAACTTTTTCAGTACTGAATTACTTCACATATAACTAATAATAACAAAAACTCATCTATGCTAACAAATACAATATATGGATATAGAAATGATTCTAAGTTAACATACCTAACAGAAGGAAATTGTAGGAAACAACTAAGCAGAATGAAAAAGGAAAGACTAGTTTTCTGAATACAGACTCAAATCTCCAGGTAGAACCAATTTGTGCCTCTAATTGAGAAAAGTTCTGGGTGTTTTCAGCTTAAGAAAAAAATAATTTTTTACTTAAACTGTTTATAAAAATGTACAGAGGAACACTGCTGACCCTGACATCAGAAATCGCCTGTAATAGTAATAATAACAACACACATAATTCCCAGGAATTCTGTTTTGTCTTTAGCACCCAGAAACCAACAAAAACAGCTAGCCTGAACAAAAAAAATAATAAACAGGAAAGGAGAAGGGCAGGAAGAGAAAGAAGCTGGAGTTACTGGCACTGAAATTAAACAAATTACAGGTCAATGCTAAGATGTGGCTCATTTCCACATTTCTGTTCAGTAACGTGTACACAGAAAACACAGAAATGCTTCCAAGTATCCATACTCTTGGACAGTTTCAACAAGAATGACAAGGAGGTCTTTATTTTTGTTGCCTAAGCAAACAACAGAAAAAGAAATATGTCAACTTCTTTCAGGTGTATTCTTCCAAAATATCATTGGGGTTTTTTTTTTTAAAAAAAAAGGAGGAGGGGGGAGAGCAGAGAAAGAGAGAACTACAAATGCAATCCTTCGGTCAACACTAAAAAGAAGTTCTCAGTGTTACGGTTAAATAAGTAAATGGTGAACCTATGTTTCAGGTTCCCTATGCTCATCAAACAATCTTCTCAACATTCCCTTTAAGATATCATATTATTTCTGAGCACTGTAAGGGAAAGGCAGAGATGTTTAAAATTTTGTAGAGATTTTGGATAAAAAAAGTAATTCACCTTTGAATTCCCAACTGACATAAATAATACCTATTCTGGGAGAGAGCCTATCTTCCCCTCCTTCAAAGAAACAACAGTGTGATCAACACTGAAGCAGTCCCAACCTCAATGTATCTTTTTTGGCTACGCCAACTGCTGCTCAGTACTACGTTCTCCATTCGTAAACTAGCTCAGATAAACTAGTCATTAGCAAACTGTAATACAGTTTAAATGAAGTCAAGCTGGAGAGCAAGTCCGTCTTCAGCCCAGGATAATCCATGGAGAAGGCATTACTAGCACCAACAGATGGTGTCCATTCCGATCGTTCTGGACTTCTCCGAAACAATTGCTACCACTGATCAAGAGGCTGCTGTGACAGCATAGGCACTGGCAGAGGTGTTAGGTCTTACAGAGCACACTGTTACGGGTTACACTCCTTGATACAGGTGCCACAGGGACATCCATTATTAAACTGACTCGCTGACTTACATATATACAATCCCAATTTCATTTCCAAGCTTACAATCAATCAGTGAAAGAAGAAGTTCAGTTTAGAAAACTACATTCACTTAAGTCCCAGTGATACTCATAAAAACCATTATTACCTATTTTTGGTATGCACAGCTTCACCACTGTGAACAACTGAGTTAAGAACAGCAACATCAACAGCCACTTCAGAAAATCTAAATGTATACAAACTACATGTGTGTGTACACACCTATATGTAACAATGTATGTATATACACACTTATATAATCAAAATTCTTGTTGATCACATTTACGGGGGGTTTTTTTTATTTCTCTGTAATTAAAGATACTCTTATATTCTTCAGAAAGGAAATACTGTGGCTGAAGTCAGAGAACTGATTAAAATCGGTTGGTTCCTAACCTTCTTGAAACAATTCACCAGACAGTCCTTTATTAATTCATTTGGAGATTCACCGTACATTCAACCGAACTTATAATCAAGTTCCTTTGCTGATTTAAAAATATCTTATGGAAATATGATTACATCTAGTGTATTACCTGCTTGTGCTTTAACACCAGCAACAGTATATAATCTGCCTGTTCTGTTTGTTTGTTTGTTTTTTAAACTAGGGGTTTAAATTCACATTTGCATAATTTTGAATATTGTTCTTTGACTTTCTGTCATCTGATATTATAACTTTATATACTACTACACTTCTCTGACTTCTTTTCTCTTACTTTATTAATATAAAAAGCATAAGTGGTCAAGTAAAATTTGATAGTAACAAAGCATTGTATTGTTGGAACACATTGCTATTTTGCTTGCCTTTTGGCTAATTCTAATTCTATGATTTCCAAACCTGTTAACGTGTGGGATCGGATCCTGATTTTATTCTTTTCACTCTGATGCTCCCATTTTACTAATGAAACAATATGTACTAACAGTGCAGCCAAAGAGCAAGACAAAAAGAAAAGCAATTTCAAATGTCATGTATTTGGAATATTGGGTGTTATAGACAGCTGAATTAAGTCACTTGTGCTCTAGGTGAAAATACTCAATCCAGGTCACATTAGTGGAGTGCTATCCATCTGACAAATATTTTGTTTCCCACTACAAACACTGCATTTATGAACCCTGTTGGTGGTTTCAGGAAAATAGGTGAATATTGGCTTGATCCAAAGCACAATGAAACTACAAGAACAATGTCAATGAATTACACAGCCTTAGAATCAGGACTAGGAAACAAATATGTTCTTGACAGTGATAATTCCATAACAGTGTAGACATACAATGCAGGGAAACATGCACAAGCTTGCGAGGTTACTACATGCATTCTTGTTCTTGGGTAACTACAGGGCTTTAAAGTTTTCAAGACTGAGAAGCATTCAAAATACTAAATAATATTTAGATAGTGTCCACAGGCACCAATACCAAAGAACTGTCAATTTTTCCTGTTTCTCCTCAAGCTTACAATCAACATGTTTTTCTTCCTCTAAAAGCATACTGAAATTAACCAAAACTCAGGTTTTTTAAGTATGAAGAAAAAACAAACAAAAAGAAAAAAACAACCGATCAACTTGATAGCTATGTTGCTTCTGGAATCCACATTCTCTTTTCCCTTCCCCTTTCTTTTAAAAACTTTAAGAGTCTACAGTATGCAAAGAAGATATTACAACTAGCTAAATAATAATTTAGACAAAGCAAAGGGAAACATCTGTTTTTGCAGACATCCATTTCCACAGTCACAGTGTCTCAAGTAGTAAAATTGAAACTATGGCTCATTTAACTATGTGGTAAAATGTAGTATTGCTTATATACAAGGAGATTGTAACAATAGTTTTGAAAGAAAAAAATTGCACTGAGTATCCTGAATAAAGCATCAGAACAGAAAACTTCAATTGCTAATTGAACTTCTTCCTAATCTACATGACTGGCTATATAACTTATTGATTGCCAAACAAAATAAAGGAAATTAATGTTGTTCTACCTCACAGCCAAGTATCTTGTAAGGCCTTAAAATAGTTTTGCAATAAATTCCCATGTGTTAACAACTTGTGGTCTGTAAAACAGTCAGTAGCCCAGTCATGTACATTTTTACAGGAAGTGATACTACAGCTTTTTATGTTCAGCATGTTTATAAAATAAAAGACAGATTGTATAGAGGCATGCAGTCCATGCTTAGACATACATAGAATATATTCTGGACTACAAAAATACCTTATGTTCCACTGAAAAATGTTTAATATTTAATCTAGTTCTGTTTGTCAGATGTTTACGAAAGTTTAGTTTGAATAAGCTGATTTCACACCAATATCAGTACTTTAGATACCATCTTAAAAAAGCCAAGTACCATATGAACATTTGTATCATACTGTCCGTGATTACTGATAATGTTCTAATGCATGTATCCAACTTCAGACAATAAATCAATACTTTAGCAATAAAGCAAGATTTTAATCAATAGAATCAATATAACTGGGAATAACTAAAAATGCTTACACTTTTGCTGAATTGAAATCTGTATGATTCTGAGTTCACTAAACATTGAAAAAATCACTAAGATGATGACAGAATGTCTTCTGATACTAGGCATAGTTACTTACTTTGGCATTTTCTTCTGTATTTAGTTTATTACCCTTTAACAGAATTATCTTGAAAGGGTTGGAAATATCCCACACACTCTGAGAAGGGAAACAAAGATAGAAATTCACTCTTAATCGATGTAACATATTGAGACCTATTTTATAAGCTAAGCATTTTAAGCAAATCATAAAAACAAAATAAAAATATGCATTTTAAAAAATATAAATTTGAAATCTTAAAAAATGAATCAGTAATCATAACTACAAAAGCATACAAGATACCCTAAAGGGGAAAAAAAGTTAGAAAAAACACTCAGCTGAAAGGGGAGTGGGGGTGACAAAATACACTGAAGTACTACTTGCTGCCAATTCAGAATAACCATTCAAATTTATTGTTCATTCTGAATATATAAAGAGTATGGAATAGAGGAAAGTCTGTCCACATTTCTTAGAATGACAGTACATAAATTGTAACTGTGCTGTAAGGCCGTAAGTTTAGCAATAAAGGAAGCACCATATTAAAAGTTAGACGTATATTACGGCAAAAGTTGCCATCATTGAAGTTGCAACACCATGCAAGATATCTGGGCTAATACAACAAGATCACAGACAACTACTGCCCAAGCTGGTTGAGCCTACACCTTGCAATGAAGCTGAAGAATCCAGGTTCTCTGCAATAACTTCTCCAGTTGCTGGTAACAGATTATTACCCGCTCTTCTGGGCTGCAATTAAAAGTAGAATCAATACAATGGAAAGGAGATGGTGGGAGAAGGAGGATGGATGAGGTATGGGAAGGCAAGAAGTTTCCAAAGAGCCTCGAAGTCCACTATTTCTGATGTAAACGTTCTCGCAAACAACGGGTAGCTCCAAGGAGACCTGGGTGACCTACACTGGAAAACAGTAGTAGTAGCACAAATCCCTGGTGTTGCAATTTATATGCCACAAGTCACTGTTCCTTTTGGGTATTGGATATTTTCTGTATCAACTTACAATTGTTGTTCTTGTTTTTTTTGGTGGCAGAGGAAGAGGAAGGTTGGATGATTTTCGGTTTATGGCAGCTTCTATGGCAATCATCTCCTGCTCACACATTTTCTTTATGGTGCAACACTCAACTAGAGTCAGCTGAGGAAGAGTCCTGTTCATCACACAGTTGCGTATATACTAAGAGACCATGGAAAACAGTTGTTATCAGCTAGCAGACTGTTCTATGGCAACTTTCAAATTAAAGAAACAAATAATATATTACTAAGATACAAAGGAAATGGTGCAGATGTATTTTACAGTTGGAGAGGGCTACAGACATGAGGAGAAAGTGTATTACTGTACTGCATAGCTGACCATGCAACAGCATAGGGAGCAAGGTCAAATTTTGGCAAAGGCACCTGAGAACTGTTACCGTATGTTCCAAAGAGCTTTATGTACCTGAAACTGAATTAATGGGTGATCACCAAAAACATACTCTAGCCTTCCGCTAACTTGCAGCACATAGTCAGCAGGATCAACTTCCTCATCTTCTTTTCCATGGATAGTCAAACGTTTTCGGATTGCCAGCTCATTCAGCTTGATGGGATTCATGTTAGGAGACACCTGAAAACTAAATACATCCTAACAAAACACAGAAAGGAATACTGAACGTCAGACTTGTCAGTCAGATGTACAAGGCTTAAACTGTAACATACACAATAAAATAGATAGAAATACTTAACTGTTAAAACCAGTCTATTTTAACCCAGTTAACGTCTACATCTTTAGTGCAATCAGAGCAAGTCACCCTAAAAGCTGCAAAATGGTCAATTCCCAAACTTTTATAGTATCAGAAGTACTTTTAAGAACGCCGAACTTCATCTAATTGATTCAGCAGTGATTTAAAGACTTCTAGATCAGGATACTAATCTAGAAGCTTGTATTTCAGAATATGAATGAGGGAGACAATAAATCATGCATACATTTCAAAGGTATTTAGCAGTACTAGATGTGTTAATTTTTCTTCTTTCTGACCACTAGCAAGTTATCCTCTTTCTAGGTACCACTGTACACTGAAGAAAAAGAAAGCTTCAAGTAATAAAGCAGAAGAAACTGTTTGATTTATGTATAAAACCACCACCTTATTTGGAGGAGTGCAGAAAAGATGGGTAGCAGCCCATACATGTAGCATTCTGAATACAACATGGAAGGACTCTGCATTTTCAAAGAAAATTTTTAATCAAACCTTTAGAGGCTATCTACATATTTCCAAAGTATCTCTAATGCTGATGTGTTCTAAAAAAGTAAATGTAAGAAGTTACTTTGTTTTTAAAATTTTAATAAAATGTTTAAATTCATTTAAAGTTCCTAATGTAAAAGGTCTTCTGTGAAATCTTTCATCTCCCTTAATCTACCACATCATGCTCCACGCAGGCTTGTTTGCAAAGGTTAATTCAGTGAGTTCTGGTTTTTTTGTTTTGATTTTTTTTTATTTACACCCCCATACACACTCCTGAAGATGTAAGCACTCCAAAAGCAGTTATTTACAGATGCGAAGTGCTGTCTGGCTTACATTCTTTTGATTTGTGCTTTATTTATATAGAAGTTTACTGGTAAGAAGCCAAGCTGCCCTAATGGAAAAATCTAACTCTGTAAAGTCAGGCAAAATTAATTCTCTATTTTCTCAGTTTCTGCATGGTTCACAACAGCTTCCCCCTTTCATAAAGCTGCCAAACTGTGAAGGCTTTCTTCTCCTGTCATAACTGGTAGTGGGTAGACAAGGAATGACACTTTTTCTTCCCAGGAAGCTGGCGCTCTATGACGACTGCCTTACTTCCAAATTGTAGATCTTTACACGTGTCACGGAAATGGGGATAAGTCTCTTTTGCTCCAGAGACAATTAGGTAGCTTTTACAGCTTGCCCATGCATTCTAGGCAAAAAGTATTTTAATATTTCTTTCTCTCAATCTTGTAGCGCTCCTACTGAAAGAACACAACAGTTCCCATACCTTCCTATGTAATTCTCCTGAGATGATTCTAGTACTCAGTGCAAGTAGTAAATTCTGGAACAGAGTTTACTGCTCTAAAAAGCAGCTCACATTTGAACTGTTAATAGCTTTAAAGGTCAGAACTGGCAGCAGAAGCATTCAAAACATTTGAAATGTCAGCAAGCTAAGCTATTACAGTGGCAGGCAAATACATTCTGCACCATCGTGAACTTTTGCACTGCTTTTGTAGTGTTATCGTGTGTGTGTGTGTGTGCATATATATATATACACAATATTTTAATCAAATGCTGACAAACACACAGATATTCTCACTCCTGGACAACTACAAGTCCTCTACTAACCCAAAGAGGAAAAAGGTTTTGTTATAAAAACAGCTATGCATCCAACATCAGCTAGTGTTACTGATGACCAAATTTAGTATTCACCCCTCCATTTTGTGTTTCCAGAGTCACATATGTTTTTACCATTTTGGATTTTTTATTTTTTAAGTTAAAAAAAGATAGTATCAGAAATAATATAGGTTTGTAGATAAAATCAGCTGAATCGTTAGAAAATCAGTACCTAGGACCTGGGTCAAAATGGACACCAAATATAGCCTGATATATTTACACAGCTGTGAGATTTTATGGTTTCCAATGCTGATCCCTCACTGTTATCCAAAAGAACACAGTGCAAAAATGAATAATTGGAATGCTGGACTCAAGTAGTATCACAGCAACTTGAACATCAAAAAAAATGAGACTAAATCATTTTAGGTGGAAACTAAATGGGTTTTTATTTTAAAAATAAGCTGTGGATTTGTTAGCTGAAACAAAAAAGTAACTCTAAGTCTCAGCTAGTGTTTTGTTTGTCTATATGCATGTCTAGTGTAGGGAATACTAATTCGTTTTGGGGGTTTGTTGTTTTATTTTTCAAATGTATTTCTCAACCTAATTAGCAGATCAAGCCCCAAAATGTTCAGCAATGAATCACACACAGAAGTACGTTGAATATGGTGCCTCCCAATTCACCAGCATCCTCTCAGCCTAAAACTGAACACTAGCGAAGGAACACAGTAACAGTTGGCCAAAAAAGTCCTGACCACTTTGAATTATGTTTTACATTTAAATGAACGTGAAATAATATAGAATATACAAGTTGTACATTTTGACCTTAGAAGTAGAAATGTAATTTGACCTTAGAAGTTCAGTTCACAACTGTAGGTTCTCATCCTCACATACTTTCAAGAGTCAAGGATCCTGGTGAAAGAATTTGCATTTTAAAGCAAACACCGTAATGTTAGTATTCTACTTCATTTATATCCTTGATCAATCACATGCTAATTCAGATCAGGATCAAGAACAGTACATGAAATATGATGAACAACCATTCCTACCTGGCAGTTATCAAAATGAACAGCCACTACAAGATTTCCACTATAGAGTTTATCTTGGAAGCTCTCTGGGATAACAGGTTCCTGTTCTGGTGGGTAAGTGTGCTTTAACCAGTCCATCCAGGAGAGACCCACAAGCGACTGAATCTTTTCCTCACTGATTCTCCGCATTTTAGCTCGGAAGTCATTCACTTCAGGATCTTGTAAGGCATCAAACTCATGGAGACCTGAAAGAATTCAAGCAAGCAAAAGGATACATACCTGTACAAATACTGCCCATCTATCTATCCCACTTAAACCTTTATTATCATAGAATCATTTAGGTTGGAAAGGACCTACAAGATCATCGAGTCCAACCATCATCCCTGCCCACTAGACCA
>JAVJGG010000085.1:19624641-19674792 GCA_035590195.1 Aviceda cuculoides
AGGGAGGGGATTCTGCCCCTCTGCTCCCATCGGGTGAGACCCCACCTGGGGTGTTGCGTTCAGCTCTGGGACCCCCAACATCAGAAGGACATGGACCTGTTGGAGCGGGTCCAGAGGAGGGCCACAAAAATGGTCAGAGGGCTGGAGCACCTCTCCTGTGAGGACAGGCTGAAAGAGTTGGGGTTGTTCAGCCTGGAGAAGAGAAGGCTCTGGGGGGACCTTATAGCAGCCTTCAGTACCTAAAGGG
Organism: Aviceda cuculoides; assembly: GCA_035590195.1. Classification (NCBI taxonomy): domain Eukaryota; kingdom Metazoa; phylum Chordata; class Aves; order Accipitriformes; family Accipitridae; genus Aviceda; species Aviceda cuculoides. The sequence continues at coordinate 19,624,889 of JAVJGG010000085.1, forward strand.
GAATGTACAAGAAAGCTGGAGAGGGACTTTTTACAGGGGCATGTAGTGATAGGACAAGGGGTAACGGTTTTAAACTGGAAGAGGGTAGATTTCGATTAGATGTAAGGAAGAAGTTCTTCACTGTGAGGGTGGTAAGACACTGTAGCAGGTTGCCCCGAGAGGCTGTGGCTGCCCCATCCCTGGCAGTGTTCAAGGCCAGGCTGGACGGGGCTTCGAGCAACCCGGTCTAGGGGAAGGTGTCCCTGCCCATGGCAGGGGGTGTAGAACTAAATGATCATTAAGGTCTCTTCCAACACAAACCATTCTATGATTCTATGAATCTCACATATGGTATGAAAACATCTGGATACATGTAATGTCAGAGCCTTTTTGCTTATACTGAAAGCAACTGCTAAGTTGCTGTTGCACTGTGTCCAAACTTGATTTCTTTTAAGTGAAAAATATCACCCTCTTTCCCAACTTTTGGGAAATGAAGGGGCATTTGCCTGCAACATGAAAATATTTTCCAAACATGAAATTCTTGTCAGATGTACCAGTCTGAGAGGAGACAGACTTGTCTCAAAATGAGTAACAATGATACATTCTTTTCTTTCCTAGAATTACTTTTTTAAAAGCACTTTTACAAAAAAATCCAAAACCAAACCAAAACAAAAAAAACCCAAACACAAAAACTAATCAAACAAACAAACAAGAAAACATCACTTTTTTTTTTTTTTTTTAAACAAATCGAGAGAGATTGACACACGCTTGCACTCACTGTGCCTGCAACAGCTGTCCTGCAGATCAGCTCTCAGCTGGACCATAGCATCCTAATGCCAACTCCTTTTCCTAGGATAACCAATGTAAAATAAGTACTTCGGTTACAGAGAGTCTGGGCATAAGCTGCCAACCACTACCTGTCATATATATACATATATGCATATGCATGCAGGTAACACAGATGTTTACTTGTGCTGCTTCAGTGTCCTTAGACTGACCAGACACCTTTTCAGTCCAAAAGAGCTCTACCTTCCTGTCCCAGCTTCCCATGCCAGCAAATTGAAAGCAAAGGTTTTCCTCATAAAATGAGTAGCAATATCACATACCCTCTTTTCCAGCACAAGCTGGAGCTTCTCCAACTGATAGAAAGGAATGACTTGGATCCACTGAAACATTAGCTATTGCTCTCTTAATATCACACACCAATAATCAAATTAACTGCAAAAACATGATGAGCAGTCTTTTCATACAGTATTCCTTCAAACCTAACAAGATTCCCGATTAACTAACAATTTTTATTCCCCTGGATTACAGTTGCATAATGAAAGGAAAACCAGCACCAACACAGGAGAGTGCCATCTGCATCACCCTTACTAAAATGCAGTATAGCAATGCCTTACCTCAAGGTCAGTGGGGCTGGTAAGTACAGCCCAGATAATAAAAAAATGTAGATAACAGGGGCTCTGGGAAGCACAGCACTGTGACGCGGATAGACACAGATAGCTGAATATGTTTGCTATTGGCCCACATACTGAACATTTTAGCAAAGAGTTAATTAGACACTGCTCTTTTAAAATGGACAGTCTGCTGCAAAAATACTGGAGGCAGAAATGAGAGACTTCCCACCCTGCAGAAGACTGTATAATTCTCATCAAAACACTTCTAGCATGCATTTCAAAAGAAACAAGGTTACAAATCCTAACAAAAATTGTCTTTTATAGAAGACATCTGAAATAGAAACCTAAACCACCTTAACATCTCTTTGAAAAAAGGTAAAATAAGAAATAATCTAATGCATTTTTATAAATCATTTTCTTCTAATCTGTACTTACAGACAATTTTATTCACTGATCACCAAGTTGTTACACTGGAGATTTAAAGGTGGTGGAGTGTGCGTTCACCCACATTTCACATTTTGTTTCCTTTCAGATAAAGCTTTTCTTCTGAATTTGCTGAGGTTTTAATGACACTTGCGGGGTAGTCACTGTTCTAATGTTGCAACTTTTAAATTATTGATTAAGCCCACACATACACTCAAGGTGTTTAATGCCATCCGCCTTTAAGAATGTAGGAAAGGGCACCTGTAAAACATGAGTGTAAGTCAGGAATACAAGTTTGCACAGCTCCAAAAGAAAGAGGCAACCAGAGCAAGATAACAAGAAGTGATTATGTTAAAGACAACTGTTCCAGGAAAACCTAAAGGACAAGCATTCTCTGCTTGGAAAATAGAGCCAGGAGGACACTATGCAGAGATAAAAATACCACATTGTATGCACGAGACAGCCAAACCCTTCCACGACAGCATACTTGTAGTTTACATGTCTACGGCGCACACTATTTCTCAGAAATGGGTATATCTTAATGAATAAACAAACAAACGTGAAAGCGGGTCAGTATAGTTCTTCCACCAACACACAATCCTTTGGGTTTTTTTTCTATTTTGAGGTTTGGTCAAAGTTCAAAGATATGGAAACATCCCAGCCCGTTTTGTACACGGGGGGCCCAGTGGGAGTACAGCCCGCTCTGCTTTCTTCGCTTACCTAAACAGGGGCTGAATTTGGTCCCATGTCTACGGTATCTGCAGAAAATACATACATCTACAAGCTACATAGATCCTAAACTGGCATCTGGCATCAACTCATACCCATTTGTACATATGAAATTTGTATTATTTAGTAAGCCTACCAAATACTTTTCTACATTCATTTCTGGTTTTACAGTACATCCATTTTTTTGGCTCTTTTTCAAGATCAAAAATCAGTTGAAACTGTACATGGAAAAGGAGATTAAAAAAAAATGCTTGAATTAATCCTACCTAAGAAAAGATTTTAGAAAGGGATACATGGATTCCTGCTGAATGAGCAGCAGTACAGCATTCAGCTGTAATTTAAATCTATATTGTATTTAATAAAACCACGGTGTGTCCTCTTGTCCTATTAAAACTGCATTCTACCTTACCAGGTCTGAATAATTTGTATAAAATTGATTGCTACAGTTCTTAGTAAGAGCTCTAATTGCATTCCTGGTATAACTTAAAATGATAACCTTATCTTAATTAGTAGCATGCTACAGAAATGCTTCTGAAAGCCGCGGAGGATTAACCTGCATTTTTAAACAGAAGCCTTGGGGCTGGTCTTTTGTTTTGTTTTGGTGGGGGTTTTTTTTCCCCTCATTTCATCTCCAACACGTGAGCTAGTGCTAATTTATCACAAACAAAAAAAAAGAGAAATAATCAAATTGAGAGAGAAGAAACAACCCTGCTGCCACCTCTTCTGGTCAGCGTGAGTTCCCGTGGAGAGGCCGATCTCCTCCGGGCACAGGCACGCACGCCGCTTGAGGGGCTCCTCCGCTCGGAGAGCAAAGGACATGCTTCCGTGAAGCATAACGTCTCTGACAACTCCCCAGCGCATGGCACGTTCGTCTCCACTCTCGGAAAGTCGCCAGTGTTGCCACCGAGGCGGGTGCGGAGCAAGAACGGGCTGAAGAGGCAAGGGCTGGGACGAGGGGAGCTCGGCCCTTCGAGCTTCACGCCGATGCACGGCCCAATCCCAGCAGGCGCGGCAGAAGAGAAAAATTCTGCTCAATTAAAGATTGAACTAAATAATAAAAGAAAAAACAAACAAACAAACAAACAAAACCAAATTCAAACATGACACCATCCCAAAACAAAGCTAACCCAAAACATTCACACGGGCAATGTGCTCCAGACAGCCCATCAACAGGGTCTCTGATGACAGAGCCAGAAGTAACTCCAAATCTGCAAGAAGGGCTGCCTGCCGAGCTCATCAGCCAGCCAGATGCTGTCCAGCTGATGCGACTTCTGGAAGCATACGGTTCGCAACATGGCAAAGGAATACTGCCGCTTTGTCAGTCAGAAAAATTAATACTAGTGAAATTTGGTAGCGAGTGACTGAAAGCGCTTTATACAAATCCTGCTTTGCCTTGGGTTTGGGGGAATTTTTTTCATTTGTTGGCTTTCTTGCTACGTTTAAGCATATCCATATTGTTCTGTGAAAAAGTGACACAGCTTTCTAGCTTAATAAACAAACGCTAACTGGGTTTATTTAGATAGTAACCAGACCAGCAGTAGCTGTATAAGACATGTACTCACAGAAAGCAGTACTGGAACTGACAGTTTACAATGGGATCCAAATGCTTGGAACTTTTGTGATATATTTTTACCATTGTCTGTGTTACAGTTCTGCTCAGAATTAATTTTATGAGTCCCATCTTACTCCATCAAAACCAACAAAAACAAACACACATACATCCCAAAAACATCCCCCAGTAGTAATTTCCTTGGACTTCGCTGCTGACGATCGCACACCATAGTACAACTACAGCAAGCTACCAAGCAGTAAAGGCCTGGATTAGGGTGCCAACAAGTTACTTTTTGTGACTGTATCTTTTCCAAATTAACTTTTATTCCTCACTTTTTAGGCTAAGGAAACAGAACCTGCTTTTTAGCCAGGTTCACTAGTTATATTACAAGCCCTGTAGGGCACGGACTGCTCTGAAACCATCTGTGTGCTGCCTGGACGCACGCAGCATTATGGGATTCTCCACACTGTGCCGGAGCTCCGCGGTACCAGTTATGAATACGGAAGCAATAAGGTGGTGTTTCAGAATCGCTATAGCCCTTCTACTTAAAAATGGACACATGTAACTTGGTACGCATCCATATGTCCACGGGCATCCCTGCACGCATTCCTGCCTGGTCCCCTGAAATTTCACTTTCACATACAGGTAAAATATTAAACTGCCCTAGAAATGGTGAGAGCTCTCACAGAGCTGCAACATTTTCCTCATGGTAGCAATGCACTTCTGCAAGGTGAACACGCATGCATTGACGATTCGTTATGCGCTTTAAAGAGAACGCCCACAGAGCAAGAATCTTCATTGCTTTTTGTTCAGTATAGCTGACAGATGCCTACGGAAGACTTTTTACGTCTTACTAAGTGGTTAGCCTCTTGATAGGAGACTTTGATCTGCACCTGAGCATTTTCTTTAACTTTTGCTAATGGTATGGAGTGGAAAGAGAGGGATTGAATGAAAATCATCAGTTATCCAAGACTGCCTGCCTAATGTTTCTGCTTATGGCAATGCACAAGCAGAACAATCAGCCTTGCCTCTGCTGTGATCCCAGCCAGTCTGTTAGCTAGTCCTTATAAATCCATCCATCACCTCTGTGGAAGTCACTGCCTTCCTCTTACCAAAGATAATGTATGTTATTGGGATTATACCACTGCATGTGGAGTCATTAAAGAAAGATAGACCACAATTTATGACTGAGTCTGCGGGCAGCAGGGCATTATTTTAACCATAAAATCACAATCTGCAAGGAGAGTGGCCAAACCAGAGGAGCCATTAAAGACTTATAATTAGCATCAATCAACGTGACACTACTGTTGACATCTTTATTACTTTAAATACACTAATCAAATACTTCTGCATTCAGATAGAAAGATTGATAGGCAGACAGATGCAGAGAACATCCCTATAGAGAGCAATTTTAAATTATCTATTCAAAAGGTAACAAAAAAATAAGCACACCAGCATAATCACATGGAAATGTAGTGCACCGACTGAAACTGTTTCCAGCCCGGATTCTGGACTTGGGATGGTCAAGCTTGCATAGGATACACCCCAAATCTGCCCTGAAAAAAATACGTACCTACATGCCTCAGCCATGCAGTTGACTACCAACTCTCCTAAACTTAGAGAACAAACATCCCACAGACAAAACTTGCTTTAGGGTATTTTGCATTAGAAAAACAAACGGCTCGGTAACTCTTCACAGCACCACTCCATTTTCCATCTCTACTTTTCCCTACATGGGAAGTTAGAGGGAAGAATCTCATGGTATTATTTGCATACTCACCATTGCGACTGTCGATACTATCTAATCACATCCACCTGCAATTTCGTACTGCACAGACACCAAAATACACTGTTCCTATTGCTGCTCAGACAAACACTTCAGTACTGATGAACATGAAGCCGTTTCACTTCTCCACACCACCTCTCAGGCCACGTGCTCTTGCCCCTTATTTGAAAACATTTTTGAGGAGCAGCTCCTTTCTCCGTAGGACACCTGCTTTGACACCCATGAAAGGGGAATTCTTGAACGAGCAGCGGGAATCAAATAAATGCACCCCGGTTTCTTGTCCCCCTTAACTGCACATAAGCATTGCTTTTACTTATTAAAAAAAAAAAAGGGGGGGGGGGCTACCCTATGTGTAACGCAAGAGGCTTTACGCTGTGCTTATCCCGGCGAGCGCCTTCTTTCGGAGAGGTCAGCGGCAGCCCCGCCGATCATCTCACCCATGCAACGGGCACCAGGATTAGCAAACCTGCGCGAGCGCGCTGGAAAATGGCAACACGCCTCCAAGAGCAAGGCACGCAGCCCGAGGTGAGCTGCACAGCACCCCTGGGCCAGCCGGCCCCCCCCGGCAGCCAAAGACTCGGAAAGCATCTTCGGTCCCTGGTTTCGCTCATCCTTCTGAGCTCCGCAGCAGGGAACCGTACTCTCCCATGCAACGCGAAAGCCTTACAGAGCACTAAGTAATGAGAAAAATGCAGTAATTTGTCTATTGAAAATCCAATTAGTTTAAGCCAATATTTATCAGATCACTCTCCTTAAAACATTTTACTTCAATTTTAAGTGAGTTACACTAATTTGGGTTGGACTGCCCTTCTCTAATGAAACTGCCAAGCCTTTCAGATGCTTTAATTCATTTCCAAACACAGTGGAGCCCCATGAAACAAGCAGAAGAGGCTGCTAAATGTACATGGGGTTCCAGTGCATTAAAACAAACTAACATATCAAGTGACAAAACATAATGAAAGCTTTTACGGGGGGAGGAATTCAGACTGAGGCCTGGGAGGACACATTGCAAACTGGGCAGCCAGCCATCTGTCTACCAGGATCTCCTCCGCATCCTGCTGGAAAAACGGCTTCTGCATCGGAGGTCTGCCCAGCTCCCTACCGTCCGCTTAAGACGTTCCCGGCCGTCATCATTTACTGACTCATTGGGAACACACGTACCCTAATCCGAGCAGAGGATTGTGAAAGATCCTACGATTATTATTTTTTTAAATTTTTTTTTTCTTTTTTTCCCCCTAGGCTGACCTTATCGTCTGTGAAGAACAGCACAAACGAGCAGATAGCCACAGAAAGTTTACTAGCTCTGAGTCAGCGACGGGCCCTGCTCATATCAAAGCCCGGGCGATGTGTCTGTAAGAAAGCGGCTGGCAGTAAACTGGAGTCGCGCAGGGGAAACGACAGCCGTCAGGGTGCAGCCGCTTCCTGCTCCCAGCCTTCGGCCTCTGCCAAAACAAAAACAATACTGAAATCTGAGCAAACATCCTCAGTGACAAAGGGGAAGGGTACGACTCATAACGGTATTGTTCACGAATATCCAGCTCACTCAGCATCCCAGTCCGAAAGAGGCTGACTTTGTATTTTCCACAGACAGATAAATTTACATCATAAATAACAATAAAGAACACGAGCACTGGGTATTGCGCGCTCACCAGCATACATCACGCTGCGCAGCAGTGCGTATACAGGTTCTCCAAACTAATTTTTGTGTGCATTAGACTTATTTTGGATGATCATCTATGCACTAAAACTTTGCAAATACTTTTGCCTGCATTTGAGAGAGGGGCCCTAATAGCCAGGCGAGAGGCACTGGGACTGAACAGAAAGGGAATTTGAGAAGGGATGGATGGATGGTACAGTGGAACAGAAAATACCAGAAGGAAAGGTGAATATGCAGAGAGCAGGTGAAGATGAGAGAAAGAAGAAACAGCCAGAGCAGTCCTAGAAAACAGAACGAGGAATATCAGGGATCCCATAATATTTTCATGAATTTCTCATTCATTATCTACTCATGGTTACACTTACTTACCTTGAGCGTGCATCAGTAGTTTTGCGGATTTAACTTTGTCATTGCCGTAAAGCCTACCTGCTGCCTTCCCTCTAAGCTGCTGTGACCCTACACCGTCACCCCATAGACACTCTTTCCCTGGCAAAAGTAGAGTTTCCAGGAAAACCTTGCCCTCTCTTCCTCTTTACCTGGGGACAGTGAGTGGACTTTATCCATGAATCCTAGATTTTTGATCCCCTCACTTTAGGGAGACTTTAGGATGGTTGTAAGTAAAAGGTACTGCAGAAACGCAAGGCATTCATACAATGTGCCTTCTAGTCAAACCCGTCTGAGTGCTGACCTGACAAACAGGGAAAACATATGGAAAAAGTTATACCTTGCATAACACCCTCTTTCCTCCTCTGTCTCAGCTCCCTTCCAGCCTCCGTGCCCCTCCACGTTGCGATACACATCACCGCTGCCAGAGCAGTACAAAAATGTATGCAGCTACAGCACCGGCCTTTTACAATTGTCTGAGCCAAAGGTATTAATCATCAACTGGGATTTGAAAATCATAACCGGGAGACAGCAGTCGCGACAGCTCTCCAGCATAATGACAAAATATGCAGAGCAACGTGGAAGAGGAGAATGCACTCTCCGTCTTTTAGTCTCTGTGCAATTGAGAGGCACGTTAATAAGCATGTTCATTTGAATGGCTTTTATTGTAACAATAATTTTCTTGCTCTGCTGGATTTTTTTTTTTATTATATTCCTTAGAGTAATAATATTAATCAAGGCACTGCTACATGGCACTGTCAAAGAAAAAGCACATCTTGAGTGAGCCTACCTATAATGGAACCACTAGTGACTGCTTCAAGATTTAACATGGGCCGTGACATCACATATACGCACGTGCGCATGTGCACACACACGCTTATTTTTACATACATGATCACATAGCACAGACACGGTGGAGGAGAGTAACTACTGCTTTTACTTAAAGGTTTATATCAACACTTAATGCAAGCAGTTGAATAACAGCACTCTCGTAAGATAAGCTTCCTTTGAATAATAATTGGGCTAGAAAGATTATATTTAACTGAAAATGCACATGCTGGGTTTTTAGTCACTTTGTGCGACTGCAGCAAAGAAAAAATTTCAGCAGGGCTTCTTTGGAGCCTGCGTGTGGCACAGAGCACATGCGCGAGCTTTCGCTTCCAACGCGGGTCCAAGCTCTTTCAAAAATTGTTACGATTGCAGTCCCTGCATCCGTACACACAAGCGCTCTGGCCAGCACCAGACCTGCAGGCCTTGCACCGCCTGCCACGGCGTCCGCGCTCACGCACGCCCCCAAAATTTCCAAAGTCGGGATGAAACGCACACACAGGGAAAGAGAAGCCGGCCTTCGGAAACGCAAGCCACGGCTCGCAGCCCACCCGGCCGAAAGGCCGGTGCCGTCCTGAGCCCACCGGCCAGAGCCCCCAGAGCGGCTGCCGGCCCGGGCCGTGCCTTCGCCGGAGCGGAGCGAGTGCCGGAGGAGCGAGCTGGCAGAGTTCAGCGCCGGGAACTGCTGCGGCAGCCTCGCCTCGTCCTCGCTTTACCCCTCGGGCTTGCCAGCCACGATGAGAGCTTTGCTAGCTTTGAAGCCTCCGAGGGAGCGCGAGGGCCGATTTCGGGCGGCTCCCGCGCGAGGCTGAGCGCGCTGGGCCTGCGCCACAAAAGCCTGCGGGAGCTCAGCTGCTGCCTTCCAGGGCTGCGGGACCAAGTCCCTTGGAGCGGCTCCCCGTATAACCGACTCAAGAGACGGTTTGTGGTTTCCTTTAAGAGCCAGTAGAGAGCTTTACATAGTTTTATGTCTAGAACTTAAAACACTGGTATCTAAGGCAAACCCAACGCTTAATCACAGAATACATTTGATACTCGACCGTGGTTAAAACTTGCTAAATCAAACTTTCCCAACAACCAGGACAAATATTATGCAGCACAACAACACTCGGCTGAAGACAGCATATATGCCTCCAAGCAGAGCAAAACACAAAACATACATCTTATAAATGAACAGCCTCTTGAGAGATGCAGATACCCTAATTCCATGTAGTTTTCCAAACAGTTGTTTCAACATGAGCTCTTTTATGAGTTATTTCGTACTTACAGGGGTCACAGTACTTGCTTACTGATTAAAGGCAGGGAGTCAACTTTTTTTCTTAATCTCTATTTCGTTCCAGCTCTCCTTATTCCAGGGCAGTGGACTTGGCATTAGGACCTGTGACAATAATTTCTCATATGAAATGCGGTTCACACAGTTGCAGTTCTTTTCTCTATATCATACTCTTACAGCTACCTTCAAAAAAAAGAAAAAGTAGGTTATTGATTGAATGTCACTTGCTCCAAGGCCATCACTGCTGGATAAAAATAAAACCCCCAAACCCTAGGCATCTTCATTTTAGCATCTGGAAAACATGCACGTTAGGAAGTTTTGACACATTCCAGAAACGATAAACAAACACTGCCAAGTTCTTTCACTGGCCTACATTAAAAGCCAGCAAAGACCAAAAAAAAAAAAAAAAAAAAAGCCCTGCTTTATATGCCAGCTATCCCATGTAACTCAGGCTTTGAATATTTAATAATAAGGAAAACTGTATCTCTATAGCTATACCTTTGCACAATAACAAACTCCAGTAACTATCACCAATAAAATATCTCCTATTTGTCACATACATTTCTAAAATACCAGTTACATATACTATAGCTCGAAGCTTAAAACTGAAGATGCCCATGATGCATACAAAACTGAGGGCTAAATGTGCTCCAAAGTAATGGGATAGTTTGCAAAACTCTGCCTGCCACTCCGGCCCCCTCTGCTTGGAAAGAGGCCTATGTGGGGAAAAAGGGGCCTTAGCTCTGCCTAGAGATATTCTTCAAGGGAATAATAAGCCTTAGGGTTCTTCTCTTTTTAAAATGCTATTTTAAAATTCAAATTTTTTTTTCTCGTCTTCTATGAGTAGTTTGTTTGGGTTTTTTTCCTCCTGTCTGAAACAGTAAAATTGCAGTTTCCTGAAACTATTCTTGAGTAACTGTAACAGCCAACTAGGAAAGCATCATTGTAAGCTTTTGCTATCTCACTGTTAAAAACAGAGGCAGTATGTTGTTGTGGTTGGGCTTTTTAAATTGTTATTTTATTTATTTTTCTGTTGTTGTGCTCAAGATACAATGCCTGATAGGTGCAGGAAGAACGTGTGTGACATGCTGCTAAATCCATTCAGGCAACAGCAGCTAGGTAAGACCTGGAGCATCCAGTTTAAGTACTGGTAGCGATGGTAGTAGTGCTGTTGCTGACATAGTTACGGTTCCTAGCTGCTGGCTGCTGTATTCCTGTGTATTTAATGCCGTATGAACTATTTAGTGATCTTCAAGTTGTATTACATGCACGTTGCCATGATATTTAAATGCTGCATGAAAGGGAGCACGGTAAACCTGGAACGTGGCCATGAGTTAGGAGCAGAAATTTGTGGCTGGTAAGGGAAAGGCAGCTGTACTGACCACCCCTTGCGAGGACTGTGAGAGCACCTCAGCCCGGGGACCACCACCTTCTCTTCAGCAAGTCTCTCACGGCTTTTAGGGAGAAGAAAGTAATATCGGACACTCTGCGGAGACCGTGTTGGGATACAAACATCGCCCCTGTTTCAGCCGCTCCCCGTCGGCTGAGGGCACCCCTCTGACAGCCCGACCCTACCGCGTGCCAAACAAGCCTTGGCACAGGCCCAGCCTCACAGGCCTACATTTCTTGGCTGACTGAAATCCAACGTGCGCTTGCGTTGAGAGGATAGAGGACCTAAGAAGCAGGGTTAAATGGCTGCGGTGTTCGGATACGTAACCGAAGACTCGGTTTACCCAGTCCCAAGTGGCAGCACGACAATTTCTAAACACCGGCAGCAATGTGCAGGCAATGCCCGCTGCCAGCAGCTGCCTGCAGGCTTCCCACAAGGACCAGCCGAGCCCCACGGCTCCTCTTGCGGAAGACGGACAGCAGGTAATTAAGCAAGGTAACCACAGGGTTTCAAAACGCAAGCCCCCACCTGGCTACACTCGTGGAACGCAGGTATGGTCTTGTCTCAAGATGTCATTTATACATGACAATAATTGGCTGGTGACGTTTCCATTCCTTTCAAAAGCAGTTGGTCACAGACTGTCTTAAGTGGTCTCATGACATCTGCTAAGAGGCCCCATGACTATGGCAGCAAGTGGCTGCAAGTACAAATTTTTGTACAATCCACTTCAGAAAAAGAGGTCCCATTTGCACCCAGAGACAGCAGCCCAAACAATCCAGGAAAGTAAATGTCCTTTTTTCATCACCAACTATAGTTCCCAGACAGGAGAGAAAAAAAAAAAAAAAAAAAAAAATCTTCAGCCCTCAAATAATTTGCTATTTTTCTTCTTTTATTTTAAACTTAAGTTTCACATACAAGATAAACTCCTTATATGTGCTCTCAAGTCCTCTATTTATACATCCATGGGTCCACAAATTAGGGCTTGACACAGCAACGTGGTGGGAGCAAAGCTACTAATCCAGTATGCCGTCAAAGCCTTCATTATTGTTTCCAAAAACAGCAATTTCCATGAAAGACCTCTGTAGGTATGATCAACATTACTTTGAAAAAGCAGCTAAATATCAACAGTACCTGTTTATAGCATGTTAAGTTTCAGTGTGTCACAACCGCCAAGAAAACCAGACAGCTTAGTTAAGACCGTTACTGTTGTTACTTACACGCTTGTTTTTTAAATTCTTTATCAGTTGAAGTCACTATCAGCTATTGCATTATCTTACCCAACTAACCTGTAGTTGCCCAGATTACCCTTTTACTAAAACAATAATTACATTCTTCCAGTCAGAATTATTTCAAGTATTTGAGTATAGCACAAAACTTGTTTTTTGGATCACTTCAATATCTAGTGACACTCTCATTTCTTCTAAAAGACTAAATGGTCCACTGCATAAAAAAAAAAAAATACTTCAGTGTCAAGAAAGTTTCAAATTAGAAGTACAATAAATTATATGAAGCTACTACTGATACAAAGAAAATCATTTCTATAAACAAGTGAATAATGTCAGACTGAACAGGAATGAAAATCAATGTACTTATTTACCAGACAATGCAATGGAATGAGAAATCACACTACTTTGTTTTCTTTTAGAAGTTCATTATGCTTAAGGAGCAGGTTACTTTGTGTTGTAATCCACCCACTACCTAATTCCACAGTAATTTGCCTAAATACCCTTACATGGTCATTATCTGATGAAAAGTCAGTAGATTATTATTTAATTTCTGTGGCTATTTCCTTATATGCTCTCCTTCCTTTGATTTTAGTATTCCCCCACTTTTTAAGAGATGCCCTAACAAGACACTTACGCACAACCTTTAAGAAGTAGCATACATAGTTTTTCAAGCGTCCATCTTTGGTGTCAATCAAAAGAAGCAGGAGCACAATCTGTGACTTCTATCTTAAAAATCAAACTAGACACCACATCTCCTGTTTGCACACTAATCAGAGAAATGTTAAATCAACACACAATGTATTACTGAAGTGTTAAAAAAAGGTTTAGATGTAGCAAAACAGCACTAATATAGAGCTATCAATAATCTTTGCTGAAGTGTAACCATCAGCAAGAACTCATTTCTACAAACCTTGCCATCTGCCCCAAAACATTCCAAACCTCCAGAGACATCTTTATTAATCAATCTGCTATGCACGCACCTTCAATACATTATTTTATATGCCTACTCAAATTCATTACTTGATTTGCCAAAAAGCACACAAAAATCAGAGACAGCACTCATTCCAAATATAAGTTAACTTTTAAGTAAATTGACCATTTGGTATTACCTGTTTAATATGAGATATGGTGGCATCTCGAGGGACATCCAAGTTGATGTAGATTCCAGTGGGCAACAGGAAGTCCACAGATATTGAGCCATCAGCACCAATCTGTGAATCCACTGCCCAGATGTCAAGGCTGTCTGTCACGGCAGGAGGCATTATGGAATCTCAATAATATCATAACCACATGGCCTTAGGGGGAAAAAAAAATTAAAATTCAGTATATTTAACCTTCTATAATTAGACACACATTTTAAAGCCTTTGGAAAGTTTACATAAGCCTGCTTGTACAGCTCAGCTTGCAAGTCTGGGGTCTCAAATGCCAGTATGGCAAACACCTAAGCAGAGTTTTACTCATTAATTCCGTTCAGTATAATAAAAGCACTTGCCTGGTAAAGCACTATTGTCAAGATGTTTATCATTAAGACAAAGCAATAAGAGAAAAAACTAATTAATTAGAGGTTAGCTAAAACAAAGTTAGAAATTCATTTTAGATTTTCTCTAAAACTATTGACCTGCATAAAATACAATCAGAGCAAACTTCTTGGATGAAGCATGGCAATATTTACTATGAAAACACATGATCAATTTCATAATTTTGTTTTTGCAAATTTCCTGTTAGTTGTCCACAGATGTGGTCAGAGCGATATATTCATCTTGAAAGTCTGTATTAATAGCAGGAAAATCATCTTCAGCTCTATTAGAAAGTGACATTTTCCTCTAAAGATATTTATTTCAATTTGTTTTCACCCTTAGAGAAAGATCATCTCCTATGCATTCAACCCAATGTGTAAACTACATCTAATGCAGGATAGGGAGAAACCTTTTGTATGATCTACTTAGAGCTCCTACACTGGCTTCCTAATTACTTGTCCTTCATATTTCAAGACATTTTTATTTACTCTTAATGCTACCACTAGGTTTTCTGACTTTCCAAGTCTTATATTTTGATTATCACTCTCCAAAGACGCGCTTTCCCTTCAATCACTGTTTACTTAAGTATTTACCTTCCTCTTCATCCAGACAATGCTCTTCAGCTGGACAAAGGGATGGGAAGCGTAAAACACTACTGTAAAGCACTTCTCCAATAAAAACAAGTTACCCCTATGCCTTTCTAATTCTTGTTGGACATCAGGAGATGTGGGAAATCACCATTTGTAAAAAAATAAGCCAGAATGTGGAATTCCATTATTATTACAGCTTTCCACTACTTTTATCACTCCTTCCCTTCCCTTCTAGATCCCTTCCCTGCTCTGAAATCAGTCCTGTTCTGCTTAACTGAAGGTATGTCCCCTATTACAGCACCAGCAGAAAAAGCAAGATGTAACTAATACACTGGGCTGCTGTTCTTTATACATCACAGAGCAGGTTCAAACAAGCTCATCGGCAAATGAAAGAAAAAAAAAAAAAAAATTAGCACAACAGCCTTCTGAAATCCAGTCACGCCTGCTGACTACATTGCTAAAAAGTCTGTTTGACACACAGTATTCTCCCCTTTGTTAAGACACTAGGCAAAATCCATTATCAAAAGGTAATCCTTTCTACAAGTGCTAAGCATACAAAGGTATACCTAGATACAGTACAATATTGCTTAAATTGGTCATGACATTGAATTACAGATAATTATCATGCTGTGCAAACTTTCCCAATGTATATGCATTTAAGAATACAGCTTTTCAATCTCAAAGCATTTTATTATTATTTTTCCCCAAAACAAGCAATCAGGAAATCTTTTTAGAATGCATTATAGTTGAACCTGCCACAAAACTCCAGGACACCAACTACATCATAACAAAGGCATTTTGTTCCCCTCCCTCTTCAGTGTATCTTTTTTTCTTTATAAAACAGCTTAGTTTGGGAAAAGTCACACCACCAGCTACTAAATCCAAACTTTATGATACGCAGGAGTTAACGCTTCATTTATAGCAAGTTAAATTTGTTTGATACTCCTATTTCACAGAAATTCAACTCTAAAATTGGCAGGCTTTTAAATTAAACAATTCATTGTCATATGCATCATCATCCTTAACTGACAAAAGAAACACAAAAGTGGTACTTCAGAAAGTCTTTTTGTAATCCCTTGCTCAATACAGACAGCTTGCAATGAAATAAACAAATAAGCAAGCAAGCATAGGGGAAAGCTCAATGTGCCTATAATGGATAACGGAATATGCCAGCAGCACAAAAATCAACCACTACAGAAGTCTAACTTTTTACTGACAGATATTAATATTTTGTACATATTACAAAGGGCTATATTTCAGTGCTAATTTTACTGATCATCATCGTTAAACAAAGAGTACTATTTAAATCACCACTTTAAAACATTCACAGTCCATTCTGCCTCATTCCTCAGTACTGGTTTCTACCCCTCCAGTTACCATAAATATATAAAATTGCTCATCTGACATTTGGAAAAATCCAGGAGATTAAAATCTCCAGCAGGGAAAGAGGGTTGGATAGAAAGAACCGAAATCTCTTAAAGCTTACCAGTCACCAGTGGAATAGCAAGTCCAAAACCCGCATGGAGCCCAGCTAAATACTCAGAGCAGCTATTTGGTACCACAGCTGTGCTACTATCAGCTTGCCAGTTCAAAGCTGCCCTAGATATGAGACAACATACTTAAGTCTCACCTCTAACTGCCATGTAAATACACTGAATAATGAGACCCAAGTAATTTCAAAACCTTTCCATTCAGCCTTAGCAAAGTTGTGAGGACCCATACAAGCATTACTGCTGCCAACATGTCTTGTTACCACACTAAATATATGGATCACTTAGTATTTTGCTTGTACTAGACAAAAATATAGTAGAGTTTTCATTAAAGACAAACAAAACCCCCCTAACTTTCAGAAAGCATAAATATGTAAGGAAAAATATTTTTCCTCAGTAGAAGCAACAATTAGGGAGCTCCTACCATCGTCATTATCAAATAATAGTTTATCACCATTACACTGCACCAGACTGAATCAAAATGAAAAGAATTGGAGGTGGGGGTATAGACCTGGTGAAAATAACAAATCAGGTATGAAAATATTTTATCTTAATTACCAGATCTTTACAAATCCACCTCTTCACTAATCAATAGGCATGGAAGTTTAGCACAGTGTGTGATCTCTTAAACTGTCTAAAGGAAAGAAATAAAATTTAACCCCATCATGTAACACAGATTACACTATTAGAATAACGCAGCATCTACCCAAGAGATCTAGGGAAAATGCATAGTTCCTCATTACCAATCCGTATATCTTAAACATGCTACTACTTAACTGGGGTATTATTTCTTTTCCTCCATCCAGCTACTTCTACCCATAACATCTTGGCTGCAATTTTATTGTAACTGACAACAGTAGTCACAGAAAAATAGTTTTTAATTATCTAAACCTGAAGATTTTTCATACTTGGATGCACACATAGTATATTTTCAGTGGTTATCATGGTAAAATAAAGCGGTACCGCCATTATAAAGCATTACTTTAACAGGTACAGCAGCAAGGAAAACATTAATCTGTTCTATGTAGTTATTTTGTTCATAATTTCTATTTCAATTCAGCATAAGATCTTTTCTATTTTCATCCTCTTCCAGATATTTTTTCCACAACATTTGCAATTGTTGAAATCACTTTAGTGCATCAACAAGAGTTTAAAATGTTCAAAGAAGCAAGACTTAAAAACGCGGTTACTTGAAAATGCTGTTACATACCCCATAACCTAGACACCTAATGCAGACAGTTAAAAAGTTTTTGTAAGATACTTGTTTATAATTGCAGACTTTCAACACAGACATTAGAATCTTTTAAAATTCCATTTCCATTTTCAGTTAAGAAGAGAAGAGCAATCTTCACACCAATCCAAGCATGCTCGGAAGCTACTCTTGCTTTCAGGCACTTACTTAGTATTTCCTTCCTCAAGGAAACAGGGTAGTGTCTTTTTACAGTCAGCACCCAGTTTCTACCAGTAGCTGACATCACAGGTGTCAAGAGAGAACTAGTATTTATACTGAGAATAACACTGACTGCCAACATAAGACGGTTGTGAGAATGAGTCACAGGCCAAACTGTAAAATGCGTGGTGGCACTAGTGACTAACTAGCAATATCACATATAGTAATTGAAAGAAAGGCAGAAAGCCATCTGGATTGGGAGCAATAACACCAGAGACATTTTAAACAACTTCCAGCTAAAGGAAAAAAAAACAATCAAAATAATAATAAAAAGCTATTTCAGGCTGTTAACCTCATAGCTATTCCTGCCTACTGTCACAGTAAAAACAACTTCACATACAAAAGAAGGAAGTAATTAGAACAGTACTTAATCTTGGCTACTCAAGTATCTAATCAATGATTATCTGGATTTAATAGTAGCAAAGCCAAACACTAAATGCTTTTCTAAGTCACAAGTATGTAGTGTTGGTAAACAGCATTCAAATCTTCCCATGTAATGTGTAAATTTTCTCTAAACTTTGACTTGGCATTTCAGATTCCTATAGATGTGTATATATACACATACTCAATCTCAAAACCACTCAGTTTGTATTTTAATACACCAGCAGCTCTGAAAGAGCTGCTTAGACTAATGGAAATAAGTGGAACAGAGATTAGTAGAACATCTGCAGAAGGAGAAAGAAAGAAAGAAAGAAAGAAAGAAAGAAAGAAAGAAAGAAAGAAAGAAAGAAAGAAAATTTAACACTCATCTTTGCATTTACTTATTTAATGTACACAAACAAGAAGTCCTACAACAAGATTTCTCAAACCAAGACAACTGCCTGCGATTTTTCTGTCTATAAATCTGTACGTCTGGTATGTGCACCAAGCATTAAGACTGAAGTGGAACAACTATCACTACAAGCTGACAGCATCTAGGTTGTAAGCCTCCACACTGTGCCATAATATGGATTTCATAATACACTCCAAGTGAAGCTGTGTGATACAATGCCAGGTTCATTGATAGCTACATCCTCCCTTCCACTGCCCCCACTCTGGGGTGCCCAGTTCCATCCCCCTGCCTTGCACCTGCTTCAGCACATGTCAAGTGTCCTCATGAACCATTTCAGCTTATCATCCATGTGGAATCAATCAATTTTCTTTCACGTTATCTAGTTGGATCAAATCACAGAAGGATCTAAAGACTGCCAGAGCCTCTGAAAGGAGAAAAATGGAAGCAGGATCTTGTCTTTTCATCAGCAGCAAGCCTCCAGATTGTGTCATAGCGCTTCAGGTAACTATGGCCTCAAGATGGAGTTTTACAACTAGCTAAAACTGACAGAAGATCACACTGCCCTTTCTGTCAGCAAGATTGGAGCACTGACCCAACCGAGATTTTACATATTTCTCTTCTTTAAATTTAGTTTTCAGTCAAAACAGCTTTCCAAGCAGGCACACTGCATAAACACAGAAAGAAGGTGGTGGTAACACTTAGCTGGGAACAGGGCAGGACCATCCCTCCAGACGGCAGCCCAGATTTTGAGCAACTCGAGCAACATATGAAATAACACTTTCACTTGCTTTCAAGAGGGAGAAAGAATTCCCAAATAAAAGACAATTAAAACTCTAAATGCCTAAAGTAAAATGAATACTTCACACTAACACAGTTACAGCTAGGTAAAAGGGGAGGGAGGAATCCAGTGAACCATACAGTAAATTACATAGATTTTCACCACTGTCTTCCATAAACATTCATTTGTCTTGACAAGGCTTCACCAACAGGCCAAACTGTTTCACCATAGAAGCAATGTAAGCTATTTTTGTCTTCATTATGAATTCCTGCAGAGGGTGAGAATTTCCTCTGTGAAATCAACATGAGTTACATAATTTAATTTTCTGTCTTTCCTCTGTATTATGACCTTGATCACAGGATAATCAGACATTTTAAGCAGGAAAGACCAGCCAACAGACTACAGTCCCTGAACACCTATTGAGAACAGCTATGTGTCCCCAGATGCAGGGTTCTTCATTGTTGTTCTTGTTTTGTTGGAGGGGGTGGGGGGGGTGGGGTGCGTGTGTTGTTTTCTTCAAGGACTTACCATCTCCAGGCAGACATAAGAATTTGCTCTAGTGCTAGCAGCCTTATTCCAGAAGCCAAGACACCTTGTAGCTTCCCCCCAACCCAACAAAAGTATATCGCATCATCTAACCAAAGAGACCGTTATAGCAAAGGAAAAAAGGAAAAAAAAACAAAACACCAAAAAAAAGGGCTACCAGAAGCAGGCTGCTTCTTCATCGATTCCTAAAAGGATTTCAGGAAAGATGACAGTCAAAAGCAAGCTACACGTGTTTTTCCATGAACTGCAACCCACTCAATCTTTTTTCCCTAACCAAAACATGAAACTAGAACCATAAGTGCCTGGGCTATATAGTGCAGGTACAAAAGCAGTCTGTAAAAACAATGTAGGCAACACTTCCAGCAAGTGTCACTCACCAGCAGAACCGCTGGAACCTTACACAATACCAATTAACAAAACCCAGGCATTCAGAACATCCCCAAGAGTTACAAGGCTTATCTTTTAAAGTAAAGGATCAGTAGGGTTTCAGAAGCTGTGGTTACAAGTTGAGGTTATGTTCCCTTACTAAGTCACCTACTCAGAAGCTAATCTCATTTTGCTAAGAAGGCAGGCAAGACCAGTTTGCAGCAAACTCAATTCCATTGTGACTACTTCAGGACAAGACAGCACTGAGAGTCCAGGACCACCCAGCTGCAAAGGCTTCACACCACTGCTGTAAGAGTTGGTGAACTCAATTTTACCTGTGTTGAGTAGTTAACTTACTCATGCAAAGGAATTAAATCCAGGAGGTGCAAATATCTGACATAACACAGTGCCAAACAAGAAGATATGAACTACAAACCAAAGCGTGGAAGAGATTTCATAAGGTTATCCTGAAATTAAGAGCTGAACAAGAGCATGCTCAAAGAGAGCGAGCCTGTCTGGAGGCTCTGCAAAAAATTAAGCGGGGAGTAACAATGCAATGAACTTTCCTTTGAAAATAATTTATCATATCAGCAGAACACTTAGACATTTAAAAGTACTCACAAATCCACCTGGATTGTTAACACACAACATTAATCTGTGTCAGGTTAAGTTCTTCTAAAACTAACATTTTGAAATATGCAACAATTACAAAATTTCACACTATGTCATTGAGTTAGAAATTCTCCTTTACTTGTGAACTCATAACAAATCCCCTAACACTCATCCTTTGAAGTGTATTTTTCTGTCATTAGAAGAACACCAATGTAAAATTCAATGCAACATTTCATCTATTATCCTGAAGCATAATCAAAAAGAATACTAACACAAGACAAGTAAAAGAAGCTGCAAAGAAACTGGTAAATATAAACACCCACATAACACAGTGTTAGAGAAAAGTTCTGATGCCTTGTTATCTCGCACAGCATTTATTCTCCCGGGCTGCCTCACAGCACCAAGAAAAATCTAGTCTTCAGACAATTCTTTGGAAGAGATATTGTACATCTGAAATAGTATCACCTATCCCTGAAACATGGTCACAGTTCTCTCAGGATGAAATAAGTATGCTATCCCAAATAGACAGCAAAAAGTTGGGGGAGGGGGAGAAGAAATCACTTGTCTATGAAAAACTCTTGTTTCCTTACGAAGTTTCTTTTACACCACCTCTTTCAAACAAGGGTGCATTTTAAGGGCACATAACTATCTACAGCTCTTCAGGTTAAATCCAAACCTGGAATTATTTTTCTTTTCACTAAAAACATGAATATTTACATGAAAGACAAGTATTAGAAACTAGCTTGTTTAGATTATGCAAAAACTAAGAGCACTCTGCTTACCCAGATTTTTGCTTTATATAAGTTATCACAAATGTTAAGCACCACATTCAAGACAATCATCACTGTGATCAATACAGCTTTTTATCTACTGCTTGCTCTGTCATGTGGCAGTCAAGGGGCTCAAAAAAAAAAAAAAAAAAAAGTCTTGCCACAGTGAAAGCAGTTCAAAAGGGCCACCCTATCCAGACACATAAGAACAGTGTTTAAACAATATCTTACTGTCCAGAACAGACTAAATGACAATCTGACCACAGTAATTTTCTAGGAAACAGCAGCAGCCTATCACGTAGTCTAAGTAGGAGAAACACTAAGCACTTACACAATATAATCATTGTAATCGTTTTTCTAACTACATAAACATCTAGTACTATAAAAAGATGAGCAAGCCATAAAGGATGTATCTGAGAACAAATAAGGGAAAAGAATCTAGCAGCAAAGATGGAAAAGGACTCAGAATATGCAGGAAGGTTTACGTCCTATGAAACTTTGGAGGCATTTAAAAAAAAAAAAAAGTAAAAATTCCTCCTCCTCTATATTTGAAAGAAGTCTGATTTCTTCTGAAGACTTTGAAGTCAAATATATACATTAGATCGGTGTGCCAGTTCATGGCTCTGTAGAACCACATCCTCTTCTATTCCTAAAACTGGAAGAAATTCACAGCTGCTGCCACAGCCTATGAGCTTACAGGTTCCAAGATGACTGATCTGCCATCAACACACTGGCAGCAGTTCCAATGTGTTGCATGGGACTCCCATTTTACTGACTTCCACTGCATTTATACCGACTTATAGAATAGGATCACTTCAGACACTAGCTTGACTCATAAGTCACTTTGTTCCCTGCATGCAGTTTCACCTTATCTGTAGCTCACTTTGAGGGCAGTCTACAGTCAGAAGCAGTGCTGTTATGCTTTTCTGCCCTTTTTTGGCTGTCCTCCACTTCCCTAGCCACACAATAGAAAAACAATACAAACATTAGTAGTTTTCCATCAACTCGGGAATGACCTGCCTCACCCTGTGACAAGCAGGCACCATATCCGAAGCAAGGGAGGGGTGAGAACACCATCCTTACCCTCCAGCAGTATAGTCACAGGGATGAAATTAGGCATAATGTGGAATTGCAACCTCGGATTTGTTTAAAGGTTTAATGTGACAAAAGAAAGCACCTATGCTAAGCAACCCAGGTACTACTAAGAACTATATTCTCTGTTCACTAGACCTCACTGTTCACACAGGATCAATACTGACCCTCTTCTGAAGATGGGATCTAATGCACTGACAATTAAAGTTTATTCTATATGTTATTTCATACCATGCCACTGAAATTCCTATTTTGCCCTAAAGAGTAAATCCACTCACGGTCCCAGCCTTCTACAGCTGCATAGGTGAATGTCAGTCTGAACTGCTTACAAATTTAAAAAGTAAATACAAACAACTTGATTACAGATACAAATGCCTAAATCAGCAAAACTAAGATTTTACCACTGCAGGAATGTTATGGTTATCTATCCACAATAGCAAAGATTTAAGAATTCAGGAGATCTACAGTGTAGCCTGAGAAGTTATTTTTAAAGATCATGTGGTACTATAAATATTTCCCAGCAGTTAGTTCGACTGCCACATGAGTTGGCCCTATGGAACGGAAAATTAACTGTCCCTTTAGTCAGGATTCCTCCAGAAATCAGAATAAAAATATCACCATTTAGTTTTCTAAAAATATCTATGTATAGAAAACATGAAAGGCCTTATTTAAATGTCATTCCTTCACAGTGCTCGGACTGGTACCAAAAGTAGTCTTTCAGCTACTCAAGTCTAGATTCTCTCATTCTCCTCATGAAATATAGCTAATTTTCAAAAAAACAAAGAGAAGTTAATTCTTTTCTTCCTTGGTACCCAATTATTTTGCCAGTTCAGCTACTGTAGCTTTATTCCTCTGCTGTACCCACAGTATTACGCACTGAGTTTTAAAAACTGAAGCCAGGATTTTAAAACCACAATGAATGGAGTTTCTACTTTGAAATTAATACCTCCCAATAAAAGTGGCCCAGTTTTCAAGAAATGCTAAGCACCTGAATTTGCAGTTGACTTCAACAGGGCTTAGAGATATGAAGAAAATGGAACATGTTAACTGGTTTCAAATTAAAATTTGATATCATTTTAAGCAACTAGATTTGAACAGATGTTTAGATTAGATTACCTCTGGTCATCCCTTCTTGTGGAAATTATTCTCTGATTCAATGAAAGTGCAACTTTAAAACTAGCTGTAAATAAGATTACTGTTTTCAGAAATTTTTTCCTGCAAAACAAGTCTACAGGTAGAGAACAACACTATTCAAATGGTGTTCCAGACTCAGAAGACTTACCAGAACTGGTTTGAACAATGAGGATAAAAGGAAATGCTTACTCCTCATTACTTTATACTCAGGCAAGTAAACACAGTTCCTGCTCCCTCCAAAGATTATTCATGATGAACCAAACAAATGAATAAAACTGAACTCCCAAGCTTCTGATAGACTTCAGACAATTCACAGGCAGCACATTGTTCATAACGAACACAAAATACAAAAGTAACATAACAGCTTCTCACAGTTAATTCATGACTATCATTTGCTCTATCTTGAAATCACTATATAGATACATTTTTTTATATATATATATAAGGAGTTTCAGGCCATCTTTTTATATTGTACAGTTAAAGTAAGTTGCAGGGAGAGTAAAAACTCCTTTCACATTTAAATGCTACTGTCTGAAATTGCTTATAGAAGCATTTGATTGCTGGATCACACTGAAGCTGCAGCCACTGTAAGAAAACATCCCTTTTCAGCTCACCTGGAATCCAGTTCTGCATGGTCAATATGGGAGGAAATATAAAGAAATGGAAGAAAACAGCAGATTAGAAAAGCACTGTCATGTAAGTAACAGTTCATCTGACACCTTGACCAACAGAGTCATGGAGACAAGGAGAAGAAAAGCTCAAATGAAGCAAAAAGCCCCATCAAATAATTCCACATTCTATGTCAATTGCAGTCCAATAGAGAACATATCTGGTACATTCACCTTTAAGAAAATTTGTAAACAGCTCTCTTAATACTTTGTTAAGTTTTAAATAGCAGCAGGTAAGAGTGGGACCTGACATGAAGACCAATGCATTCTGTATAGCATGCTCCAGGATAGTAAGATGAGACTAAAGATTTGGGAGAAGATTAGACCTGGTTAGTTCACAAGCTAGATATTTTGCTTTTGATAATCCACATCACTGTAGATATTTTATGTACTAGGGGAAGGTTAGTGTGAAATGTTAGGATATGTTGAGTTCTAATATTAGAAAAAGATTCTACTAAACATTTAAATGATGGGATGCTCACATGGATATATTAAACAAACAAACAAAAAAATCAAGCTTAACGGAAAAGGTGAATGGAGCTGCTACAAGGGAATAAAGAGGACTGGACAGTCAGACTGAAGGAGAAAGGAGGAGAAATTGCTGAACCTTAACCCAGAATAAAGATGTCATTTTAACACAGGTGAGTCAGTTTCCTACAAAGCTGCATAACTGCTTGTGCCAGCAAAGTGAAGATGTAAACAGAAGCGAGATGAGTGGTGGAGCAAGAGTGACAGTTTCATCCAGCCCCAGGCCTGGCTTGCCACTTTCCATTTCTTAAGCTCATTTTAAAAAACGTAGGTAAAACTACAGCCTAAAGGTCTGGCTTTATAACAGCACAACCTATTATTCAAAAGACTATGTAATGTGTCTGTCACAAATCTGAAAAGATGCATTAATAACCTGGAGTTGTGCTTTTATTGATTTATTGTACTAAGGAAACTGTAGGGTCCCTGTCCCCCCGTTGCTATACAAGAATTGTACAAGAACTCTTAATAGTCTAACAAAAAACTAGGAAGTATTAAATCAGTATAGTGTTAGTTCTGCTCTCCAGTATTTTCTTGCCTGTTCCACCACTCAGAGTAATTACTTGTTCCACTGTAAACATGGAGAAAAGGAGTAGTAAACATTCCACTTACAAGATGTTTAAATATATAAATATTTAATTTCCTCTCCCTTTGAATTGTACAAATGGACCTAGACCATCAAATTTTACCAGCAGCCAACTGTTTCCTTCAGCTATTAAAATGTTAAATCTCTACATTATGAGCTAGATGACTTTCTACTATAAAAATTGTAAAGACCAGAAATTGAGGTTTATTGAGGTTTTCCTCTATATAGATACCTCTTCACACTGGGACTAAAAGATTCACTTCTCAATTATTTCTGATATTCCAATCAAAACGTCTAGGAAAAAAACGTTATTCTCCAGTAGATTATATGCATCTAGAAAGACAGGCAAAAAAGTGAAATAATTAAAAACAGGGGAAAATTACTTAGAAATTACATTTTCTCCAAAAAGGAGGGCACACAGACCAAAACACAAAGCTATCACATAAGTAGACTGTGCTTAAGTCTCATATACAGAGATGCCATGGATACTAAAAGTTAGAAAGATGGCCTTTAAGGAAAAAAAAAAAAAAAAATTTTTTACATGCTTCATCAGAGAAGACATTCTTCCCGATTGGGTCAGTTTCTTACACAGAGTAATCTGGTCTGGATTTTTGCAGTTAGTCTTCTTCTAACACCAGCTTGTCACCCACTACACAGATTCAGCAGTGGCTGTTCACAGCCCTTTGTTATATGAACAGGACTGTTCAATGCCAAACAAGTATTGAAGGAAATCCAACAATTCAAGCCTAATGCAAATATTTAGATGTATTTTATGCATCTTTTTCATGACATTCTTTATAAAGACAACTTGAAATATAATGCCATTTGGTAGAAAAGAATAATCCTAAAAATCGCATGCAATCAATACTTTTGTAATGGTAATAAAGCCCAAACTAGTCCTAGCCATTCATCATAAGGACCAAAAATAATTAAGATTATCTAAGAATCACAGACTAATTTAGGTCGGAAGAGACCTCTGGGAGTCATCTGGTCCCAAGATTAGTTTCACCACTGAACTTAAAGCATGCTGCTTAGGAGTTTGCACAGTTAATTTTGAAAGTCTCCACGGATGGAGGCTCCACAGCCTCCATGAGCAACCTGCTGCAGTGCTTAACCACCCTCACAGTGAGATTTTTTTCCTTATGTTCAACTGGAATTTCTTTTGCTGCAAGTTGTGCATTCTGCCCCTTGCATTCTGTCTTTCCCTCCACCTCTCAGACACCTGGCCACATCTTCTCTACAATCCTCCTTCAGGCAGCGGAAAACTCTAGTAAAGCTCTTTCTTCCCTTGCCTTCTCCAAAGGTCACGCACATGCCCCACCTCAAACGTCACATGCCGCAGCACCCTAATCACCTCAGCAGCAGCCCTCCGCTGGACTCTCTCCAGTTTGTGAGCATCTCTCTTGTTCCTGAGGGCCCAGAACCGGAGACTGCGTTCTGGATGCAGCTTCAGAGGTGCTGCGTGGAGGGGAGGGAACAACCGTCTCCCGTGACCAGCTGGGCTACACTCCTGCTGAGGCAGGCCGGCGTGTGGTTAGTCCCGACCGCCACAAGGGCGCATTGCCGACTCGCACTCACCCCACCGACTCCCAGAAAAGCTGCCGTCACCTTCAGAGGCTTTAGTAGCTGCCTTCAGCACTCAGCCCCGGCCCGACTGCGGCTGGGGTTACCTTCCGCAGCCGTGAGATTCAGCATCTGCTTTTAAGACTTCACAAGAACCTCACCTGGCTTTTCACCTGTGACTGTAGACACTACACAGACTTTATTTTAGTGGTTTTAGTACTTTCATGAAGGATTCCAACTGCAAAATACTTTGTGATGACTGAAATCTATGCGAGCATACATAAATGTCCAAATCAAAACAAACCAAAAAAAGGTTCAAAGCTATTTCCCCAAAAAGGACAAATTAGAATTGATTTTAGGTTATAACATTTGAATTCCCTAAGTCCCTTAAAAAACAAAAGGGGAGGCAGGGCAGGAAACACAAATTTACTGGCTGCTAAGCACATGAGCAAGTTGTGCCTGGCATAAGCCTGTAAAGAATGATTTAAAATTACTAAAGCTGTCTCCAGTGGACATTTCTCATTTCACTCGTTTGGAGAGCTCAGTTTCAATCTTTTTGCCCATCCGTTTCCATAACTTGATTACCGGAGTCAAGAACTAATTTGTTAAAGTAAGTGTGTAAGCAGCAAATAGGTATTATTTTATTTGGACACTGTGACAGGTGCCTGTATTTCTACTGTTTAGTAAGTCAATAAAAGACAAATAACTTTATACAACACAGTTTCTGAAAAAGTCAGAGGTCAGAATTCAAGCATCAGGTGCTACAAGAACCTTTTGCAAGTATGTTTACCAGCCACTTGACATATGGCCTAGATCAGAAACTGATACAAATTTACACTTGTTGACTTAAAATTGTAGCATTTGCTTCAAGTATTTACAGAAAGGGAACTAACATGCACATCAATCTCTTTAAATCCACATTTAATTGAAATGTTATAATTTATTTCCTGCCTTAAAAAAAAAAAGTTATGAATCCAAATGTGTTACTCCACCAGCTAAAAACACTGTAGAAAAAATACCAAGTAGGAAAAGTTTAGCTTGTCTGACTAGGTTTCACAGATGTTTTTCTACCCAAATTATGACACCATGTACACATCCCTTTTTAAAGAAGAAGCTAAGAAGAGTCATTTCCTCTTGGCAATAAAGCAATATGCCAAAAAATACTCATTGTAGACTAAAACCATTTTCCACCCCCTTTCAGTGGCCAGATATTTTTCATTCCTAACTATGCATTCAACTGTATTTTCAACGACTCCTGCAGAATTACATTCACATATCACATAGCATGAGTAAAATCTGCATCAGACAGAAAATTATGCAGATTTTGCCCAGTTTCTAACCTCTATAAGAATATGTGTAAACATCTTACAATCCGATGCAAATAAGGTGACCGAAAAATTATTACATTTCCCATCTCAAGCAAGTGAAGCACACAGAAATTAAGAATTATACTGTATCAGTATACAAACGTTTAGGTATCTAGTACCAAAAGGTGTAATCCACAGTCCCCCAGTTAGGTAGCTAAACTCCTTATATCATAAATGAAACACACACATCTCAGCCTAGAATTCACAAAAGCTAGAAGTTAACTAGAAACAGTGAAGAAAAGACATATCTGAGATCCATAAATTGAAGACTTACGCTAGTTTGATGGATGATAGAACTGACAAATATTAGAACGAGACAAATATTAAGATATTGACAACAAAAATATCAAAGTCACACAAAAAGTGCCAGGAGTGAAAAGTCACAGCCAAAAAAACAATTATATTTTCAAATTCCCTGGAAGATACAGGCAGGGCTTTAACTTTTGCTAGCAAATCAGGGCTTATATGTAATTACATCTATAATAGGCCCCTTCCTGCTCAAAACCATGCCCAGAATACACAGGAGCCAAGAGAAAAATCTGAAGCCTATCTAAATTTCATAAGATACAATTGCTTCCAAGATGGGAGATGCTTCAATAAAGAGTCCAAAAGATTGTCCATTACCAGCTGATCAACTGAAATAAGTATGGAGTCACTGATTTTCTTTTTTTTAAAAGCAAGTATAACGAAGTTAAATACAATAATAGCCTAACAACCATACTACTGACTTTACAAGCAAAAAAAAGAAAAAACCCACCTCTAATAGTTACTCCAGAGAACCTGTTCCTGTTTCAGTCTGACTGTGTAGTGAAGACACTTTTATTAAACATCATTTTCTTACTATTACCCTTGTTTTCTCAGAAGGCTCCACAAGATGACTTAAATGTGACCTAAAAAGCAAAACACAACATAATATAATTAACCAAATGAGAAAATCCGCAATTTATATTTGGTTTAATATTTCTGCACAAAAAATTTATAGAGCTATCTGATTAACCACACATTTTCATTCTCTTTGAATACTACAGTACCATAATTCACATTACACAATCTAACAGTTTAATTCATATCAAATACTCAAACACTCAGTTACAAGAAAGAAAAAAAGGAAAGGAAAAAATATGCAGATGTCATTTATTCTAACAATACAGGTATCATAATCACGAATTACATAGTCAAAACCATTTTTTAGCTGCTACAAATATTTTTAAATTTTTGTACACTCAATTTGGATCACATCAACAGACACCCATTGCAATTAAAGACAAAAGAAAGGGAAATAGAGTTGCCTTCACTCTCCTAACCACATCTTCTCTTTTATGCTTGGCTGTAAGCTGGCTTTTGGGGGGTTTTGGGGGGGTTTTTTTTGTTTGTTTGTTTTTTCTTAAAGAGTGTAATGTCATCTGTAGTTCTATTGTGGAGAATTTGAGTTGATGACTGTCGTGGTTTAACCCCAGCCAGCAACTAAGCACCACGCAGCCGCTCACTCACAATGACACAAGTGATCCCATCTTCCTATTCATATTTCAACTTGTGAAACAGCAGAAGAAAGGTTCAATAGGTCTCTTCTTATCAACATCCTGTACATGTACAGGACAAAATACCTCCACAGAGCCAAGACATCTCCACTTAGCTCTACCTGGCAAACCAGGGTCTCAGCAAAGTGAAATAAACAAAAAAAATATTTAAAACCCCCTTGAGAACAAAGCAGTGCTATCGGTTTGCACTGATATTATCTACAGGTTTGTAGGCCAAGCCACAAAACACGAGGCATGTAACTACACTCCTCCTCCCATAAACAATTCTTTTTCTAAACCACACTAAGTAGTCCACACTGTGCTTGTAGGAACTCAACACAGTACAGTGATCAGGGATGAGGGCTGTCATTCCCTCTGTCCCACGCGGAGCAGAACCGCTCTAGGGATCAGCAGGTAGAGCACCATGAAACAACTTAGATTTCTTCAGTGGCTTTGAGGGAAAAATAGTTTCTGCCCCATCTGCTTAAGTTTGAAAAAATTAAGTTACTGCTCCATGCACAATCTCTTGAAAACAACCTTGTGTGCATAAAGGTATGAACTAGTCCAGAAACTTCTCGCAATTAAAGCCTAGGAGCCTACAGCAGGCAACAGCCAAAAAGGAAGACTAGAGAAAAATGAAGGCAGCCTTAACACGATTTAGAAGTTGCAGGGACAAAGGAACAGTGTGAACCTCTTATAACCAATGCTAAAGTACCAGTTTGGCATTAATGTTTCACAGCCATGTCAATGTTTGTGTTTATGGAGTCAGAAAAATCAGAATCAACAACTAGTGGCCAGAAGGCAAGAGCTTGCAAGGGGGTGTGAAATGCATTATACTATAGATACCAGATAAATACTCAATATTTCCAGAACTTCCACCTGAGGAAGCAATCTTTCATGACCTGTGGCCCCTCAAAGGGGGGACACAGTGTATGTCTTAAGTACCATACCCTGGGGCAGAAGCAGGATGTTATTTTAACCAAAAATTAGATATCCCAGCCTTCTAGAGGTCTCTGGCTAACTAGTCACATGATGACAAATCAGATGGTGGGAGCCTAACACACCATTCTAAATTCATAGGAAACCTTTCATGGGAAACCTACCAGCACCAACACAGCAAAGAATGCTGTTTTGAAATTGCATATATGCCACTCTGGTATATACGATATAAATTTACCCTAACGACAACCGCTTCCATAGAGATTGGCAAACCACAAAGAAGCCTCCCAAATGCAACGTGGGAATCACAGGCAAAATGCACAATACTAGTATTCCAGTATCAGCACTGATACACTGGAAAAAACTGTGACCGTATTCCTTCCCTACACCATACTATCTACCCATTTTATTAAGTTCATAAATGGGAACAATGTGTAACACAGACGCGTTGTCAGATTTCTTGACTAAAAGTGCATTTAAAAAAAAAAAAGGAAACCAAACAAGGCTAGCACTAAAAAAAATGAAATGCGCTTTGTGAAATAACTCATGGACAAGAAGAGAAAGCAGGCAGTCGTATTAGTGCAGCAATTTTTGCTCTGAGCCGTCTTCTGTCTCATTCTTTCCTTTCTCTTCACACCACATAGTGCAAACTGTGACCTGGAATGGGAGACAGCTGCTTGGCTCCTATCATGCTTCAAATCATTCCCATCTTAGAGTCAACCTCCTGCACTGTACTCATCTCTAAGACACTGGTGAGGCAGGGAGAGGTAATGCTGCTCATGCCTTATTCAGAGTTTGGTGAGAAATAAACACATATTAGCACAGTAGTCAATCCACTGGCATCCAACCTGAGGGTTAGGCACATGCATAAAGCCCAGAAAATATCTAGGGTCTATAAATTGTACACATTTTACAAGCCACTACACTGTGAATAGCTCCTGTCACAGTTTATCAGTTCCTGTGTGTTCTCCGCAGTCTCCAGACCTTAAAACACTTCTGATGCATACAAACTACCCACTACTATATTCAAGCATTAGAAACAAATCCTTCATTACAGGATAACAGTGTGCAGCTTTATTTTTCTAGCTAACCAACCCTTCTGTTTTTCAGAACAGCCAAACAGAGGTCACATGAGATGGTTATCAGCGTAACTGCAGATCACATCATGGTCAACCCTTCATATGCCAGTACACTTTCTACCTTCAAAGCCTTAGAGGAAAATTTTTCAGACTGATGACTATTTTACCTAACAGACCAAGGTACAAACTCTGCGGGCCTTTTCACTACTATAAACTGCTAATGAGAACTCCAAACTACATAAGAAACATGCAAGCATAATTTCTGGGAACAGAGTAAAGATCAGAAAGACTTGAAGCAACTGCCTCAAGTAGTGAACACAAACTGGACTCTGATGAGCACACACCTTTTCCCCACTGCATCTCTCTAGGGAATGTGAGGGAAAAAAAAAGAAACTGTCACCTGGACATTACCAGCAGGGCCCCCTTCATGGAGGTCTGCTGACTGTGAGCTCAGCCAAAAACACAACACAAAGCCACCTTGGGCATTTGCCCTTGAGTCCACACTCATACCACTTCTATGGAAAGTACCACCAGGGACCTAACAGAGATCCTATCCCATTTCAGCTTGCAGCTTCTGCATGAGAAGTTGTATTCTGCAAAACAATCATTTTTGAGAACCCTTTTGTCACACCTTTATTATACAGTTACTGTTTTTATGCAAATCGTAACTGTTCTAGAAAATTCATTAACAACCTTATGAAATAAATCAGGAATCAAAACTGTGTGGTGGCAATCAAAATGTCTGTGACAATACAGTAAAACTTTCTACAGTTCTATAGCTACCCTCTATACTTCTTCATGTCCACAGAAACACTTATGAGTATATGAAAAAAAATTGTACCACAGGGAAGAAAGGGGGAAAACGTACAAGAAACTTTTGCCTAAAACTACTGTGTGGCATCTAATGTAAAACAGAAACAATCATAAGCCAGGGAAGTATGCCACTCACAAAGAAAGAAAAAGAAATTAAAAAAAAGAAAAGAGAAAATTCATTCATGAGCCATACAAGATGCCACACAGAAATTACTGGGCTAACTGTGGCCCTATGGTCTTCCACTCCATAACAATTTCTAGACATACCAGATAGGGTCCTCTGTGAATTCTGCCAGAGCACACAAAGAAACCGTTTGTTAGACAGGATACTCAGGGTTTGCTTTAGGATAAGGAACTCTGAGTGGGTTGAATGACATGATATAGCAGTTTCTTGAGTATCTTCCTCTCCACAAATAAATCTTCTACTCTGGAAGGATGCACTGAGGAAGTCATCAGGACCAGTGCTGAGAGCACTAGCAGATGTTTTGGACAGTGATACACAGAGAAACTTACAGCTAGAGTATTTTATAGCTTTTGGTTCACATCTTCAGCTACCTCAATGCTGTCTCATGCATTTCATGCTCTCAATAGCACTGAAGATTGGACATATGAACGTCAAGATGGATTAGCTGCTGTAGCGTCCACTTGGCAATGAAGGAACTCACCATTTCACCGAGTCTTAGACAAGAGGATTAACCATCAGTAAATACACCAAGCATCTTTGAATGAAAAAAATTCTGAGAAATATAAAGCAACATTCTTTTCCTTCCTCAGTCCTAAATTTCAACAATAATAGGCACAAAATTCTTCAAGAACTTTCACTATCAGTAATTAATCCATTATAACCTAAGTTCAGGAGTTAAAATAGTAAGAAAAAGAAGAACTTGCAGCAGTGCACATTTGGCTAAATCACATACTGCACATCTTAGTGCAAATGTTGAAAATGCAAGTTAAAGCCTGAATCTGAAAGAATTATTTCCTATATATTGCGTGGTGTTCTATGCAGACTGAACCAAACCTTAAAACTGTACATAAGCACCATCCTAATTATGCAGTACCCATACTCTCTTCAATGGCAGAGACCAGTTTTGACCTTTTAAAAGGTGGCACATATTTCTGCACTAACATTAAGAGACAAAATATTTTATTCATAATGGACTGCGTGCTGTTATACACACAGCAGTGTTCTTCCTGTGCTCTACTTTCACAGGTGTCGGTGGTTGGTCAAAAAACAATAATATCCTTTTGAAGAAAAAAAAAAAAAAGCCTCAACCTTTTCTGAAACCTGTTACTTTAAAATGCAGAACACAATTGCTCTATGAAACCCATCTATCTCATAGGAAATCTTTTTAACCAAAACAAAACAGGCATATAGCTACAAGCTCTCATCACGTAAAAATACCCACAGAAAATAAAAACAAAAAAAACCAAGCAGAGACAGAAACTGCAGAATACCAAGCTCTAAGCCAAATGAGATGCAAAAAGAGATCTATGTCAGAACTACAAGTCAGGTCACAGTTTTTCCTTTTCCTTAAGAGGGACAAAACAAAGACCACAAAGCATTTTCATAAATAACTAAAAGATGTGGATCAGTGTTATTCTTTAAGTTAGACAGATAACAGTTAGAAACATGATTTGAAGCTAAATGCAGTCATATGTCTTCATTAAGAACTCAACATGATAATTACATTTATTCAGTGGGTGATTCAGAGCAGGAGCTCTGTACCCAACTGCTATGAATCACCCTCTAACGTAGCCATGTTCACCCTACCCAGAGAGCCAGCCTCACTAAACTATGGCTCACCTCTCTGAAATCCCCTTCAGTGTCCAACAGGCTTGTTTAAAAGAACTTTATACTCACACAAGCACATACTAATATGCTTTACAATAAATCAGATTTTTTTTTTTACTTGGTGTACACACCCTGCTGAATTCCTTTCAGTTTAGAACTGTAAGACAATCCTAAAAAGATCTTGTAAGTTTTCACCAACTCTTTATTTTGAAAATACTGATTTCTAATAGGGTGTCAGTTACTAACATTTGAATTTAATTTCAGGGTGGGGGGGAGGAAGGGCAGGCCGGGAATCCCTCTTTCACAGTGATATATCCTGATGGTGCTCAGAGTTAAGTTACCCGGTAATCTTCCTACTCGCTGTAGTTTAGAACTCAATATGATTGAAGTTGTGAGGTAAATGACAATCTTTTGTCCTTACAATAAAGTCAGCAAGAGAGCAACAGACTTAGGGTTCTTACTGGCACTGGAAAATGAAGGACCTTCCACTAAAGGAGCAAAGAACAGATACTTCCAGATGGCAAGGCATCGCCTGCACAATTTAGGATCAACAAACAAAAATAAATTATTTTTGGTTAGATTTTTATTTTCCCAGAATGCTTCAACCATTTTTCTTCTGCTCTGCCACCTTCGAAAGAAATGCCTCTGGACAAAGCAGAAGGGGAACACATCACTGTTAATGAAGCTTAACAAAAAAAGACTCCAGTAGATGGCAAATTTTTCCTCTCTCCTTCTGTTAGGCAACCAATCATTCTCTGATTTGAGAGCAGTGTACTGAAATCAAGATTAGCAAAGTCTCTGTATGTGGGAGACCCTGCAAATGTGCTCAGTATTAAAGAGGGCTGGCTGTCAGTGCTGATAACTTACAATGACAAATGCAGAATACCAAAACATCCTAGGGGAGATTCGGGGCTGGAGAATGTACTAGATCTGAGGGTACTCTATAACTGAAAAAGCACAAAGTTCTAGGCTGCACATGACCATTTTATAAAAACAGCAGTTTTTATGATTTCAGATGACTCACAAACAAGTGCTTAGATTTGCTTTACATTGATTCATAAACATGCAGTCAAATGAGTAACACTTTTCAGCTCATTTCCAGTTCCGGGCACAAGTGATTACTCAACTGGTTCAGTAGCTCCAAAGCTGGTGACAGACTCATCTGTGTGAAGATGTAAGTTCTACTACTACCTCCTCCCAGAGCCCACAAATCACTTACACCTCCAGGCCAGTGCTGCAGCTCTTCTAAATCTGGTTCACTAAATCTGGCTTACAGAAGTGAAGAATTAGAAGCCGTGGTCACAGAGCAGTACTCCTCTTCCAAGAAATCCATTCCTGTACGTGTGCACACATGCACACACACACACAGAGTGTGAAGCTCAAAGGCTTGAGCTTGAGCTGACTTAACCACTGAACAGTAGTTTAGGCAGGTGCAAACAAATTCATCACCCTGCACAAGCCCTTGTGATACCTACAGAGATGTTTGCAAGAGTTAACAAACTGCCAATCAACTGGTCTGCAATCACTGCACACCCTCAGCAGTCATACTGCTAAAATTCATCTTTCTGAATACTAAAACAGATCGCAAGCAATAATAAAAAAAAACTGATTCTGCATGGATTTTCATTACATCTAAAGAAGTATTTGAAAACAGAAGTCTCGGGGAGGGGAGCATTAATTGCCAGCAGCACAGCAATTCCTATACCTGTGAGATGTCAGTGAAGCACTGGTTCTTTCAGTCCTGTATCACACCATAATTATGCCCCATAGCTTTAAAAGTACATTTTAAAACGAAAGTAAGTTAATTATTGGGCATAACACAGAACACAAGGACTTGTTGAGGAACAAAATTACCTCTATACCATCATTTTTTGATAAAGAAATCTTAGGTTCATTTAATGAGCTCAAGGCCATTTTCAGACATTCTAAAGTTTATGAAGTCCTTTTCCACGATTTCCCTCTGATTGGCTTACACTCTGAAAGACTTAAGTTGCATAGCTCTTGATGACTGGGCGTTTCCTCAGAATTCAGGGTATCTGGATATGGCCCTTATTGTTGATGCCTTTTCTACTCACTAGTGTGTCACAGATGTAAAAACACTGCAAAAAACCCTACTGGTTCCACCCAGAACTTACTAAATGAATATTTACTTGCATTTTAGATAGAGAAATAAACCAGTGAGTCTTCATCTTGGCTCTGCAAAGATCTTATCACAATTATTTAGTTACTTGAAACATTAATAGGACCACTCATGATTTGTTTCTTATGATCTCTTCTGTGCAGCCTGTTTTCTTCACTACTTTCACATGCTGATGTTTCACTTCCCATTTACATTCTGTTAAATGCCTAATATGGCGAAACTATGCAAATTTACTTCTATTTAGTTCCCAAATTCTGCTTTTTGTTGTATGCATATTTAATTGTATATAAATGACAACACATTAGTAGAGTTATATAGCAAGACTAAACAATTAATTTTTCAGTAACTAATTGTTATGAGCCATTTTGTGAAGCTACTGCCCACTCTGCTCCAGATAGCAGTTTAAAGGCTTTGTTCTTCACAAAACAAACTGCAAACTGTGGATTGCAAAAGATTATGAATGAACACAGTAGTGTCTAGCTATGTATACTTACATGATACGATCATATCATATATGATTATCTATATCATATAAGATATGCTGCTGGGGTCCAACTTGCTGTTTGATTCCAAATATTATCCATGATAAATATCAACAGTATTTCATCACTAACATCATGTATATAGTAAATACTATCAGAAACCAAAAGCAAACATTAAGAATATTTCTTGTGCTGAAGAAGGAAAAATTCAAGCATCTAATAAATGCAGTTTACCTTCAGCTATATCCAACACTCAAAAGGAAATCTATTAAGCTCTTTTAGGTAATGAAACACTGCATTTTAATGTGCTCTTGCTCCCTACTCCCCCCTCTTTCAGGTAGTGAGATTTCTATTGCCTCATATTCCAGTGCTGAAAGCTCGGGGTGTTATCAAAGGACTTGCAAGTTATATGCTAGAATGTGCAAATTCAGGTTCTTGGTGCGTGTATGGAAACCCTCCAAGAACCTCAACTGTGTTACAAAACAGAAAGGGAGAGCATCACTAGGGGATCGTGGAAGCAAGATGAGCAGAGTTTGAAGAAAGCAAGGACAGCCACCCTCCTGCTCCTATTAGCTGCTCAACAGCAAACCCGATATGCATTTAAATGGGTGGGGGAAAACAGGCAAAACTGAACAGAAAACTAATAGCAAGCCTGACTAAAAGTTTGGGCTTTTGATTCAATTCTTACACTTCCTCTGAAACATTGAAATGACAGAAGCTTTATGATATCCCAATTTCTTCTAGCCCTTATATATGAATTTAAGATTGGCAGTACAATGGCAGTCAGTGCACAGTTTACAATATAGAATGTATCTGGGAGTGATTTTGAGACCAAATTTTCTAATACAAAATTAAACAATCACATTCCCAGGTTCTAATATAATCCTTTGCATTAATACCTAGAGCAAGATTATTTTATCCCTTTTGTTAACTATTTTTGCTTTAATATAATAAAAGCTGCAATGCAATATATATTGACAGACTGTCTTCCCTTAAAGCCTCTTTACATAAAAGTTCTATAACCTTCTCAAACATCTGGTACATCCATTATTTAACAAGAAACAAGTGTGTGGCTATCAAAGATTCTGTCTTCCCAGAGCTGATAAATAATTCCTAGTATCACCAACAATTTTAATTAAAAAAAAAAAGGTCCCTCCATATTAATAAACTTAATCTTTTTTTTTTATGAAACTTAATACATATCAAAACCAGGAAGAATAACTCAACAAGTATAAAGCTACCAAACTCTGTTCATGGAAGTTTGGGTGGGTTTTGGGTGGCTATTTTGAGGTTGGTTTTTGTTGGTTCCCCCACACACAAAAAAAGTAAAAATATCAAGAGTAATTTCAGCACAACAACTCATAATAGTACATAATTTAAGAACCCTAAATTTGCACTCCCAGGCTAGAAGCAGTAGAGTGCTTGGGTTAAAAAAACAAAACAAAACAAAAAAACAAAAAACAACCCCACACACCACACCAAAAGCTGAAACGACCTTCCTCTCATCAAATCAACAGTTCAAATCTGGATTTGGATCCAAAAGTCAGATTTGACTAGTATTTATATGTTTTACACTGCTTTTAGATGTATCGCTGAAAACTATAGAAACACTTGATACAAAAAAAACCCAACCAAACAAACCCCAACCTAAAAACCTCTATTTTCATCAGCTGCAATGCTCAGCATAGTTACAGACTATACAGCATTTTTCAGCTTCCTTCATTAATGTACTGAAACCTTTTCATTAAAGAACAATCTTTTCTACAGGCTTACTTCTGACAGAAGTAAAAGCTTGTTGTGGCATCAGGGAACACTGCAGTGAGAAATTTACTTCCATATTCTGAGAAGGAACAGAGCTATAATCGTACTAGAGCTGTAAATTGCTCCAAGTACCCTTTTCAGTACGTTTGTCATGTGTATTCCCCTCAGCGAATTTTGCAAAAAGAGTAGCAGCAGTTATGACCCCGTGTGACAGCAGCAGTGGCAGAGCACAGAAATACTTGGGGAATAAGCTTCCTCCGTAAAGCAAGCAACCTGCTTGGCAGATCTCTTACACAGGTGAACAACTTCTTACCCTTAGTATCACAGATGCTATGGTGAATATAACTACTCTAACCCGATTAAGAATAATTCTGTATTCAATACGATCAGATTGCAAAGCAATTCCAGACACTGAGATGAACTATGAACAGCAAGATGGAAAGAATAAAATACAACCCTCTTAACTTTCTGTGTAACGTCTCCAAAACTGCAGGACTAAAGAGCAACCTGACAAAGGCTGGACTGGAAAGGATATGTTCCCTGACACTTTCACAGGCAAGATGTGGAAGGACTGAGAAGCGGAGGCAGCAGATGCATTCTGGAGAATGTATTTATCCTCCTGCTACCACTGAATTACAAGATCAATATTTACATCAGTTTCTGGCAATAGGCACCTAAAAGCTCACTCTTTGATAAATGAGAATGAGCTCCTCCTCCTTCCAGAGCAAATGACTAGAGACTTTATTTCTTTTGACAACCACTTTGACTAAGTGAGAACAACTTTCTGTTCCAGACCATGCTGCTTCACCTCCAAACCACATTAGTAGTACTAGTAGCAGTATACAAGGTATATAAGCCTAGGCCTGTAGAAGAGCACTTGGAAGAGCAGCATTTGTAGTTAAGAAAGCAATTCTTAAAATATGCCATAAAATCAGAAATCAAAGAAGTGACTCTTGCAAATGAAAGCAAAGGCTTTTCAGTTTTCACACAAATAATAATGGTTTGACCATGATAAAGATTTCTCACTACCACACTTGACAGCAAGAGTGATTTACCAAGGGTACAAGTCTCGAGGAAAGACTTGAAAAATATTTGCCATAACTCCTTTCAAATTCTCTCCCATGATAAGTCAGAAAGAAAACAAAGCCCCTCTGTAATCCTATTTTACTTTTCACAATCACGGGGGGGGAAGTACATCACAGAAAAACAGAAAACTAAAAAACACTTACACCATCTCATTTGCCACCACACCCCAAAAAACCTTTCTTCAGATTAATCACCAAAATGTAGAAGCTTGAGCTGAAAGTTTCAGGAATGCTGCCATTTCCAAATACTCCTTCTTATATAGGGGGTTTAACCAACCACACTGCCTGTTTTTCAAGAAAACCACCATTACGTAGGTAGAAACCCTTTATTACTCCACAAATAGGGTTAAAAAACACAGTAAAAGTAGCATGCTACTTTCCTGGCCAACACGCATCAATTAAATTAACAATGAAGAAGCAACTTTAGGCATCAAGAGGGTGGAAAATTTTCATAATAACTGGTATATATTAGGTCTGGCTCTTTTGAGCTTTATCAGTATAGCACACACAGCCTGCATCTCATTCTCATGAGCCAATAACTCCAGAAGATCAGTCTTAAGCAGTGATCTACCAGTATTTTAAAAATCAGCAAGCAGTGACAAGAAGACAAAAGGAGACACCAAATGCTGAAGGCCTCTTTCAGCCCTGCAGTTGCATGCAATAAAAGTTGACACATTATCAAAGTACAAATAAATC
The DNA here is from genome assembly GCA_035590195.1 of Aviceda cuculoides. Classification (NCBI taxonomy): domain Eukaryota; kingdom Metazoa; phylum Chordata; class Aves; order Accipitriformes; family Accipitridae; genus Aviceda; species Aviceda cuculoides. Next base: position 19,665,643 of record JAVJGG010000085.1, read on the forward strand.
TGAAAATACAGCAACATGGTTTGTGAAAATCACATTAAAAACAAAGTAACTTGAGGACGCTAAAATGATCAGCTGCAGTGATAGATTAAGACAAGAATTGCTCTGCCTTCTCATGAAACTTACTTAGAAGCTAACTGGAACAGGAATATTAACTCAGAGAAAACAGCTATAAATAGAAGGTGGTTAATCATTCAAATCTCTATTCCCATGACAACAATACACAAAAGATTCTAACTTTTGAATCGTTTAATATGATGCTTTAAAAGTACTTTAGCTGCTGCACTACAGTCTGCTTCTACCTACTTTTTAGGAATAATTTCTCTTTTTTTTTTTTAAATACAATACAGGAGATTTTCTTTCAACAAAAGCATTTTCAGATACTAGACAAAGTGAGGTTGTGCATCAGCTGGGATGATTAGAGGTGGCCACTTAAATAAGGCCACTTAAAAATACATTCACCTTTTCTCCATCCTAATATAAAGCACATAAAACCTATTTGCTATTCATTTCAACTACCATAGCTGCTACAAAGTATTTTTTCAATTAAGCATTTGCATATATCCTAAAGTAGCATCTCACATACTTTAAGGTCCATGACAGCTGACATTATGTATGTTCAAGGACATAAACACAAGAAAAGACACCAAAGAAAGAAAAAGTAACCACCTCATCCCCAACACACAGATGAAAACATATCATGATACCCAAACTTTAAGCTCAAACAGCAGCTGTGTGACACACTTAGAAATGGAATCTAATTATTACAAAACCTTAGCCAGTGCTTTACCCACAGTATTTCTCACTCAAATAAATTAATCTTGAAGCTTTCAAGTTAAACAAAATAGAGTAAAGGAAAAAATACAGAGAGAGAAGTTCTTTATTTAAAAAGTGGACATAGATAGGGACTCTTCTCATTTTGTGGTGAATAGCAAATCAAAGTGGGTCGTAATCCAGTGGATTTGCAGTGACAGAAATTATGAAAACACCCAATATGCGCATTCAACAGATACAGAGCTGCTGCAAAACTTGATGAAACTACTACAAACGCAGATGAAAAATGACGATGAGAAGACTTGATTGTGGTCTTAACATTACTTCTAACTTTTTAAGTTACATCTTCACATTCTTGCAAATCTTGTTTTCACTGAAGACTTCAGTTCCTATTAAATAACCTTTCATTTTTATGCAGTACTTTTCTGCTATTCTTAATCACTGTAGCTCTTCATACACAAGGTTCATTTACAGCACCCAAAAGAAGTAGAAATTACTATAGTTATCAAAACAGACTGACATGTAAAAATAAACAATTTTTTATGTACTTGTGTTAGCTGAACTCTAAGAAGTTAGGCAGAATCACACTGAGCATTAAAAAATGGTACCTTAACACTTAAAGCAACAATTCAGTAAAGAAAAATGCTTTTATTATTACTCAGGTAAAAAATAAAGTTAGATCATTATGTTGAACTCACTACAATTTTCAACACAGCTAGAGATCACCTAATTCAAGTGTAAATAAACATTTTTAATAAAAAGATATGACTTCTTTATATCACTACCACTAGTAGTAGACCTACAACAGCACTTCCAAAGTGCTGGGGAAATAAAACTGGCCTAGGATGAAGACTCACCATATTCCATACAGCTTAATACACATCTTACTAGCAGTATCTCTTTATCTTTAAATAACATTTCAAATTTTGCAACAGCTGATACATAGCTTGTAATAGTTTGTAATCATAATAAAGTTATTATATTTTTAAAACTCAGTTATGTAGATGGATGCAGATTATCAGTATATTAGAAAGTATTTTTTTATTTTTAATAAAATATAAAAGGACTACTGTCAAAAGCATTGTGTCTGTCTTATGTGGATATTAAAAAGAAGCTGAACAATATCAGCCTGCTGAGAACAGATCATCAGTCCCTCTTCATTTTTATTAACAACAGAAAGTCTCTTTTTTTGCTAGCAAGAGTTTTGTGCCAAAAATTAACATACCATTTGCTGCTGACAATCTACCAGACTAATAATGCTTTTCTTCACGCAAGAGGGTTCAGAAACTACTACTCACTTTCCAGTCAGCATTTATCGCAGATTCCCAAATGCAGTCCTCCCACAAAAAGAAAAACAAGACAGCTCTTCTCCACACACATACACATACCTCTTCACACTTACATTATTACTATGAGTAAACAATTTAAAATACTTCAGCAGACGCAGACAAGCATCCTTCACTTCCTGATGTTATGGCTCAATCTTAATGTCATGGTGCACATAAGACTCCCATGAAACTTCCATTCAAACCTGGCATAAGAAAACTGAAAGAATAAAATCATAGAATCACAGAATCTTTCAGGTTGGAAAAGATCCTTAAGATCATCAAGTCCAACCATAAACCTAACACTGCCAAATCCACCACTAAACCATGTCCCTAAACATCACGTCTACATGTCTTAATTAGTAACAGGACTTACATTCTACTGTGTCTCATTGACATTTGACCATTTCATATGTCTATATGGACTGCAGACATATGTACACACCATCTCTGTTTTACTGCTGTCTGTATACCAAGTACTAACTCTTCTTCACCTAGAGGATCCCTGGTTACAACTCGGACAACCCTCCTTAAATGTCTTCACTGGCATTTTGAATTGCATCCTTAGCAGGGCATATAGATAACCATATAGTAAATTCAGAGGTCCTCCTCTGTATTAGCTGAAACAAAAGGAAGACACTTGGCATAAAAAAGAAATACAAGTACTCCAAGCCCACATGATTTTCAGACCACCACAGACAATGGAGAATTCCAAAGGCCTTGCCTCCCTTAGCAGCACCCATTTAAGTCCAAAAGGGATCGGGGGTGGGGGGCGTGGGGGGGAAGAAACCAGCAACATCCCAACACCAGCAGACAACAAATAATATTGCCAGCCACTTTCAACCACTGAAACATATAGGATCCAAAAGCAGGCCTCTCAGTATCACAATTTCTACCACACCAACCCCCACATCTCCCTGGTGTACCTCTAGTCCCAGACTGCTGAGCCCTTACTGTAGCAGTCCACTCGTTTCCTAGCCTGGACCTCATCTGTGACTACTGGTTTCCTCCCCTCCCACAGCTGTCAGAGTCCTTTCTTCTGCAGATTTCATTTTACAGAATATTATACTTTGTAAAGCATAAATTTCTAAAACACATCCTCAGGACAGGACCCCACAGGGCACTGTAAGGAACACTAGCCTATGCCTCCAAGAACCATCAGTCTAGAAAAAGACTAGATGCTTAACAGAGTGAACACTCACCCATGGTTAACACTCAGGTTCTTAACTTCTTTGGGTGTTAGGAGGGAAATAATATGGGATCTGGGGAGAAGGAATAAGCCAAGAGTAGTAAATTTAATAACAGACTGTAAGAAGAATTAAAAAATAAAATAAAATTAAAAAAAAAAACAGAAATACTGAAAAGTGGATGAAGTGAAAAGAAGTACAGGCATAATGACCAAAGTGCTTTTCAAAACCAGAGGGAGGAATTTGAGGCATGAAGCCAATCAGGAAGGGGATACAGTGCCCAATACAATTTTAAAATAAAATTTTATGTGCTTCTTTCTGCCACATCAACTTTGTACTTCACCTTGAGTTTCTACTGACAACATTTACCTTTGTTTACCCGGTTCTCCTCTGTGCATATGTGTGTCTACCCGTGTGTGTATATACAAACAACAGGCTAACTCACAGCCTTCTGGAGAACACAACGCTAAATAGCAGTATGCAAATCACTGACAGAAAACCATCATACTGCAGTACCTGAAAGCAGTCTTATTGGGGGTTATTTGCAGTGACACAAATGTAATCTGTTTTTAAAATCAGGTACGCTTTAGATTCTTCTGTTATTAACATTCTATACTCAGGAACATCAAATTGTTAACTGAAAATAACAGAGCACATTTCGAAATATAGCCTTTCATTCTTAGAAAATAAAATGACACAATAGTATCAAAATCCATCTCTCAAGCACCTTATTTACGAAAGATAAAAAAAGGCACTGCTTAACAGATAGCTACCACAAGAACTTCAAGCACTACAAATGTTACCAGTAATTCTATTTTCTAGAGGTTTTTTACAATATTCTCCAAACTCTCTACCTACTCTGATTTTTAAACTGCTTCTAGTACTCTGTAGCTGCGTATAAGCACGCCTTCCACATTAATTCTGTCACAAAACCACTTGACAACAGGACTGTGAGCCTCTTAAGATGTCAGGTCAATCCTACAGAACACCGGCTATTGCGCATTCCACACAAAAGCCTTCATAAACAACTGACTATTCTTATGCTTATTTTTTAAATATTTCATTCCTTTATTAAAGATACCTTCTGTGCATTCAGACAACAAAGGACTTTCAGAAACACTGAAAATTAGCAAATGCTTCATAACAATACTGTATCATAAAACCAAAGCCACACTAAGATTCTTACTAATTCTTATTAACTGACAACACAAGCCACAAACACTCCCATGACTTCCACAGAATTATTTATCTATCTCTACTATGCAAACAAGCTATTGCACACATGCTGCCAGCTGATGCACTCGAAAGTGATGTCATCTAAATAATCTTTGAATCCTCTCACAGGTTTGGGGGGTTTTTTTAATCCAGTGGATATACGGTGCCTGGGGGCAAGGGGAGGACAGGAATGACCCCAAGTGAGAGCAAACAGTGCAAGCTCCTAATTGACTCCACATCACTTTAAAATGTTCATCGGTTCTAAATTAATACATGAACGAAAGCTTCTGCTTTCTGCTACAAGAAATACAGGAACAAAAGCCTTAGAAGAACATCATGAAAAGAAGTTTAGACTCTTCAGTCTAAACCTTTGCTAGTCCCCGAAAAGTGAACTTCAAAACATAGTAATGAGAACACACTGATTACTTGGGTCTCATAAAAAGAAATTAGAAATGACCGGATTGTCACCTCCTCCCCTCTTCCAAGTAAACTCATGCAAAGAAGAAAGATACCATCACATACAGGCACAAAAACCCACAACACAGATTTTTTTTTCCATTACAGGCCATACCTTTCCCATTCAGTCATCACAGTTTCTGGAGGGGCGAAAGTGTATTTACACAGCTATTTCATGTGCAATATTCACAATCCCACATGATCTCTTAGAAGCACTTTATTTGTAGAGGCAGATCTATCCCATCAGGTCAACTCCCTCCACCCCTGCCTCAAGGAACTATACCTCACTTGTTCAAATTTTCTGTTAAAAAAAAAAAAAGTAAAAAAATCTGGGGATCATTTATCAACTTAACATGGGAAGTAAAACTGTTCATTATCACAGCAACACATAGTTCAGTTACACAAGCATAAAACTAGACACTGATCTTTCTGATGGAGTTCCTTTAAGATATTTTGATGCAGAATGCACAAAGCTATTCTAAAAATCAGAATAATTATTCCAAACAATAGCAAGATATTCTGGAAACAGAAGAGTACCCTTTACGATTCAGTTTCGTAGTGAAAATGCAACACTACTTATCAAAACTATGCAAGTTTGACAATTCTGAAACACACAAAAGCAAGCTATGAGTAGTAATTTTATATTAAGTATATTTTGCATCAAGAGAAAAATTATAGTATTCATAATTCTTATGCTCTTTTTAAAGTTAATACAAAAAATATTTCTACATATGTAGATTTAGCTCCAAAGACAGAAAATTACTCCTGAGTTCAACTAATTCACAATTTTACGTCAACAGTATCTAAGGTAAGAAATTGAGAAATGGAAGTTGTCACAGCTGCCCACCCCCCCTTTTTTTCCCCTTTTAATGCAACTGGAAAATATCTGGGACATTTTTCCCCCCATGACCAACAGCCAAAGCCATGAAGTGGAAGCACCAAAGATGGTACCTGAGGACAGTCTGGGTCCTCTGTTTGTGTACAACCAAATTTATGAAACGCCATATTCTGTAGCACGCTAGCAATTAAACTTTGGCTACCTAAAACTGCCAAAACCAAAACAAATAAACAATGTGGGTGCCCCCCCCAAATTATCAGTGGGAGACAGTATAATTGCTCCAACCCTACTTTTCAAAGGAAGCTTTTTCTGACACATCAGTGTCACTATTTGTTTCTCTAATCTTCTGAAGCCAGTATGTAAATTCAATTATTTTCATAGCTACATATCCACAAGCATTTGCACGAGGGCCTCACTCTGCAACTCTAATGTATGTAAATGGCACCACATTCCTGAATTTATTTCCACCAAAGGTTGAGATATAAAGATTTACCCATTGAAATCTGACAGATTGTAAAACAGATTGGTCAATCTTGCATACAAACTAACTGGTACTTCAGGCATTATACGAATACATTGAACCTTAACCTTGCAGAATCTCTGATCTGTGATTTTTGACAGAACCACCACTTTGTTACCTGCTATTAATTCTGGACTGTAAGCATACACCTTACCAACCCAAAGCAAAACCACCTGCTTACAAGTTACTACTCTTATTTCTAAAAATTAATTTTAAAAAGCTGTTACATTTCTAATGCAAGATGATTTTTGGCACCAGATCTGATTTATTTACGAAAACAGAACACACTAAAACTTTCACATGGTAATTGTGAGGACTAACAGCACTGACACAAAACATACTGTGTCACTTAGACACTAATACTTATTTTTTTTTTTAGCTGTCTGCAATTCAAAGTCCTCATATTCTGAGGCAAATGAACTGAGATTTGAGATGTAGTACATAACACCATGTGTGTCAATGCTCTGAGGGTATCGGTTTGAGTACAAACACACATTTACTAAAAAAAAAAAAAAAAAAAAAAAAAAACAACGCAAACAAGCAAGCTTTTCTACATAACTGTGTACATGATGCTTATTTCAGACTTTTCTTTCCTGGACTGCTTTCGCAGAAACCGGCAGTTGTGAAAAAGGGTAAACTTTGTAACTTAACGATCTGCTGCTACCAAGTGTGGCAGGTCAGAAAGCCCACCCCAAACCAAAGCAGCCCCATGGACTTTGCATAAAATACACTGCCACGTTCCACAGCCCAACAACCCACATATTTATTTTCAGATAAGTTAACTGGTGGCAACTTTTAGAGAACCAAGGGGAAAGCTTCCATGTGTATCTTTAGATCTATGAAAACGCACTTAAGCTCCTTGAACTCTGTGCCTCTCGTCATTGAAACACAATACCAGCTTTTGAGCTAAACAGCCAAAACACCAGCATGCATTTCCACCCAACTTCTAAATAATAACAGTTAATATTTTCCCTGCACCCTCCTTGTATATATAGCATTCTCACAGCTTGTATTTTTATTGGATTTTGTTTTTAAACCTCACATTTGCAAAACAGAGCATATTGCAGACTTACGCAAACTTCAAAAAACAAGCATGCAACATTTCACAAGCCTATTGACTTCCAAGAAAGCGAAAGGAGTAGCAAAGTACTGAAATCTGGGAGAAGTGGCAGGATACATTCTCTCTTTATTATATCACAAGAATCAAAGATAATTTTTTTTTTAAGAAGGTTTTCCTACACTAGAATTTGGACTTCTGCCAAAAGTCTATAGACAATTGGAGAACTAGCAAATTTGTGACATCAGATATTCCAAGGAAGTGAAACCTGACTTAACGGAAGTGATTTTTATTTAAGAAAAACAGATACTTAAATAGACATTTAAAAAAATATTTTAAGACCATGTTTGGAGGAAGTTCCTTTGTTAAAAATTATTTTAAAAGCATTTAATTACAGACTGGAACCCCACCCAAACGTGTTTCCGAGTCAATCTGCAACAAAACATTCTTGATATTACCAATATCCTGGATATTCTTTTAAAAAAGGCCAAAAGAACAATTCCAACCGAACTTTTGTTCAATAATCCTTTTCTTTCTCTCACTCTTCTGAAAAGCACTGCTTGCTGGCATGAAAATTCTGAAGCCTGGAAAATCATCAGTCTGAACTGAAGCTTCTAGATCAAAGTTTCCAAGTGACCTGGTGATTGATTCCCCAGCCATCTTAATGCATTCCACTAGACTTTGCAACCCTTTGACAAGTGTATGGATATTCGATATTTCTTTATATGTAATTTTCCTAAAAGCAAGTGTATTACAAAGTTTCTTTTCACCTTTTAATTCATCTTTGAAGACCTACAGTTGTGGAAGTCTCTAGGTAATATGGCAAACCACAGGCCGATGAAATTTCTATGACATCCTTCACATATTCATATAACTCTGAAACCTAAACTATGGTCCTGAAAAGATAAATCATGTGTTACTGGGGTTTCTAGTAATGCCCAGCTTCAAGAACTTCCTAAGCCTGAATAAAGTTCAGTATCAACAGTATAACAGCAGCATTGACTTAGAGAGTACGTAACATTTACTTTAGCTACAGTTGTCAATTCCAAATGAACAAAACTCATCAACGTAGCTGGTGACAAGAAAAGCCTGTAAATGCAGAAAGTTCTGGCCAAAAAAAACCCCTAAGCTTTCTTGATTTTGGAAGGTATCCAGCATCAGTCTGTAAGCACACATGCGTTGGAGCTAGACAAACCAGCGATTCTGGCATGAAAGGTTTCCATTCCACTTTCAGGAACTCTTTGGGACTAATGAAGATTTATTTCCCCCTTACAGAAAAACAGGTCCTCGTCTGTGGAAGAGTTTAGCTATCTGTTAAGAAAGCATACGACGACAGCACACTGCCAAAGCGATCATCCTGCCTACTACCCACTCTGGGCTGCTCAGAGAATAAGCATCTAACTGGAGCATCTGACTGGAAATATATTTCATAAACGCTGCTTTTCCAGAGAAATTCCTGTGGTTCAGAAGAAAAATTGTGCTCAGAAACTTAGCTGAAAACAGCCAGGAACATCGAATAACCTAAATGTCACTTAGAAATCACAAAGCAATCGCTAAGAGTTCTCAGCTGGGGAAAAAAATTAATTTAAAAAAAAAAAAACCCACCACATCACCAGGCTTAAAGCAAAGCCCCAGCTTGTCCGGCGAAACCTCACAGAGGAGGCGGCGCTCAGCACCCAGGGACCCCAAGCCCCTTCCAAGCGCCGCTCTGCGCCCCCGAGGCTGGGGAGGGGCCGCCCGGGCCCCCCCGCCCCGCGGCACGAGGGCGGCCCGCACCGGAG
>JAVJGG010000085.1:19685358-19697732 GCA_035590195.1 Aviceda cuculoides
CCCCCCCCCCCCCCCCCCCCCCCCCCCCCCCCCCCCCCCCCCCCCAAAAAAAAATTATCAGTACACAAAGATGCTTGGAAAGAAAAAGCTCAACTGATCTTCCCAGCTGAACATATGGCAAACTAACACTGGGTTTTCATGTGGTTTTGATAGGAGTTCATAAGCAATGGCACACATGGAGTCTTCTGGCACAACAAGACATAAGAACATCCAAAGAATAGGAGATTAATAACCTGTTTTGATGTTTACTGATCATTTGGTTCCAACACAACTTTTTGGAAGACAAAGTGAAATCAGTTTCCCTGGGCTTCATTATTGAGCTGCAACAAGACTGCTCCCAGAGACATACTGCAACTAGTAAGAAATGTGCTCCTGTTTGGGCAATATATAGAAAGCAGAAATACCAGAGCACAACCTCCTCCAAGCCCTCTCTTTCCCTCTGCTTACAGCAGCAGCCTTTTTTGCCTCATCTCCCACACCTGGATAAGAAGTAATGGGTTAGTGGTAGTGAGTATCACAGCTCCCAACCCCAAGGCCACCAGCTTTTAGTAGGCTTCCCACCTCCGTATGAGAACTGCAGCACCGGTATCACTGACTGTTCAAAGAAAATAAAGCATAGGGAAACAGAAATCGGGGCCACCATGGCAAAATCAGATAACATGAAAACTATTGTGCACACCTCACTAACTGATGTGGGCCTATTTTTATGTCTGGGCTGATCAGGACAGACACAAAGCAAAAACCATGCCAGAATGAGCCTGTCCTGCTCAGAAAGTTGTTTCCAGCAGTGCAGTAATGAGTTAATGATTGCATTACAGCTATCGCAGGAATGCCAGTGCTCAGTAAAGAGTGTTTTGAAGAAAGGTTTTTGAATGCTACTTCCCTGCTGCTTTTAGTTCCCCCCTCAGAAGAGGAACTATTAGAAAGACCAAACCATCCGCAAACACCTTTGGAGATAGCTTTGGCTAGCCACTGCTGCTTTCCTAAGAAAGAGTAACTCACCGCATTCTTAGTTCTTCTTTATACCGTGAAATAGCCTATTTTTTTAAAATTTTTTTTTTTTGTGAAAGACTAATAAAACTACTGATTTCCAGACTTCTAAGAATGTTCCTGCCAGGGCTAAGTGGACTCTCAGAAAGACCAGTGCCTTCTAGACTATTCAGGAAATTACATTCAACTGAAAAGCTGATTATTTTTCAGTCAGGGCACTGAGGGCACCAAAGCTCAGGTATAAACTCCCTATCCAGGGAGGAATGTGATGACAGCAAAAGAAATGCATGTGCACTCTCCTTTTCCCTTTCCCCCCCTCCACCTGCAAGGGAGCAGCGGGACGGCCAGCCCCCGCCCGAGGAGAGCTCGGTGGGCCCGGGGAGGAGGCTGGCGTCCGCCGAAGCCTGGCACCAGCAGCGGGATGCGCCAGCGCTGAGGGGAGACGGGCTCTCCCGGCGGGCCGTACAGGTGTGCGCGCTGCACACACGTATACATGTACGCAACCACACCTCCCTGCAACTTCACGGCAATTTGACCTTCTAGCTTTGAATACGTGCAAGAAAGACGGACCTCTGCCTGGCATCCACCCTAATCTTTCTCTACAGCAGCGTCTGGCAGGGCCGCAGCAGCCCCGTGCAGCCTCAGAGCCTCCTAGTCCTCTCTGCACGAGTCCTGTACACCACAGCCCGCCAGGGAGCTGGGAGCAGATTCGTTATCCGGCAGATAACGATGACTCCAGAAGGCCGAGACCGGGTGGTAATGAGAGGCCATACACATTTGCCATATGGAAATGTTTACATACGTGTCTAGCTTTAGATCCGTATCCTTACTACTGTACGCTAACTCGCAGGGCTCCGAGCAGAGGACTTTGGCAGCCTATTTCAGCTGCACTGATCCACATCTGAAACTATAGTGAGCTGCTAAAGCAAAGCAGTGATGTAATGCCGTTAAACAAGAGCACACTGCCTTTAACTACCCCACACAAATCCAGCAGCGTTTCTAATGCCACCATACAACTGGTATGAACACAGAATCATTTAAACTGAAACTTCAAACACATCCTTACCTTGTCATTAAACTATATTTAAAAATTCTTTTGTCAAGTACAACTGCCAGGTAGGGTCACTCAATTGTATTGTGGACTAGACGGGTGTTTCCCAACAGCAAAAAGTATCAAGTATCAGCTCTCATCCACCTTAAAAATGCCATCTTTGTTCTCAAGCACCATAAACAACAAATGGATCCAATACCTAGAATGGCCATGATATAGAAAAAGAAATCTTCTCCACACTGTAGTGAAAAAAAGTCTCTATTTGTGAAATACCACCTGTAAACTTAAAAACCACCCTATGCCAATTTCTTCATAAAACATATCCAAAATAACCTATTAAAACACTATAATTTAACATTAATGCTTTCCTTTAATAATTTAACTTAAAAATGTATACCTAACCTTTAAATCTTGACTCTAATGCTAAATATTCCTTTGAGAAAAAGTCTCAAGTAAAGTATTAGAGAGATGCGTACCTTATCTCTTCTAATCTTAGTCACATCTCAAACTACCATTTTTTCACAGATATATGTTAAAAAGAAACACACACAGATATGGAAAATGAGGTCCTGTTACAGGATGTCAGGTTTTCTATCAAAGAATATGCCATTACACTTTGTGGCTTAATCATTTTATGCAAACCTAAGAATTGATGATGCTCAGCTAAATTATCATTTACCACAAACATACCTTGAAAAACTAAGCAAGATTTTCTTTTGTTGGTTTTCTCTCCTTCCCCTACAATGACAGCTGAGGGAATAGAAATGCAGTTCTATAGGGGCTTGGCCATATGAACTCTATTAAAAACCTGATTATTTCAAGTTGTTAAAGATCGGGTGATAACCTCCCTCAAAGGATGAAAAAATATGAACAGACCCTAATTAGTATCTGATAAAGAAGTTGGGCTGTTGCACTGTGTAACCCCTGAATTAGAATAATAATGCAGGGAGACTCAACAAAAGATGCTTTGTGTTTCTCATTACAGCAACTCCTCCAGGGGCCTGCCCCTTCCAGCACTGTAAGCATGCTGAATACTGTAATAGCGAAATTACTGCTAAGATATACCTGAAAGGTGCTTTTCTGGTGTAGTTTAAAAGGACAAACCAGTTCCATTGCTAAACATCTTACCTGAAACAAAGCATTTTGAAATAAATCCTTCTGGGCAAACTCTGAATAAATCACACCCCCACTAAGATAACTCTTAGGGTAACATCCAAGCACACAGATTCAGAGAGCACATGCAAATTCTCCCGCATACGAGGTGCACCTGTGGCGCTGCCTGCAGACTATCAGAAACCTCAGCCATCCTAAGGTTGCTCCTCCCAGTCTTTACACTAAAAATGAGTTCTCTTGTCTACCTGCATTTCATACTGATGGGAATCTGCTGTTGCAGCTGATACACACGAGCGATTCACTCAGTAGCAAACAACCAATCTGCATATTAGCCAAGTGCTTTGTGCTTAGCAAATGATGGCACACAAACGCATTAGGATTAGATTTAAGGCTACTAAAGTCAGAAGACTGCAAATGAATGCCTGTATGTCAAGTTTATTGCCAGTTCTGCATTACTGCAGTTGCTTCATTCAAGTTCTTTGACAGATACTGAGATACCGAGTATCTTAATTAGCAATCTGCCTTTTTAATGCACAGAAAATTACAATTTGTTTTGCACTCTGGGTCTGTAGTGATCAATTCTACATAGCCACACACGTTAACCTTACACAGGCGAGCAATCCTGCTGAGTTCAACTGTCTTTCCAAATCAGTCTGTGCTCAGTGCATGTCAGGTTCTGTACATTTTGCCCTTTTCCAATTCATCCCATCTGTTTATAGCCTTTCCAACCAGTTGACTATGATTTTCCAAGGTTTCAAATTCACCTTCTTCCTTTCAGTTTTTCCTATCTCATGTACATTGTAATGATATTAAGGGGAGATTTATTAAAGAACTAGCTTAACTCAATTTCTTTCCACAGTGTTTCTCCAAACTGGCTGGCTGAGTGTGACCTTTTCAAAGGTATTTGGCAGAGGCCTGTCATTTGTCAAGTTATTTTTCCTATTTTTGTCACTGTGAGTTTTAAAATCAGTATCAAATGATTTTTGTTACATCAGATTAAAAAAATGCTCTCTAGCTGGGCGGACATCTTTTAGTCTAACTCCTTAAAACTGTATGAGACAATGAAGTACAAGGTGGAAAAAACACACAAAAGTCTGGTTCATGGGCAAAATTCCACCTAGACATAGAGCAGGAGGGGGAGAAATATTACATTTCTTGAACAGTATTTCTTAAGTGTTTGTTAAGAATTATTTTCTTTCTTAATCCCAAATCAACAGTAGGCTCAAATCAACAATGCTAGATCTGGGCTTGATGAGATTTATCGATAATATAACAGGACAACATCTCATTCAGCTGCCCTGCCAACTCCAATAAGTTATGTGTCCATGGCATATGCAGACTAAGTTGCTCGTTTCTTACAGCTTTTATTAATCACTGATTGGTGTGTTGGTTTCAGGTGCCAGGGTGGAATCAGGAGACCAGTTCAAATATCTTCTTAGAGTTGCTGCTAAATTGTAACTATTTTAAAAGATTGAGTATGGCAGGTCAGAGAGAGGAATAGTTTTATTCATGGAAAATCTTACTAGCCTTCAAAGCAAGTCATATGAGCAATATATGAATATATATATTTTTACAGCTCACGCTTAAATTAGGAACAAGATGAAAAATATCCATGTCCCTCACGAACTCCTTCTCTTCTCTCCACATTTTCCTATTCATTTTGGATGAAACGCTGTCCCCTTTATTTTTTTTCCTCCTCTTACCCCTGCTTGTCCCTTGTCTCTCCACTCTTCCCATCCTACTGCGTCTTGACTTCATGTTCACTTGTAACCACACGTTGGATTCAGAGATGCAATGCACCGAGTTCTGGCATTCTGGAGATCTAGCAGTTCCCAGCTATGAAAAGACCTTCCCATCTTGCCTCCCCCAAACAAGCCATTAATGAAAAGCACAGGAGGAAAAAAACCCAAAACAAACAGCAAATCCTAAGACTGCTTAAAATTATGGTGTTATCTGTCCTGAGTGTTCCCAGTTTAAAGCAAAGTGATCAAACTACACTGGCAGAAGCCAGTAAGAGATGCAGCTTAAACTGCCTAGGATTGTTTTTAATATTTTAGTTCTAGGAAGTACGCAGAAACCGTAACTACGCAACGGTGCCAGAAATCCCAAGGGATGGGACTGCCTTCTCAGGGCACATCTGAACTCATCAGCCTTGCTGCAGGTTCTGGTTCAGTTATTTTATCTTAACCAACCCGCCTATGCCTCCCCATAACTGCCTCAAAAGAACTGTAATAACAGAATATTCAATAACGGGAGTTACACTTGCTTGTATTTTAGAGGTGAACAGGAAAATCCCGTGTGTGCCATGTGCTTCTCTTACTACAGTGTGGTTTCACAATCTGTAGAGCTTCAGAGCGAGAAAGTACTTGTGGCGGGCAGGCTGAGCACTGGCTCTCCGCAGCACCTTTAACACCGACCACTGCCTGAGAATCCGAGCGTCTCTGCGAAGCTCAGGCTAGCGAAGGCAGGCAACCGAGCTTCGGGCAGAACTCTGGAGAAAGTCTTCTTCCTGCCTCACTTACCACAATGACATGTTTCAGAAAACAAGCCCAGCATATGTCCCCGCTGCTTCAATCTCTAGGCAGGGCGTCTCGTCCGTCTGCTAGGTCCTGCTTTGGGTCAGAAGGCTTTGGCGCTGCCTTCTTTATACGTTACGTCTTCACCCTGTATGAAAGGCGGACAGTCCTACAGGAACACAGGCACTACCAGCTGCTTCAGCCTCCTCAGACATGGGTACAGCAAGGCTAAACCGTATTGCGGTTCTCAGAGTGCATCTCTAGGGGACAAGGACAAGCGGTGCATGTGCACCCAAATGTCAATATTCAAACCAAATGGTACCACACAACCGATGACACCCAACAAAATGAGTACAAAGCCAGAATCTAGCTCTCCTAAGCAAGCTACGTTCAAATATACTTCATAACAAGGTAAGAAATGTGCCAATTTAATGCAGTAGACATGGATGAGAAAAATTGTCAGAGGCAAAATTCAGTAGGAAAAAGGCCATTTCCTCACACTCTGACTTCTGGAACTAACTTTTTGAAGCTAACTGGGTGAGGCAGAAGTGCTAGCCATTCAACCAGCTGAACAGAGGCGAAAGAAAATAGAAAATAAAAAAAAAAAAGAAAGAAAATTAGTGAAAATTCTTTCCACATGAATACTTAGGGCCATCCAAACCAGGCAGCTATGGTAGAAACCATTTTCACACACTTGCTGAATTAAAGTTTTGAAGTCAACCAGGGCAGTCGTTTTCTGAGATGTAGTAAAATACAGATAGCAACTTTTGACTTGGAAAGAAGAGATAATGAGAGCGAGAGGCAAACTTCTAGCTGGATTAAAAACTCTGGCTACAAGGACAACAACCTCTAAAAGTGGTAAAGGAAGCCACAGCAGCCACTCAGGATTTACATCCATGTAACAGAACAGAATTGAAACTAGACAGTTAGGTATCTCTAAATGGTACCAACTGCTTTATTGGTAGCTATGAACAGGTTTACAGCCTCAGAAGATTGCAATCTCCCTTGCCATATAGGAAAGGAAAAACATTTCTTTTAGAGGAACTCAAGAGTTACTCAACCCTAATTAATCTTCTAAGACAGGAAATCCCTACCAACACAGGTGGAACTATAATACACTGGCTGTGCAGCTGGGGAACATGAAAAATGGGATTTCCGTGTTCCCATCTCGCTCACCAAAACCAGAGCACAAATCTTCTAAGTAAAACGTGCAGCTGAAAAACCTGAAAAAAAGCTGGCAAGTAAAAAAATTGAAAGGAGGACTGTAAAAGTCACTTAGGCCATTCTTAAGAAAGTTCCCTACAGTATTAACTAAGGTTTGAGCCCTTCTGAGGAAGCTACCATCACTTTGAGAGCTTAGTTATAGGGCAAAGGAAATTAATCTGAACCTGTATTTTATGAAACAAAAGTGAGAAGACACTTTGCTGGCTTCTGATGTCACCTGTACTCCTGAAGGAGCCCTGTAATGCGTACTGACAATAACAGCTTCTCTTGGCCATCTTTGTTCTCTGCAATTGGTATTTTTAAACATAGTTTACACTGGTACTCGCTGGACCACGTCACAAAAGATGAATGGCAGGATAGAAATTTCTTTGCCATTGAAATGTTACTTGAGTCAAAAGTCAAGAGAAGAATAGACATTCCTTTTTCATATTTACTTGTTTGCAGCATTTTGATTGTGGAGGCATGTAGAAAGAGGGATATAAGCAATTATTTACATTGCTACACATTTCTGTCTGTCTAATTGGAAGCAAAAAGACTTAGGGACATGTGGAGATGACGCGTGTCACCACTGCTTGTACAGTATGCCCCGTGCTCTGAGCACTAAGGCTGTGTTTAAGTTCAGCTTAGGGTAAACAATGTTTTTCATGACCGCTTATGTCAAGCTCCACAAAGCCATCTGTATCAGAAGAACAACACAGGGCACATTTCAGTGGAACTAAAAAAAAATTGTGTCTACAATGAAAACAACTAAGACAAATAACAGCACCAAAGCTCTGTTTAGACTAGGGAAAGTTTAGTAAGTCACTGATAGAAGGGATGTAATGGTGGGATACTGAAAGGCATGTTTTCATCAGAAGAGTTGTGCTCTCATTGTAAAACAACCTGAGCACTTCTAACCATATGAAGTGACCCTCATTCATGTGATGCCCCAGAACAAGCAAGTAACTAAAACAAGAACAGATTAATTTCCTTTAACTACAGATATACCAACACCACACCTGCTCACTGAGGGAAAAGATAAAGATATTTACTATTAATAAAAATAACACAGGGGCAGGCATGACTGTTTTTTTTTCTTTCCTACAGATACACACAAGTAGGTCTGTATTTAGATTATTACAAGGCTAACTTTTCTCACACATACATTTCAGTCAATATAATAGATAGGTAAGCACATTATTATGCTACTTTCTCATTAATTTATGTTTTATTGCTCCATTTTCAAAAGCCATTGAACCCACGGGACACCGTAGTAGTCAATACAGTGTGGTACCGCACAGCAAACACATGCTTGGAAATTACCTGAATACGTGCAATGGAGGCAGTAAAATGAGTAAGATTACATCGCTGGTCTTTCATTTCAACCTGGATACTAGTTCCAGCAAGAAACTAATATATAGTCACCAAAACAAATGTCCATCAAAGCCACAAAAGCAATTTAATGCTTACACTTATGCTGACAATACTGTCAGAGCTGTGAGTAACCCAACAAAGGAGGCTGTAGGTAGATCAGAAGTGCAAGCTGGTCCAAAATCAAAATGTACATATCCTCTTCACCAACATTAAGTCCATTCCCAGTCTGGCCTCTGTGATTCAGGCTGCTACACTCAATATTGAAAGTAAATCCATAGGAACAATTGAAAACAATTTTCCTCCTGGCCATAGTGGTGAGCGAAGGTGTTTAATTGAAGGAGAAGACAAAAATTATCCTGTAATTTAACAGACATGTTCTTCCTCTTAAAATGGATTGGTAAGACACAGAATTTAAGGTAAGGTAACTTTGCAGTGTCATGGTATTTTATCATGACATGATAATGTCATGATGTTTTGCTTTCTACAAGACAAAATGAAAGGCCTGGTTTTGGTTGCTATGTTAAGTAGGGGGGAAAATTGTATTTTAAATAAAAAGCTATCCTAAATTCCTGGCAAATTACAAGGTTTAGGTCAGCTCTAAAAGGAGTTTGTGTCAGCTGGAAGAGGGCATCCATGTGAAAGATTAATAATAATGAAAACCTCTTTAAAAAGTTGAAGTAATGCTTGTTGAATTTATCATCACCTGCAAGACTGGTTATGTTAATAATCCTTCACATTACGCCAAGTAGACTGAAAATAATTAATAGTTCGCAAACAGCCTTCCCACAGAAGCTTCAGTGCCAATGTTGTTTTGACTGATTACAATTAATAAAAAATATAATCCCAACTATCCAGGCCTTGAACACTAATTCCTTATACCTGAGAAACTTCCATGAAAAATAATAATAAGCATATCTCTCACAGCATTACCCTGTCAAGGGTAATTGAGTTCCTGGATCACAGTGTCACTGGGGAATTCTGCTCTCACTGTTCACAACTCTTTAATATAAAGTCCATTCTCTTAGTGAAATGGAGAAGCTGATTCAATGTACTCACCCAGGGGTTCCACCACTGAGCTCTGCTGAGCCACCACAAATGCTCAGGAGTCAGAGGGTGAGAACCAGGGTACTGTGATGCCTTCACAAAAAATGAGAGCTTAGCTGACTGTGATATCTAGGGGGTGCTCATTAAATCCTTCGTGCAAGCTCTTTCCTCCTCTTTGAAATAGCTGTGAAACAATAGTCAATTGGTAACACATCTCAAGCCAGCAATAAGGAATGTCTGCAAGGACACGGGACTGTGAGAGAGGATGAAGAGGAAGAGAAGGAAATGGAGAATAAAGCAAAAGATGGAAGTGAGGAAGGTCAGAAGGTTGTTTACACATTTACAATATCTCTAAAATAAAGTCACACCCCAGAGAGATGCAGGTGGCAAACTGATCCCATTAGAAAAACCACTGTGGTTTAGAGACAAGGTTTGTTTTTGCCAAGGATCCTGTTTCCAGCACTGCTCATACCCAGACATTGCAGAGGAAGGTTCTCAGTCACGCTGTTTGTCAGAGTTCAATGTGATTCCTACAGCACAGGCCAGTAAAGTTTTGCTAAAATTCACCACCAAGTTAGAGAAATATTACACAAGGCAGAAAATAAAATCCACTATTCAGAACATGGCATCCACAGTCATAAAGTTTAGAACCTGCTCATGATGTTTGTTCCTGAAAACAGCACTTGGTACAGCATGCAGCATCCCCGCAGAACTCCCAGGTCCTAAAATCTTTCATATATGCCTCAAAAAGCACAGAAAATAAACCTGACTACTCACCGCTCTGTTAGCCTAGGAACTAGGCAAGTAGTGTACAAACAGTACAAAATCCACCCAAGGCATGAAAGGGACTAGTATTACCACATACACCATGCGGGCTTTTGGAGCAAAGCGTAAAGATTTATACAGGCCACCTACTCTTAGGGAAGAAAGTGCCACACCAGGATGACGTGGCAGTCAGTGTTTCACTCACAGATGCTGTCGAGGCGAGAAATGGACAAGATCAACTGCATTCATTTCTCACCCCTCCGTTAAGATTGGATCTTAATAACTGCTGCCCAAGGCTGCTCAAAAAACTCCCTTCATGATGCTTTTCTACTGAAAACTGTGGCTTTCTCCAGGGAAAACAAACAAACAAACAACAAGCTTCCCACTAAAAGCAGTCACTCTTTCTAGTATTTTATTTCTAAAAACATAAGCTCTACTGCCTTGTGCTTTTCAACAAAAACTTGGTTTTGAAGCAGCGCCTCACTGGAGCCGTGGTTCAGTCCCCCTGGCCGCACCTGCCAGAGCACACCTCCCACGAGGCAGTGTCACATCACCCAAAGGGGAGATGACGACACGCCGGGGGGGATACAGCCCAGCCAGGGAAGCCAGGCTGCAGCGGAGTCAAAGCTATCAATCAGAAGTATTCAAAACTTTAAAAAAAATACACTGCAAGTGTTGGCAAAAGTAATATGCTTCGCTTCAAAATTTTCTGCAAAATAATATGTTTGGTGATCAGGTCTGTTCCACACCATTTCTGGGGACCCTTGAAGCTGCCACTGCTAAAGATGGAGCCAATTACGCCAGGACACAGAAGGCCCCAACGATAGGAGCCATAGCCCGGCACTGCCAGACTCTTCCCATGCTTGGGAATTGCAAGTAGTTAGCTGTTCCTCCTCCATTTCTTCCCCTCCTGAAGTACCTGTCCACTCCTATTGCCAAAAGGCACTAAGCTCACCAGGGAATGTTGTGCATCACCCTGACAACCTCAAAGATTAACTCACTGATCTTTGAGTTTAGTGTACAAAAACTGTTAGTGGAACATTGCATTCCAATGTTTAATACGGCTTCTGATCCGAGGGCACTGGAGAGCCCATAGTGGCTCAGTACTTGTCTGAGCTCTCTTAAAGCACGTCATGTGTGTAAGAAGTAAACCCAAGTGCACATATGCATGTAGGATCAAGGCTCTGCCCTTATCAGACCCTCCCAGTCTGCTCATGCTTTTAACAGGTCATTGACTCAAGTAACCTCCCCCACTTTACAACTGCCAGTAAAACACGGCAGCCCGAAACTGAAAATACCTCTGATTTACCCAGAATCCAATCTGAGGGACAAACTAGCTGGTAATTCTGAGACCAGCTCATGGGATGAGACGCTGATTGTCTCAGCCTGCCAAGTGAGCAGCTTAATTGGAATAGAAAAACAGGGTGATTAATCACAGCTAAGGAAAACACCTTCCTACAGAAGACAGGCAACATTAATGCTTCACATCATTAAAAAATGTGAGGTTACTGTTCAGGACAGCGCACGTGGAAAACATTCAAGGAAAAAAAGATGGAATGTTGTTTAATGGGTGAATTCTTCCCATTAACACCCTAACCGGTTTGACGCATGCTGGCAGGCGGGAGGTGTTAGCCTCAGACATGCTGCCAGCCGCATTTCCCCAAGCCCGGCAGCTGCCAGACCTTCCTGGGTTTGAAAGTTTCCCTCCGGGAGGCCCTGTTCCCATTGCTTTCTGGTCAATCAGCCCTGCAGCCGCGTCTCCTTGGCGGTTTTGCTTCTTTTTTCTTTTCTTTTCTTTTTTCTTTTTTCTTTTCTTTTTCTCCTGCTTGCTTTGTGATGCAGCAGCATCTGACCTTTTTCAACCTCGACCCCTCTTCTCGCCCCCTCCCCCCCGAAAGTGGAGAGAGACCCCACGAGCTCCTCCGGGGTAGGGGGGGGTTTCACCTCCTGGGGACGCACCACCGCCGGGGGCCGGGAAGCCGCTCGACCGGCATCCACTAAAGCGGGACAGAGCAGCTTCTCGCAAAAGGAGAGAGCCGCCGGCGCCAGCCACAGGGAGGGGACCCCGCCGCCGCCCGCCCAGCCAGCAGGCGGCTGTCAGCGAGCCAGAGCCGGCAGCGGCTCGGCTCTCCCGCCGCAGAAGCCGACGCCCGGCCAGGCGCTGCCGCGGCAGCGGACCCGGCCGTCCCGGCCCCCCGAACTCCCCCCCCGGCCTGGCACACGGGGCCTTCCCCCCCCCAGTTTGGGGGTCCGAGGGGAGAGGGAGGGGTGGTCCCAGGCATTCGGGCTCCCCCCCTCCCCAATCCCCCCCCTCTTGC
>JAVJGG010000085.1:19697839-19709263 GCA_035590195.1 Aviceda cuculoides
CCCGCTGCCCTACCCGGCTGCGCTGGCGGGACGCCGTCTCTCGCAGGCTCGTACCGACTGGGCGTCCCCGGCCCAGGCCGCCCGGCAGCCCGCCCCGCCTCGGGGCCGACCGGCTGCCTCCGCCTCCTCTTCCTCCTCCTCGGCCCGGCCCCGGAGCAAAGCCACGTTTAGCCCTAAAGGTTACTTGACACTGGGTACCCCGGGCTGCAGCGGGGCTCCCGGCACGCTGCTCCCCCGAAGGGCTTCGGGCCAGTTCCTTTCCCCCCCCCAGGCATTAGCACTTCTCTGAAGCGCCGCTGCCTGCCTGGAGCGCCCCAGGCCAAAAGGGAGCCCGGCGGAGGCCTGCCAGCATGCCATCGCTGTACAGCCCTGCTGGTGCCCCAGAAGGGCAAGTTACCTTCGCCCCGGGCAGGAGTGCAGGCCAGCCCCCAAAGTTTACAAGCGTGATTTCTTCAGCCCTGGCTTTGCCCTTGCCCGTGAAACATTGAGTCACGCTAAATGCTACCCAGCTATTTCTCGCTCTCTCCCCCTTTATCTCCATCCCTCAGGAAAGGTGATTATTGCCATAAAATCTGACGGTTCATTGCTGGAAAGGACCAGGTAATACGTGACACTGATGGGGGATGCAGGGCCCAGGTCTGCCATGGGCAACCGAGGGCACTGCATCCTTGCCATCTCACACCTCCTCCCAGCCAGGTCTTGCGGGAGGTGCATCTGGCTGTCCATCCACGGGACCTGCCTTCCTCACAAACATCACGCCTGCCACAGGTCCTTCTGAGGTGGTAGGCACCATGAGGCAGAAACTCATGCAGAAGCCCCTTGTCAGCCCCTTGGGCTGACAGATGCCATCCCACAGGCACACCCCTGCAAGACCAGGGGATACCCCGGCTTGCTTGAGCCAGCACAGTACTGCTGCACGTTTTTCAGGCACCAGCAGAAACCAGCTGCCCACAGCCCATGTGGACACCTTGCTAACCTCCAGCCATCAAAACAGCTTCACTCAAAGCACTCTCCTCTGCACTACAGTAGCATCTTGTGCCAGCCTTCACCAGCAACGCAGCCATCAGGTTTTGGGCCACCACTTGGGAGATGGTGTTTTAATAAGTCAAAACCTGTGGCTTCAGGTCTAACGTTCGCAGATGTGCAAATCCAGTCATCACATCTGGCAACGTGTCAGGTGGTAGAGCACAAAGCTCTGCTGCTGCGGGCTGCAGGTTGTATTTGGTGGGAAGGCCAGGGGCTGTCTGTAGGAGACAAGAGGCAACTGTTAGAGCTAAACAGAGGACAGTAAGCAGACCCCACAGAAGGGTTGGCCTCAATTACTGTGACCAAAGGCAAACGTGGCTTTCTAAGAAAAGCCTGAATCAAAAAAATGCCCTAGCAGGAGGCCTGGAACATCCCACAGGGCAAGCTGAACCTCATATTCCTGTTTTATTGACTGTCATAAGCAGCAAGACTGGTGTTCTTCAGCAGAGGAACCCGAGTCAATGGTCTCTTATAAATTTTAGTACTTGCAGAAAGGTTTAATGAGAATTTTCAAACCTACAAAGTTGCAATATACACTAAAAATACAGCAACATTATATTTTTTAAGCCTGACATTCTTTTAATGCTTAGTATCGGCAATAGGTTGGGATGAACAATAGCAACTCCAAATCCTCTCCTACAGCTGTGCTGGTGACAAATAGGGCTCTGAGAAGGGCAGGAAAGCCAATGTCACAGAACAAAGGAACCCAAAGCAGCCTCCACCTGGAGCTTCCTTTTCCAGGCTCCTCTGGAGCCTGTGCTCACGGGTTTGCTTTGTGGATCCCCAGTGCCAGAGCTCTTCCCTCCCCCTGCCCCCTGGAACGAGCAAAGGCCTCCCTCCCCACCGACAGAGAACAAAATCCAGCTAGCAGTAGCTTCCTTGCCACTTCTTGCAGGGTGCTGGCTCCCCTCCCTTTGAACAAACATCTCTGCCTACCAGTTGCTGATACTGCAGCACTACCCTCACATACGGAGAAGTGCTTCGCACTCCGTACATACAGCTTCCACCTAGAGTCACAGAAAGAGTAAAGCCAGAGTTCAGTCAGAATTTCATCTGGCATAAGCCCACACCACAAGAAGACACCACCTTCCCTCGCCCACTCGTGGTGCTCTCTGCATTGCCCCCGCCTTTCCACTGTTGCAAGCTTCTTTCCCGCTAGACAAATGGGATGAGTGAACTAATCCAGGCTAAACGAGAGCTTTTTGCTTCTTTTCCCAATATACTTGTGACTTCTGGTTAACAACTGCCTTCTAACAGGAAAAAGAATATATCCTGTTGGTTTCTTGCAGCATGGAAGAGCCACTACTCACTTCCGTACCTGGAAGTGGTCATTTAATAATCTAAATTCAGGCACCTATCCTAACACCTATATAAATCAACAGCAGATGTGATGAAAACCCTATAAGCACCTGACAAGTAACAACTAGGAGAAACAGTTTCAGTCAGGACCTTACAAAGTGCTTTCCACCAGCCAGTCTCAGAGACTGCTGGTGCTTTTTGAGTTTGTATGTGCCTCAGAAGTGACAGATTTTGAGTTAGGTATAGCTCTCCATGACTGACTTTTGACATAACTTTAGCAGCCGCTTTTATCTGTAGGTTAAACCACGCTTTGAAAGGACTCTACTTCCTTTCGACACCCCAGTATGATCACCTACACCAAGGGAGTTAATGTGTCAACTTAAAAGTCCCAGAGAACAATCTCCAGCAAAGGCACTGCTGGCTCTAATTCTTCACCGGGTGTCCCTAAGACAGCTCCTTAACCCAAACTTCCTAGTTCCTCCCACGGAGCATGGCTACTACTTCTTCCACCCTCCATCAGCCATCCCTGAAGATTATGGTCTCCGAGTAAGGTTGTTCCCCATGCCCTCAACACAGCTGTGGCACCTAAGCATCGCCTGAAAGGGTAAAAATAAGTGCTAAGGTACTGCAGCGACAAGTCTGACTTGCTCAGTTTCTTGCCCTTGCTCTGAACAAATCTTACTTTGAACCTTCACTACCATAGTTGGGTTTTTTTAGCCTGCAGACAGTTTGTCTGCCTGGCCTAACTGACATACTCCTGACCACAGTTTCATCTCACCTAGTTGTCACTTATCAGCGTATTTAGCATTCTTCAGATCCTGACAATCCATGCCTCCCCCTCACCACTTCCCAGGATCTTTGTATTCTTGTCATTATCTAGCGTTGCCTTTTATTCTTCTTGCCTTTTCTTTTTACTGTCGTTTCTCTTTACCCACCTTGAGAAGGGTGAGTTTCCTGGAAGAAGGCTTACAGAAAAATATCTTGCCTCACTATCTGAGCAACTAAGGGAGCCAGGAGCTATTTACATGTTTTCTGACAAGCAGTGAGAAAGTCCTGATGGTCCTGTAAAGTCCACAAGGAATTGGCTTTGTGTTGTTCCGTATTTCTTGCTTGTCTATGCTTGCCCAATTCTAATCAACTAACAGTATTAAACATACTTTTATGTATTGTTATAACATTATTTGGAGGAAAAAGCAGTATCTTAGTCTTGAATTTAACCATTAAAAAGAAGATATTGCCAATACTTAGCATTTAAAAATCATGCAAATGAATTTAAAAGTATGACTTTTTCATATTAATTATCGGTTAATTTCTACCTGAACTGTTAGGTTACAGCTGCGTCTCATTTCTATTTTTTTTCATGCAACCATTAGGGCAAAAGTTACATTTTATAACATATTATTAATTTAAATTCTTTACTTTTTATAAGGACTATAGTTGGTGTTTTGGTGGGGTTTTTGTTTGTGTGTTGTGTTTTGTTTTAAGGGTTGACATTTTCTTTTATTAACATAACTTTAAAGATCTGGAATCTCACAAGAAAACCCAAACCCAGCACCCCTCCCCTCGCACACACAGCAGATGTGCTAACACTAGTGTCTGACAACACCACTGAGAGCTCCTCCTGCCCTGGCTCGGGGTAACTGTGAGTGGGGAATGGGGGTGCTCAGCATTTTGCTCACACTGTGGGAACAGAAGGCAGCCAAAACTGACCATTCACATAAAGCAGCAGCAGAGCAGCAATCCCCTGGTAGTGAGCAGCCCTGTAGGAAGCGATAAGAGTAAACCATGAGCCGATCCAGGCCGAGCAAAGGGAAGGAGGCGGCAGGCTGAGAGGCAGAGCTGCCCACTGCTCCCCAGGGCCTGCTGGCTTTGCAGTCCTTTCTGGTAGTCACAAGTTCTGGGCAAGGAAATGCAGGGGAAACTAGCTTGTTACTCCCAAACATTTCCCTTTCAGTAAGCGATCTTTGCATATTATGAATGCAGCAGATTTCGAATGTTTCTTGCTCTATAGCTGAGAAGTATGAAAGTAAGATTAGGCTATGAGAATGACGGGCTACTAGTGGAGAACCACTGACTGTCAGCAGTGTGCATAACTGCTTCTGAAAACACAGCTGAAACTCTCTCGGAGGCAGATCCTGAGATTTTAACTGTTTTTACTCGGACCATATTCAAATCGGCCTGTGCTGACAGCAAACAAAACAAAACCTAAGCCAAGCCACAGTCTCAGGAGAAGATGCGAGCAGCTGTGAGAAGAGAGCATGCTAACTGCCTTGGCGGAGGTGGACGGCTGCTTTCAGGGACCAGGTTATTGCTCTGCTGGGAACTCTCTTGTTCCCACTAATTTCATTCTTTAATTTTTCATTAGATACTTGACCTGTTATGACTTTCAAAGTGCATAATTCAAAGTTTCATCTTACTAACAGCACTTATCGAGCCCTAGCACTTACTAAATACCTCTAACATACCTGCTTTGAACCTCACTTTCGATTACAATATAAAAACTACCAATTTGGTCAACCAAAGTTGGCTGGTCACCTGTCAGTCTTTGACAGTCTCACTCATCCCATCTCTGACATTCACCTGGTTCAGCACCTGTTGCAAGCAGGTTAAAGGAATATCTATTAATTTTTGGTTCTTTTAATCATTAGAATCAAATCCTGCCGTGGACACATTTCCTGAATTTTGAAAAGGCTTATCTAGGTGCAGTTTGGGCACAACACTGACTTTAAAGCACTACAGATATGCCATTTACACAAAAAACCATCCACACAGGGAGCAATTAGTTGGCAAGCTTCCTGCCAAGGAGCAAATTCCACCATCTTGACCCAGATGAGCCTGACATTAATACAGTACCTTGAAGATGGTAAAGTAGAGGCCAAAGCCACACAACTCCACACACCCATCTGCCCCCATGCCCAAATATTCAGTCCAAATGCTTACATGTGAAAATCCTTCTTAACTTGGTTTTTGAACAATTGTACTCATTCATATTCTGGTAAGCTGCTGATGGAAACGATGCAAATTCTATGCAGTTCTGTGTGTGATACTTTATTCAGCTAAAGATTACTGAGCTGTTCCTTCATCTTGCTGTGCCTGACTCCAGTAGTGCTGGAAAGGGAATGCAGAACTCCACAGAACAGGGCAAGGGGGCTGAGAAAGTGGTGGGGCATCCTCTGCTACAGGCGCAGGAGACGGAGGAATAAATGAGGGAGAAAGAGGTGCTGACAGAGAGACATCGGGGATGGGTAGGGTTGCCAAAAGTGTTTCTGGGTGCTGGCACTGCTGGAAGGTGGGTCCTCGCTTGCTGCCTACGCAAAAGGGAAGGGCTGACTGAAGGAAGCCCCAGAAGTTGGCTTTAATCCCCAGCATCGATCACTCCAGCTGCTCCCACAAAGAGTATCTGAGGCGAGAGCCCCAAAGGCTAGGGTAGCCCAGCTGCCCACTCAGGAACCCTGGGGGACTGGCAGCAGGACTGACAGATGCACGAAAGGCGCATGAACTGTGTGGCTCCTAGGCAGGTTGGAAGTGCTGAGGAAAGCAACATTCCAGCACACTAGGTACTGCATAAGCGTATCGTACATAATCACCCCTGGCTGAGAGGAAGCACTGCACTCACAGCCCCGTTGACAGCCTTGACCTTGAAATGGTCCTGAAAGCAGGGCTGCAGAGGAACGAAGCAGCAGAACATTTGCAAGTAGCTGCATTCAAGCGGAAGGACAACCCTCCCGCACCTCCGACACGGGATCGCCTACCGCTGCACAATTCTGCCGCGCCGCGCAGCCAAGCGCAGTACCTCTGGGAGGGCAGCTCACACGGGGCTGTCTAGCACAACAGCTCACCTTTCCGCGACCCGAGGCTCAGCCAAGCAGCACCGTAAATTTGAAAACACACTGCACTTGCATTGCGGAAAGAGCCAGCCGGCTTATTTACCTGTGAGCTTTCTGTGCGCAGTGCCCAGACTGTTCCACGATCAGCATTTTTTTGATGCAAAACGGCATTCGTACTGACAGATGCTAACAAGATGTTTCCCTGTGAAAAAGCAAGGATGCTTGTGGGGCTTACTTAAGACAGTCATTGTCTGCAAAGTCGCTGTAATGCTTTCTAGAGTCCCTGGGATATTTTTATACTTGTTCATTATAAGGTCTAACAACTGCTACAAAACAGCAAGGGCTGTAATAAGAGCATTGCACATTAAGGATGGCTTTAATTACGTATACAATGTGTATGCAAATGCCAGATAGCATCTTCTGCATGAAAGGCAGGGTTGGTTTGTTTGCTTCTTATCCTCACAGTACGGAATCTTACTGCTTCTTATGATGCAATATTCATTCGGTTAGACTTAATTTAATTACTTCAGTTGGTAATTAAATTAACATATCTTAAAAAAAAAAAAAAGAACAGTATCATCATGAAGTATTTCTATCATGGTGGCTCCTAAATTATCTCCATCAGGACTAGATCCCTATTGTTCAAGAGGCTGTGGAAAAAAAAAAAAACCAAAAAAAAACCACACAAGAAAAACAGGGCCAGACAATCCCATCTGCCTTCTAATGCAAGGAAGCCACTGCTGAATGGCAGGTGCCTGGCATCTCTGGAAATGGAGTACAGGTACCTGTCTGGCACCAAAAGCAAAATTTTTCTCGATCACATATTAGTTTGAATATCTGCCTGAGCATCATGCCTAACATTACATCGTAAATCACTAAAGCTAAAGAAAAGCTGTGAAACAAAATCTGCTATTTCAGTCTGTTTGGTTAAACCCTCAAGCACCAGAGAATAAGTTCATAGTGACCATACTCCCATGTAACCCAAGTAAGTCACCAAGAGGTAAAGCAGCTTGACCAAGGTAGTGGCTAACTCGGTGGTTTGTCCTTAATGTACTGCTGTGCTAAGTAGCTGGGCTCCTGTTTGAGTAGGAGTAAACAGATCAGGCCTTTGCTGAGCCACTGGCACAGCCAGAAGAGCTCCAACATCCTGCCACTGACAGTGATGCTTAAGACACAGTACATGAGGGAATGGGAGTCTTTGACTTTTCTGCAGGAGCAGCTTCCCCTAACGCGGTCTGGCCAAAGAGTCTTGATTGTGGTTTGAGGCAAAAAGCAAGCATTAACTCCAGATTAACACAGCAGTCATGGAATAAAACTGCTTGCTTGATTATGACTATTCCGGAATATCACATGTAAGGTACAATGTTACATGCACGCTGAAGAAACAGAACCAACCCTACAAATTGCCAGGACAAAGGTTACCAACACAACTTCAGCTTAGTCCTTTACCTCTACACACTGTGCGGCACAGTCTTGATTCCTTATCTCTCCTGCATGTATTTATCAGTGAAGCTCAAGCCCAGACTTTCCCTTGCAGCTCTCAGGGAGAGATTGCTCCCAGACACACTCTTCCAGCTGAACAACAAGGGAAACATTCAGTGTGGGACAGGAGAATACAATACGTACCCAACAGTGAGTTACACAAGCATTTGTGAGACAGCACTGGAATGTCAGCAAACAGGATCTTTGGGTCTAGCCCTAGCTCTGGAGGCAGAGAGCAGCCTAAATCATCATAAACAAGAGGCCCAATCACACCAGCAGGTAGATTTGTTTTGAAAGGTGATACAGCAAAGCAGGTGAACCTCGCTGCTTTATAAGCCATGGCTCTATTCCCAACTCTGTACGCAGCCCAGTTGTTGGCAGTTTATCTGCAAAATAGGTGAATGACCATTGCCTCTCTACAGGAAGGATAACTGGCTTTTAGGAGTGTATATGCTAGCAGCAGCAGTGGAGCATGTGGGATTAGACATCACAGACTTCTGGGCAGTGGTAAACAGCATTATGAGCTAACTTCTCCCCCTACACTCGCTCTTCCTTTGTCATTCTGTGAGCTGGCAGGAGGCCTGCCAAATGTGTCAGAGCCACATTGAAATGCATGACACTTGTGAGCCCTGAGCCTGTGGCCCCCAGGCCCGACGGTCAAGTCTAAGACACAGACTAACCCAAAAGAAAAGGATGAAGGTCCTACCCAGACCATAAAGGACTGCAGGACTGGTCTCAAGTGTGTTTGTTTATTCTGTGATTTTTAAGTTGGAAAAAAAATCCTGTAATAACAACACAGCTTTTGAATTCTCTGATATATAGCAATTCTCTTATATCTGTGCGCTGCATGTGCTTGTTGATGTCAACGCCCTGTAACCGAGAGCCACTGCCGTCTATCACGCACAAGTCCTCTTTATGTTGCATAACAAATTACCTTTGTTGCCTAACAGAATGGCACAGTAGATTTTGTTGTTGCCTCGTGTAAACTTTAGTCTTGCAAATTCCA
Source organism: Aviceda cuculoides (assembly GCA_035590195.1). Classification (NCBI taxonomy): domain Eukaryota; kingdom Metazoa; phylum Chordata; class Aves; order Accipitriformes; family Accipitridae; genus Aviceda; species Aviceda cuculoides. The sequence continues at coordinate 19,706,480 of JAVJGG010000085.1, forward strand.
TTTTGCACTGACGCATTGCTTCTGCCTGACAAGTGCTTTATTTCTGTTGTTAAGCAGCGAGCTTCATGATACACAGGCAGCCACAGATCCTGAAAAACAAGTTTAGAAACACATAAATACACCACCATTCTGCAAAACAATCGGCCACGTGGATCCTGATTGCTGCCATAACACTGGGCTTAGAGGCTGCAGCTACACATCCTGGGAGGCAGCACCGCTGCATATTCATTGCTGGTGGTCATCTGATGTTTTCAGTTACAAGAAGAAACAGTAGCATAAAAAAACAAAGAAAGTGGCAGAACAGCAAAGGAATTTTAAACCAACAAAGAATTCATGGTGTTAGCATTTTAATGTTATACTATTGCCTTTTTAATGGATTTATCCAACTGCATTACATTATCCCTTGTTTTCAGTGTTTAATTACTGTTTTTAACTGAATAGTATTAGTTACAATGCTCATCTATTAAAGAACAGTGTGAAAAATGTTAACAAAACCATCCGTATGATTACAAAATGTTAAACCTCTCTAGACACTTCTTCTGAGTCTTCTTTATATATGTTCAGCACATATTTCAGGGGAAGGAAAACATTTATTGCCAGGCTTCAAACAGTGTTTCCTTTCTTAAAAGGTTTTTGTTGGCAGCTTTTTCTATTGGCATATGACCAATACTCTGTATAAGTGGAAAAATAGTGGTGATATCTACAGGCCAGATTTTGCCACTTCTTATAATGAGTAATGCTATCTTATTTTCATATGTGCTGGCCATACCCTCTACTCAGAGCACAACTGGAAGCTCACTGATAGCTGCTCCCTACTTTCTCTGGACAAAATCCAAAGAGGAAGAAAACCCAGTCATTACATAAGCAAACTTCAGTAAAGACTGAGAGTTGGCCTGTTGGGATAACTTTAAATAAGTGTAACAAAATCTGGATGCCAGCTTATTTAAAAGATGCACATATTTTGACATGCCCTCCTACTTCTTCGAGAAACATACACTTCAATCTCCAATATGCAGTTGTCTCCAACACACTCTCCAAATTGTTCAGTTGAATCTGCTTTCTCATTGGTGCTCCTATCTGTCCTAATGAGTATCATTTCCACTGCTCACCCCACCTCGTACATGGCCAAGCAACAGTCATCAAATAAATCACTGGAGACACTGTTGGACAATGGGTGAATGAGTTACTGCTGAGGGATTGGGTTTTGTCTCTATTTGCTGGCTGTAGTTAGCAACAGTTCAAGCCAAATTTCAATTACAGGGGATAAAATAAAGGCTAGCCCAGTTTGGGCGTTTTAAGAGATAATTGTACTTAAGTAATAAGGCATGGCTGTTTTCAGACATTGCTGCTCACAGTTAATGGTGCTAATACAAAATCTACCTGGGTATTACTGCAAACAGCTTCGGAAAGCCTTCATGGGAACATGCAGATACAGTCAAAGAAGACAACAAGGTGTCTGGATGCTTGAGGTACAGGACAGTGAAAAAATACAATATCTTTGTAGGAACCTGAGATATGTTAGCACCGTACAGCTGTAATTATGTGAAATTGTACAGCTACTCTTTCAGCTTCTGGAAAAAAATCATGAGCAGTGCTAAGTGGAAGGAAGGGAGATTACAGCCCTGCCTGCTTCAGGGTAAAACACCAGCCCTCAAGCTGTTGGCTAATTCATCTTCACAAAGATGCTGATGATACAGGGCCTGGGAAAATTCAAGCGAAGATTAAAAACCAGGACTTTTCAGGACAGAGAAGAAGTGAGTAAGAGAAGACTTGATATAAGCACACCCTGGAACGAATAGGATCAATACAGGAGGTAGGAGCTTGGCCCTTTCCTGAATTATGTTTGAACACAGGGATATGCAAGGAACTGAAAGGGGTGTAAAACTGAAATCTGAGGAAAGGAAATACTTTTTTACACAGAAATTTAAGGGTGAGTCTAGAGAGAGTCTGGAAATTAATGGGAGTGGATAGTAACCCAAGTCCTTTTTATGCTTAAACAATATGTGTTAGTGTCAAAACATGCTAAGACCCTGCCGTCAGCTCTGAGCCAACTGGTTACCCCCTTTCAATAATACAAGAACAAGACAACTTCAATACAATTCGAAAGGCGACATTTTAAGTTATAAAGTCCCTTTCCATACAGCACATAATTAACCTATGGAACTCATTCCCACAAGATTTAAATCGAGCCAAGACTCCTCTGTATCCAAAAAGGATTGGGCGTGTTATAAACTGGCCCAATTCCACTCGGTGCAAGGGTAGTAAGCATCCAATTAGGTATTTGTAAATGATCCTTTTAAATCCCGCTGGAGAACATGCCAGAAGGCCTAAGCACCTCAGCAATGGGCAAATACAGCGTGACATACCCCAGAGGCAGTAGTTCAGAAGTGCCGTATGGTAACACTTGATTTCTCTTCCACAAAAGATGTAGCTGAAGTTTCAGCTCCACTGAAGTTGGCAGCAACTCCCTCAGGACTTCACCTGCACCTCCGACTGGTGTGTACGCACAAGGCGCGATACGGTAACGCACAGTAACTCAATACTTGCCTACTACTGAGATTTCTTACACCTGCTGGCCTCATGAACTGTCAGGATTCAGGGTATTTTTATCGCCCGGCAGCTCCAAGCAGAGTCAGGGCACCTCTATACGCGCCACTTTACAAATACACGTTGAGCCTAAAACCCTGCATATATTCGCATTTATTACTTTGTTAGCGGGGATATCAGCAAAGCCATCACTTCACCTGGCTGCCGCAGCGGGAGGAGGGATGGCTGCGGGACACG
>JAVJGG010000085.1:19709986-19720659 GCA_035590195.1 Aviceda cuculoides
GCATGGATGATGGTTGGACTCGATGATCTTGTAGGTCCTTTCCAACCTAAATGATTCTATGATTCTATGATTCTAAGTAGTTTCGCTCTTTCGCTGGGTCCCGCTATCACAGCCCCCCACCTATGTGCCTTCAGATGAACATCTGTGATACCCAAATGATCCAGACGCAGAGGCACGGCAGGCTGCAGTGGCTGGGTGACCACTCTCTGGTGGGCAGTCAATAACAGCCCAAGGCTCTGCTTTCTGGCTAACTGGCCCTTGTCTAACATTCGAGCTGCAAACCAGTGCTCAGTGCTAGATCTCTAGGTCTACTGAGAGAGGAATTCCTCAAGTCTGGGGTAAAAAACAAGTTTCTGTTACCATAAAACAATGTGTATCGACCCATCCATTCCTTAAAAAGAGAGACCTATTAAATGTTCTTACAATATCCAGGCTCCAGCAACGTCCAAAGCCTTTCCCTCTGTGTCTGTGTTTTCGCCCACTTGTGCTACAGCCTTTGCTGGCCCAATCTCCTTTCGGCTGCCTTTAAGACAACACTCCAGGTGGGGAGGCCAAGCTGGCCGCAGTCCCTCTGCACCACTGCCCCAGTTTGCCTCTGTAGCTCAGTGGGAGGGGAGGGTGAAGGGGATGGGACTGAGCTTCAGGAGGGAAGGGACACATCCTCCTGTAACTTGGCCGTGGGGCAAGGTAGCCTGAGAAATGGCTGAACCCCTGGGAGCTGTGGGCTTGTCTAGGATGCTCTGTTCAGCTTCTCCCATCAAAGGGAAAAGTCTAAGGGCCTTCTGGAAGGAGAGAAAGCGGTGCGCCCTTGCACCTTCTTGGAACCCTATTAACTGTAAGGGCAGCCTTAGCAGCCTCTGCTGGAAACAAAGAACATTACCAGCAGAGTACAGGTGACTGAAGAAGAAGCAAAGGAGACCTGAAAGCTAATGTTGCTCTTAAAAAAAGACAAAGCAGAGTCCAGGCAAGAGCAGAGGAAGGAACCTAGAAAGGAAAGGCAATGTTCAAACAAGCTAATTGAGGAGAAGTACTGGAAAACAGGGGAAGACAGACAGGAATTCTACCATTTTTGCCTCTGCAATTCACCTCCACCTTCTAGGATACACTGACCCTCCCTGCACAAATCTACCAGGAAGGAGCTTCTGCTCCTTATGCAGAAGGGTTCCCTCACCTCCAGACAGAACCCACTTTCTCTTCACAAGGATGGGGGAGTTAAACATTAGGCCCATATCCCAAGGCCTCTCTTCCATGTCAAAATGCAGCCAAGGCTGCTGGTTCCTCACCACTCTAGCAATATGCATGTCCCCGTCAGGTCTTTGAGGCGGGTCCATAGTGACAAGGCAGGTCTGAGGCCAGGCTGCTACATCAGTCTGTGGGTTGGGGTCCAGATCAACAGGGTTCATGGCCAGACACAGCAGTGACCATGGCTGGAGACCAGCACTCCTGTCATGTAGCTCAGATCAAGACTGAAGGCTCCAGGATGAGCTGAAGGAGGCTCCTGCGCCACGGGCAGGGGTGTGGGTGGAGGCCCCAGGTGAGGCTCTTCAGGCTGATGAGGGCCTCAGGGCCCTGACACAAGAGAATGGCTTTGCTGACTACAGGCTTGGCGTGACTGCAGACACGTCATTAACAGGCAAGAAGGGATCTAACAGAAAACCGTTGCTGGAAGCATGGGGAGAGATCGTGCTGATGCACAGTACCATGGCTGCAGTGAGACAGCGCTGTACTGGGGCCCCACCAGGTCTCAGCAGTAAAAGCCCAGATTCCCTAAAAACAGCACTTGCAATGGCAACGGCTCCCTTCTGAAGCGACTAGGCAGAGGGCCATCACCGATATCCTAGGAGACAAGACGAAGGAACAACATATTTTGAGAGTAATTGCAAAAATCAAACACATTATTTTGGTATTTTACAACGGTATCTGTGATCCCACAATTAAGCAGGGTTTGGAGAAGCAGCTACAAGTTTCAACAGTTTTCAGTTCCATTTCAAAACCGATATAATATATGCTCTGTCTCCCTGCATTAGCTGCCTTAAGTTTCAAGACAGTTCAAGCTTCACTGTGCTGGATTTCCTCAGCCTCAGCCCCTCTGGAAAACATTCCATGTGCACATTGCATCTGTCCAGATTTTATTCTCATTCCAAATCTGCAAGTACAAATATAGCAACATTCCACTCTCCTAATGCACACTTGCAAGACGTGCTGAAATGTCAGATGCTAAACGGTACAAAAAAGCACTTTACCATCTTCCTGTTGATATGCAATATAACAGAGAAGGCAGAATTTGCTTTAATATCTGTTGATTTATTAGATCTGAATCATCGCCGCCTTTGATCTGGCAGCGGTAGAGCTATTAACGCTGCAACAGCTTCTTCCAAGCTTGCAACATCGCACTGGTAAATACATACCTTGAGAAAAATCTCATTCCTGCGGGATTTTGAACGTGACTCTCTATCCAAACCAGACCTGCCAGAGTAGAGGGATCATAAGAAGGTGAACCCAGCAGAGAGGAGCGGACAGGCAGGTAATACCCCTGCTGTCGGGAGGAAGCAGGGGTGAGGCTAGAAAGCTTCCTACCGCTGTAGCTATTGTCTCACTGCTTCCTCTGCTGCACAGCTAGGGAAACCATCGATGACGCAGCTGGTGGGATTGAACTAACTCAGCAGCGGTTGCAAAGCTCTGCCAACCTGATCGGAATCAGTTCTTGACAATTAGCATTGCTGAGTCATTCAAATGAAAGCGATGCAGGGTCATTCCCCATGGTTGGTATTGTTTCTCATGCTGGTAAAAACAGCCAGTTGGCAATATTCCTTCTGCACATTTGTATTACCCAGAAAACTCAACTCAGCCAAAAATTTTGAGATAACAAGATTTTTTTCCTCCTTCTGGATGGGAAACAGAATACTTTGACATACTAAGAGTCTTCAAAATGAAAAAATGAAGTTTTTGTTCTAATAAATTTGCATTTTCTCAGGGAGTGGAGGGCCATGGAATCACTTTGTAAAAATTTCCCAATCAGCTTGAATAATAAGGATATGACCTTGAAGAAGTCAACTGTGACATGAACATTTTCTCAAAACAAAAGATACAATCACTACCTTACTGTGGGTTTTAAGCAACATGACTGGTATGTTGAACACTGTCCAAAGCAGAAAATGTGTGTTCAAATGACAGCATCTTGTCCAAAACCAAAGCTCAGTGTAAAGGCAGCTCAGGCGGGAGCTCACGTGTCCTTGCACAATCTCTGGTCCTGACCTGCTGCAAGGTTTCTAAGAAGACAGCTGGAGCTTTCTGCCAGTTAGGGGCATGGCCTACCTCCTCATAGAAGACATTTAAGAAGGGGGATAGCTGTCATGGGCTCTCGCATTGTTAACACAGCTTGCTGATGTGTTGGCTTTTGCAAGGATGTCAGCGTCCTCCAAATTGGCCCGTTGCTCCCTTCCCTTCCAAGGGCACGGGCACAAACATGCTCTGAACATCGATCGGTCAGCTACAGCAGCTGTCAAAACCCTTAGGCTGAAAAAATTGTGAGGACAAATTTGTTTGGAATCAAATTAGAACTTCACTGTGGGATAAGCACCAGGTTAAGCTGAACCACCTCAGGAGCATCCTTTAAACAAGCAGCCCTCAGTTCTCCTTCTCTGCTGGCAGGAAGCCTCTTGACTTCAGCATATCACTTTACTCAAATACTCTCACATTTTCCTAATGTTGAAATTATAAACCGCCAGAGCAGCTAAATATAGGAAGAAAATAAACTAACTGTAAGAGAAAGAAAAGCTTATTTTGTGTCTCTTCTGATTTTATTTGTAATATTTCTTTCCTTTTTCTAGAGTTCCTTGCTGAGCTGTAAAAAAGTTCCCTGTTGCCAAAACTGTATTTAATCTGATGTTTCTTTCTATATATTTGTTATATATTCTTTCCTTTTTTAGTCAACGTTCCTCTGTAAATGCAAGTTCTCCACTCTGTCCTAGCCAAAATATATGCTATATTAGTGGGAACTAACCTCTTTGGTACTCAAGGAGCGAGCCTCAAGGGATTTTTCTTCAGCAGAAGGTCTGTAATACTACGAGCCCTAACAAATACTCCAATTCATGTCTCTCGTATTTTGTGTACAAAATTTAAACTTCTCGCAGCTGCATTTCTGGCTGTGATCTCCGTGGAGATGTCACTGACAATTTCCCTCCCAACCAAGGGAAATGTGCGACCTAAGCTGGGATTTGCAGGGCTCCTAAAGCACACCCCCGCTGCAGCCAAGCAGCCCCTTCTGCTGCCTGGAGTGCAGCATCTCACCCACCACACTGCTGTGCTGACAAGCAGGAGGTGCGGTGGCCGATTGCTCCAAACAACCGCTTTATCCCTGTGGGTTAGGGATCAACCCATCCATCTGGAGCGTAAACCAGTGGTGACCTGAAATTGGAGTATAGCACAAACGGTCCCGAAACATTTTTCTCCATCTGGCTGTGTTAAGTCCAGCTAACTTTTGCCATCTTCTGGAGGAAGGGAATAAAATTAGGATGCTCAATTATATTCGTGCTTCATCAAACTCAAAGTGTTAAACAATCTATTACAACCCCTTTCACCAGCCATGCGGAGACAGGTATTGCAGGTATCCCCAAGAAATCTCAAGCTGTGATGATGTTACACCCGCTTCTGTTACTCACCTGAGGCTCTAAACTGAGGATATAACTCATTTTCTGCATTACGCAGTAATGACCATAGTGCTGTACTTCATTTAGCTGTTTGCTGATTATTTGCTGTTCTTAGAAAGATCACTAAGTTTGTAGACTTTGCGGGGGGGTTTAACCATGTCATCCCCAATTCTCCAATGATGTTTTGATTCTGTCTCAGACTCTAGAAGCAGCTTTTATCTGGTTGGTTTGTTTCATTTGGTCTCCTTTTTTCTCTTCTTTTATTAAAACATGAGGAAATTTTTACACCACCATCCCTTTAACCACCTCAGAAGTTCTAACTTCCACTTTTTTACTATATTTAGTGATAACAACCCTGATCTCCACTGCCTTGAGGATGCCTAGCCCTTGACCCAACTGGGATTCTAGGTCACTATAAAGCCCAGAGGCAGGTCAGGGATGAGGACAAGGTAAAGGAATACCCAAGACATGGACAAGGTAGGGGACTCTAAAGAGACCAAGAGTTGGAAAGCAACACCTGGGGAGGTACTATGGACTAGAAGAGTCAGACTCAAGTGGACACTAAAAATGACACCTCTGGAAAAGGCAGGATACAGTATTTCTTTCTCCTTAGGAAGCCCAAGTATGCAATGCTGAACTCGATATGAATTTGCCACTGACTTCACACTGGCAGACTATGAGCCATTTTCACCACCATCTTCATCTGAAATGCTCCAAAGGTACACAGGGCACATTTGGGGTTTCCTGACAAGTTTTTCAGCATTGCAGCCTGCTGAAAAGAACTGCTCGGTACCAGAGCAGTGGTGCATTTCCCCTCAACTGAAATAAAAATGTCTTTTGCAGGAGACCTGTGCTTTCCCATAAATAGTGAACTCACTTCCTTCTGTTTTGTTTATAGCCGTATGGCAGGTTTTTCCTCTTCCATTCCCTTTTCCAAAAGCAATGAGACAATAAGACATTGTTAAGTGTTAAACATCCATGTTTCTGTTTCTTGTCTTCATAACAGGACTATTAGAATAATGAGAAAAGAAACAGGGAAATGATGAGGGAGAATGGCAAAATTTAACACAGATTTTTATCTGAAACAGCAGAAAAGACATTCAGAAATGGTCCAGCAATGGCTGGAAGCCTTTTTTTTTTTTTTTTTTTTTTCCAGAAAAAATACAGATTAACTGTATAATGTTTAATGAACCTGTGAACCATGCTTAAACTAGAAAACTTTGTGCCCTAGAAAAGGTGATTTGAACAATGCCAAGTGTAGCAGGACGTAGGAATGAAGCATACAGGTCACTAATAAAACGCAGAGATGCCATTTCTAACAGCGCCAGGAAATAAAGTATCCGTCACTGAACTACAAGTGTACCAAAAGGTGTCCTCCCTGGAGGGACAAGGGACAATCGCAATCACGGGAGGACCTGAGGATACCTTTGGAGAAGAGGAAGCTCTGCACAGTGTATGGAAGAAGGCTAGGGAGATGTGGAATGGCTCACACAAAGCTAGGAATCAGTGCAAGCCCAGGAGCCAGCTGTACAGGTACATTCACCCATGTAGACATCTAGCAACAAATGATGATCATAGCCAATCCATTTTCGCTTGCCGAGTGTGTTAGTCCTCATACAATAACAGCACAGTATACTCAGCATGAGTGTAAATAGTCTTAGTCGATGACATGTAGCTGATGGGCCCAACAGTCCCCAAGCCAAAGGTAGAAGATTATGTTAAAATAAGAAAGGGCCTGTTTTAAAGGAGGCAGATAGATTCTGATCAATATTTAGCATTGTTAAACTATCAAATAGATAGCTAGATTAAAATATCTCTCAATTACTTTCTTAGCCAAAAAAAGTTTGAAAAGTTATGCCATTTTACTAGCAGCTTGCATGTAGAGGGACAGACAAGGCAAAAACAACCAAAAAAAATCCCAACCAACTAATTCAGCAATAAAATATTTGACGCGATTTGGATCAGCCAGTACGAAATGAAAATGTTGCCATAAATATCAACATAAGGAAACAGTGATTGCAAACAACAGGGATATCTCCGCGGACGGCCCTGAGGTCATATCAGGTTGTCATGTCACCGGGGGCCGCAGAACAGGGCAGCCAGGAACACCACTTCCAGCTCTGAGAAAGCAGGACAGAAACAAACAGCAAACCGAAACAGAAAGCCCTGGTTCACAGCGCGGCACGCAGGAATGGCATTAATGCTGTGGACACATGGCAATGTGGGGAAAACTGTGATTCTGGAGAATAATGCGGGATCCCCAGAAAGACTGCAATTTATATGTAGTTTTATTTCTATAATTACATGCGTGTGTATATAACCATCAAAGAACGACCCTCCCACATACTTTCAATACATAAGTAGTAGCCTTTAGGTCTGCTCCAGGTTTTGTTCTCCTAAAGTGAAAGCTGCCAGATTACAAAATAAAATGTCGTTATTTTTCTTGCTGCTTTCCTTCTCTTTCCTATCTCATAGCCTTCCTTCATTTTTTTCTCTCTCCTTTTTTTCCCACTTCTTTCTTTCCCTCCCTTCTATTCCTGGCTCTCTCTAACCCCCCTTATTAGCATTTCATTTCTCCACACATTCTTGCTCCTTTCCTGCTCCTTCTGCTCTTCTCTCTCATTCCCAGTCACTCGTTTTCTTTCATATTGAATTAACTCTACCCCTGGTCTATGCATCCTGACAATCTATCTGTTTTTAATTGTTGCACTAAACTTAGCTAGACATTTCAGAGAGCCATGTACATTTAAACTGAGGACCTTTTCAAAGTCTTCATAATTCAACTTGATTCCATGTATTTGATACGAGAGCCATCTGTTTTTGTGGATCACGTATTGTTTCGCACATGTGAATACTTACAGAACAGACGTGTATTTGGGTATCAATTGCTTTTGCTTTCTGAGCTGTCAATTAATTTTGCGCTATGTAATAGCATTGATACTTTGAAACATGCAGAGATTTTCTCCATACTTCCACAAATACTCTAAGTGTAATGAATGAGGGCTGACAATGCTGAGTGGGCTTTGCTCAGCATCCTTTCACAGGTGAAAAAGAAGCACTTACAGGCAACTCCCTGTCCAGGGCTAACAGGGTGGTAGAGTTTGAGCAGCATCAAGACCACATTCCTTCTCCACCACCATCAGCCTTGTTAATGGCTCTTCACAGATGCTGCCAGTATTTCTAAGGTTTATTGATTCATCTCAAAAAACTCCCTAGAAATGATCAATTAATCTACTGCATCCTCAGAGCAGTTCTAATAGCCTTTACTCAGAAAAAACTTTCCTGCATCATGCCCTGGTGCTTAGTCTATAAAGAAGGGGAGAGAAGAGGGAGAAAATCATAATGGATTCTGGCAAAGGCACGCAAGAATCAACATTTTCTTTTTGGCAGTTAACGCATTAAACCGAACGTTCAAATCCTACCTTAGGTGTGGGTGTCCCTGGCACATCTTTGTTTCAAATGTGTGTATCTCCAGGGAAAAGTGGACAGAGACTAGCACTGATCTAAATGGAGGGGAAAAGTTCTCACACTGATTCAATTAGAGTAGTATATGTCGTAATATAGCTTCAAGGGATAACCGAAACTTTTGGAGAGTGCTTCTTTTTTTTTTTTTCTTTCCCTTTTTTTTTTCCTTTGGCTGCTGCCACATGGAGTTCATTTCACATTTCAACTATAATGTAAGTGATACAGAAAAACAGTTTTCACGTTGTGTCAGATCCACTGGTGCCGAATCCACGGGCACCCTCCTTCAAGTAGTCTGAGAATACAGCTGTGCATAGAGCTTTATCTTTTCTACCCTGCTCCTGCCCCACCTGGGTTTCAAGTGGATGAGCTTTATTTCCAACTGCTAGCCAGAAAATACTAAGTCACCACCAGAAAATGATCCATCTCACTCAGTTCTCTGGGAAAAAGTACAAAAGTTAGATTATGACAGTTTTTCTGTACTACAGTGATGTTGAAGCACAGGCTAAAGAAAAAAGTACTATTAACCAAATATGTCAACAGAAGTAGAAATCCACACCTAATATGATGGGGCCACACTGATTTTGTTACTACTGTGCTGATTTGCCCCAGTGAAGCATCAGTCCTGGCAAGTTCTCCATGAGCAAGGTGCCCTTCCATCTGAGGTGGCCAATACTCCAAAAACATCCCAGAAATATTTTGACTGGGGGCTCTCGGGAGCTGGGGCTGCTTTGTATACTGTGGTATCGCAGCAATGCCCCAATCTTGCTTGAACAGTAAACAAACATAACAATAGCTATCAAGATAAACCGCAAAAAAGAAATTCCCACTCTTGAAACTCCCCATGCTAGGCGAGTACCTTCCTCTCAGAACCAGCCAGCACCCTGTCTTCCCACTGTGCTGGCTCAAGCTGTGGGCGCACAATAAGTCTACAGTTCAGCTCTGTTCTACTCTTTGTCACTCAAAGGTGAAAGATCTAAAGAAAAAACAGCCCTGGAAAATTAGGCATATACATTTTTTCACTGTGGAGAGCTCCTCTGGGTCAGTCCTTCCCATTGCAAAATGACATCCTACCATCAGTGCTTTGATGTTGACATTGCAACACTGAAAGGGAAGGCGGCTTCACTTGCGTCAAGTCTGGGCACCCGAGGGCTCGGGGGGTTCGGCTGCAGTCTACGTTTCTGTGTCGGCGATGGAAGCAACAATACCACAGATCATCCTCCAGGATGACCACTGAGGCACAAGGATTGGAGTCAACTTTGTGATCCTCCTCGGCTAGTTCAGACAAGGGGAACGTGGGGAATCCCTGGCAGTCACGCTGCCAGCGCACAAACCCGCCTGCCCAGCCCCAGCGCAGGACTGGAACAGGGAAGGTCCACTGCTGGGCCTCAGCGAGGGAACTCACCTCAGCGCAGATAAAACCAGGACTTCCTTCTTACTTCAGTATATATTATTTCACTGTGCCTTGTGTTTCTCTAGAATCCACTGCACTCAAGTCTCTTTATCAAATTCTGTTTCTCCTAATACTTTATATTCAGTTCTTTTTCAAATAAAAGGCAATAGCTGATCATATAAAGAATATTAGAATTCGTGTAGGTTCTAATAAACTGTGAGCACCTTAAACTCTGCTTCACTAGGAACCACAGCACTTGGTGATTTTGTGGCATAAATTACAAACTGCTGCTATAAGCTAGCAGCTATCCTGTGCCTGTGCATTAACAAATGCGAGTAGTGTATGGAAAGGGATATTTCCTTAATCTACATCCTTTTTTTTCCTTTCTCCTTTCACATTTTGCAATCACAAATGGGCTCATTGGCTCAAGATAAATAGACCGCACAGTGATTTTGGGGGTCTAAGGAATATAAGATGAAGGCTTATCACCAAAAATTTCAGCACATGTGTACAAAACCATTTTCTGTAGCTATAAGGTCTCAGTTGCCAAAGGAGGATTTTTTATAAACATGTATTGTGCCCTGCACGTATTTACAAGAAAATTTGGCTATGAAGATTACTTGACACCTTCTAACTCTCCTACCAAGCGCTGCGCTCCACACCGCTTGACTAGTATCTGTACAGGTCTATGCTCCCAAGCACAAGGACTCAGAATGACTTGCTACGTAAAGGGGATTTTCCTTAAAGGGGAGATTAGTGGTTAAAAATACGGAGCAACAGAGCAACGGGAAGAGCCTGCTGTCAGGGTGGAATGCTACAGCCCCTGTAATATCAGAGAGCGAGAGAGAGCAGCAACAGCGGTAGGAGCGGCAGCGAAGAGAAAGAAGGATCGGCGAGGGGAATGGAGAGGGCAGAAGGAGAAACGTGCCGCTGCGTATTTCTGTCCCAGGATTTCCTCGCGTTTCACGACCGAATGAAGAACGCCCTGCAGGCTGGGAAACACCTCCCGCCCACCATGACTTTTCTGGGGATTTTCTGGCCACGGGACCATCCTGAGAGCACCCGGCCGGCGGCAAACCGGTCGCTCCCCGGCAGTGGGAAGCCCGGCGCTCCCTCCGCCCCGGCAGGGCCCTCCGCAGCGCGGGCCGCCGGCGGGGCTGCCTCGTTCC
>JAVJGG010000085.1:19734867-19819753 GCA_035590195.1 Aviceda cuculoides
CGTGCGGAGCGGGGCACGGCAGGCGCCGGGGGTCTCCGCCGAGGGCGCCGGGGAGCGCCGCGGGGACGCGGGGCAGGGCGCCGCCCCCACGCCGTGCCCCGGCAGCCCGGCCGAGCCTTCCCACGAAAGCCTGCCTTCAGCTGCCGGCGCTGTAGCCCGAGCGGTTCTTTTTCTACTCACCCCCGTACAGGCAGCAGAGCCCATTTCTGCCTGGGAGGTTTGGGGTCGGTTTGTTTGAAAACGTGGCAGGCTTCCTCTCCCAAACATGGTTTTTTTCCTCTTGGAGAGTGGAGAGAAACCGTGTCCCCGGCGGGGAGCGCCGGGACTCCCCTGGCTCGGAGCGCCCCGCTCCCGTTCGGCCAGCGCAGCCGAGCCGCCGCCTGCAGGCACCGGGGCCGGGCTCCCCGCTCCCGCACCGAGAGCCGGACGGGGAGAGGCGACGCAGCCCCTTTGTCCTCCGCTGCTCCTCCGCCGGGGGTGCCGTGCCGCGCCCCGGCTCCGGGGGACGGACACACGGCTAGCGCTGCGGTGCCCCTTTCGGCACCGCTCCAGCCCGCACCACACTGCGGCGGTAACTACGTTAACCCGCATTAATTTGGCTCGCGTGGGACCGGCACGGGCAGGGCTCGAAGAGCGGACCCAGCGCGCCTTGTTCCGAGCCCCGTTTCCCCGACGAGCCGGGCAGGGCCGGGGCGCGCTCCGTCCCCGCGGCGCCCGCAGCACCTTTCCCTTCCCCGGCACAGCCAGCAAAGCAGCCGGGACAGGGCAGTCGCCGCGCTGCCGCTTCAAGTATTCCTAGTTTATCCCCCCCCCCCCTTCTTTTCCAAAATGCTACTAGTCTTTCAGATCGTGCAGTATTTATTCCCGTAACAAACACAGGAGAAGGAGGTTACACGTAAACCCAGCATGCGAGGGTCCGTCCTGCAGCCCCGGCGCTCATGAGTATTAACCAAATGTACTGCGGGAAACAAAATATTCTGGCCTTGATGAAAATTCATCAGATTTAATCTATTACACGGCTGGGAGCCGGAGGCCTTTTCCTGTGTTACCTACGCGCGGCGGCTCCGTGTCCCTGTGGGCCGAGCAGCGCGGAGGTGCCCGCGGGCCCCGGCTCCTCCAGCCCCCGCAGCCCGCGGGCAGGCCGGGCCGGGCCGCCCCGCTTCGCCTCCTCTGCCTGGGCCGCTCCCTTTCTAAGCGAGACCTGAAGGCAGGGCTCGATCCTGGAGGTGGCGAGTAGCGGCACAGCACTGGCTACCGGGAATAATAACCTTCGCAACCTCAGCGCAACCATTACGTGAGACAAAACTGCACGCGTGTCACTCCCTTTAGAACCTAAACTCGGGCTTGAAAAGCTTTCATTTTCAGAACCTCACCTCTCACTTGGCCTGCAGATCACCTCTCTCATCTAGGAACACCACAAACACACACACACACACACACACACTCGTACTTCCCCGTCTGTTCAGGATTCCCAGCAGCACAGTCCCGAACATTTCAGAAATGCTCTTTAATTACATTACTTGGCCTGTGACGCCAGAACAAGGAAATATTCACCTGGAAAGTGTCGTCTTCTACATGAATGAGTCTCATTGTCAAAACCTTGAGCATATATAGGTGCATATAAGTTTTGCAGTGGAGAATTTAGTTTCTCGTTTATACTGTAAAGCTAAAAATTCTGGTAGCTTCAGGCTTGTTTTCACAAGCTCCCAGCCGTACAAGGATTTCTGTTTTTACAGGAAAAACTAAGCAGTCCATAGAGCATGATGGCTGTACATCCATAATGTGAACTTCATGAGGAACAGAGCAACTTTATTATGATCTGGACTGAAATCACATTGAATAAAAGCCCATCTAACAGACCCTGAGGGAAAAGTCACAAATGGGCTCAATTCTATACCCACTCCAATGGGAATTTTAGAGGGAAAGGTTTTAGGATCAGGAGAGTAGACTTTCCCCTCCAGCTGACACTACGAAGATACTTTTCACTGTCCCATTTCATTTTGAGCCTGTTCCTACTGCCTTGATATCAAAGAAATCTCTCTCGTGAGAAAAGGCAGCCCCAACATTTATCCCTCTTATATTCCTACTTCCCATCTCTTCTCTACTCTACTCAGTTTCTTTTCTGTAGCCTGAGCCAGAGTCTTCACTACAGTATATTTGTTTATGCTTAGAGGACAGGCCTACAGGAAAACAAACTATATATTTCACTCTACCATTTGGTAGTTCCTTTCTTTCATCTAAAAACACAGCCTGATCCAGGGAAGGTTCTTGAATTCACACAACCGGTTACATGATGAAATGCAAACAGTTTCTTGTGGTATTAAATGGCAGCCCGCAGCAGAGTTCAGGTTGGCTGTTATGGATTCACTAGTTACGGCTCTGCAGGATAATCCTGTGTTACTGCCATCCTGCAGTTAGTGGCCTACAGCAATGCTGCCGAATGCTGCAAATAAAAACAAACAAGCCAGCCTCCTCTTTTTAGATGGAGTAGAAATTATGTCTCTTTAGGAAGCTTGAAGCAAAGATCGTTTGTAGCAGAGTCTGACAACTTCCAAAGCAAGCTGCTCTTTCTAGCACTTTGAAATTGATGCTTATTTTTCTACAAAGCATGGGTGGGAAAAAAAAAAAAAAGGAACAGAAAAACCCGAACCATACAAGTCCACTCATGTCCAGAACACCCTGAAGTTGCAAATTAATAGCATTGTACAACAAAATTAGAGCCAGAGCAGGCTTCTCCCCTTGTTGCTACAGAGATACACTGTTTAACGGATCATTTTTAGGTAATAAAAAATCTGCATGCTTGTTTAGATTGTTTCAGAGATTTCACTGTTAAAGATCCAAGCAGGCAAAATGGTACACATTTCAGATTATTTGAAAAAAGAGAGGTTTCAAGAAAAATCCTTCCAACCAACCTGGGAACATCAAAGAGAATTTATGTCATCTTTTACTTCTCTGAGAACATGAATTTCAAACTATAGCCATGATTCTCTCTGAACACATAATCTACTCAAGTCTGTTTGCATCCGGGGTCTAGGATGTTACTGCTTTGAGGAAACAATATTTGAAAAGATTATCCCGGTTACAAGTTGAAACACCTAAATTTAGGAGACATAGGTCTGCCAATGTAATATAACAACATAACTGGAGTGTTAGTGATTGGGAGAAGAGTAATTCCTCACCTGATAAAATTTTGCTGACAAAAGCCCTTTTAGAGAGACAGTCACACTGGCAAAGCTGTTTTAATCTGGAGAGCCTGTACGACAGGCTTGAGGCTGAAGTAAGCTCTAGCAGTTGACACTGCTAGCTGTGCCCATACTGGGAGTGCTTCGCTGTGGCAGTACATGGGGATATTCACGCTCGATATTGTGCTGGAGGCTCCCGCTCCCACAGCAGACCTGGTCAGATGGGGACATGCTTGCACACGTTTGCAGGTACGCTGCTTTTAGTTTGAGTGGGTAGCTCGTGGTGACTCACCGAGGCCACTGAATTTGGGCAGCACATCTGGGTACTATGAATTCAAGTTTTGTCTTTAGCAGCTTCTTGAGAATGTGTGTGTGGCACGTTCAGTGCTCTCTGTCCACTTTCTGCAGGCTCTTGCAGGGGAGGTGCTGCCCTGGGAGCAAAGATACACAGATACAGCAACGTACTGTAAAATCCACATGTATAGTCAGATTTTGCTGTCTGCATTATGACTGTGTAAGTCATGCTCATTTTCCATCTCTGAGCAACTAGAAGTGGTTGGACTTGGTTAAAGCTAAGTAGTCATGTCCCAAGCTCTTCCAGAACTTGTAGAAGCAGCTAGGTTAGCCAGGAACAGGGTGCTTTTGTTTTAAAATAGACTGTCCACATCTGGAGTTTCTGTACATGTTACCTATATAAATAATTTGTGAGTAATTCCATAAACACACAAGCTTTCCCCCCATCTGCTTATTGAACAGAAGCCCTGGCTGAAACACTCAGAGAATACCCTGCCAGTTCCAGAGGGCAGAGTTAAGGTGAGGGAGGACTACCATGCCCCTACAAACTGCATCCACCTCCTCTTAAAAACTTGAAGTGTTAGATGCAGCCCATGTTTGGGAGAAATACGTGGCATCACCACAGTGATGTACGTGCAGCCTACATGAACTGGAACAGTAAAGCCGTTTCTGTTTTCTAAGCTCCCCAGCTGGAACTGGTGCACCTGACAATCTACCCCCTCCCAACTCTAGCTGTGCCTCTGCTGAGTACATGTTCCACTTTAAAACAATTAGAAGCACAAGTTTGTTTCCTTTTAAATGTAACTACTATGTTTCTAAACAGATTATAAGATTGCAAATTATATAACTAGGTTTGATCCGAGAACAAATCTGTTCTGTTGGATCAAACCACATACAATCTCTAGAGAATCAGGTTAAAAGTGATGTGATGGAAGTAATTTTCTTCCTTCTGGAGGAAAAGAGCTAAGCTTTAGCCAAAGTCAACTTCAGATTACACACAGTCCCCCAAAAACTTGAATGGATAGCTTGAAAACATGCGCTCATTGGAGATATAGGTTGTGGTGCCAGTGGAAGGTGGATCTGACCCCTGGACACCCATTAAGTCCCTGCATTGTCTCAACTAGCCAGTGGGCTTGGAAGCACAATCCCAAAACATTAAATTTCCCTTCACGGCAAGAACGGAAACCTTGAAGAAGCTGAATATTTCCATTTAAGTTCAGCCACCTAAATTCTGGAAGTTGGTTTTTTGTCTGTACAATCACCCGAGGTCTTTTTGTTTATCTCAATCTTATTCCAACCTTCTGAGTATGGAAACCTGAACTGGAAATCTACCAAACATGGGAGTTTGCATGACATTTCCAGCTTGTCCTACTTTTGACCTGGCCAGAAACAGCATATCGGTTGCTCACCGTTTTCCAGCATTTCTACTCTTGTTCGCGATGAGAGCAAGGAAATGCAGAGCAGACCAAACAAAAAAATAATTAACCAAAGTTTCTTAGACTCTCAGAAGGGGCTTGGTTCAAATCCAGTTGAGATGTAGATGAAAGTTCAGCCCGTT
This sequence comes from Aviceda cuculoides, assembly GCA_035590195.1. NCBI lineage: Eukaryota > Metazoa > Chordata > Aves > Accipitriformes > Accipitridae > Aviceda > Aviceda cuculoides. The sequence goes on from JAVJGG010000085.1 coordinate 19,739,902, forward strand.
CATTTTATTACAGTTTGTTTACTTACATATAATTTAATTTTAACTTGTTTTCCTTTTTTCATCCATTCTGTAGCTATCCCTTGCAACAAATAAAAGAGATACACCCATTATAAGAATAGTTGTCGGAAGAAGTTAAGTCCCACAGGCCAGTCCAACCTATGCTAGGCACAAATAATTCCACCCCGTGACCCAAAGGTTGAAGTCAAAGATTCTGCCAGAGCCAGCCAGCAACAACTCTGCACGCAGGTCAGGACACACTAACATCTTCCCAATGGTGTGATGCAGGGCTGGCTGGCACAGCCCACAGACACGATGCCGATTGGAAAGGGGAAGGGTGAGGAACGCCATAAGTTTCAAAGATTCAGCCCATCTCCCAGAGACCCTTGCCGGAGCAGCTTCTGCAGAACTCTGGCCAAAGACACGGATGTGATGGGGCACAAATACTCTCCGGGCTTATGAGAATCATCATGATGCCCACAGCGGGGTTCAGAATATAAGCATCACTTATTTCATTTAACAACAAAATGCAATTAATTGCAAAATAAATCTCTCTCCCGCTTCTTCCTTGGCCCGTTAGGTACCTAGTTAGCTCTATACCATCCATCTTCATCTTCCTGGTGCCATAGGTGTCCCATATTAAGCATGAAATAATATTATTTGCATAGGAAGGCTACTAGCCAGTGTGCCACATGACTGAATGTTGTATCGAGCCAGTTCTGTTCAACGGTTTCATGCTTGGCTTAGGTTTCGCAATGCCCACTAAATACGGAAGCAAGTTTTGCATCAAACATATGGCAAAATCTTCAGCAGGTATTTGGAATAATGGTTCAAAAAATTAAAATTTGTTCTTCTCCTGTAGTTCATTTTTAACAAGCAGGGTGAAAGGCTGGATTTTTTTAACCTTAATTTTATCTGACTTAAATCAATAGGAGAGGAAATGAAGGGGTTTGGCTGTTTCTTTTTTAAAAGATTTTTGCCTTAAGCGACTTGTTAGCTTTTAGTGCTTTGTGTACCCTAGCATCCTTACAGAGAGCAGCTCTGAAAATGTGCAGTGCATATCAAGGAATAAATGCAGCCCTATACATGGCTTACACTCCAGTGAGGAGAGATAGGCTCAGCTTCACCTGACAAGATAGTTCATTAACAATTGCAACTCTTCTTAAAGCACGAGTCTCTACTAGTTGATGTTATGATTGGAGTAATATATGGCATTTAAGCAGCATGTCACATTTTGGGCACTTCAAATATTTTACAAACAGCATCATTGCTGGAAGGCATAAAGCACAGTTTTACTTGCTATTGGATCCTCCACCAGTCATTTAATGTCACCTTTTTGTACATGTGGTTTCTCAGAATTAGGTAATATACAGTATCTTTAAATGCACCTGGGAACTCATGTGTCTAAATACTGATCATGACTGCTAATGTCAGACATCTCAGTTTGAAAATGTGATATTTAGAGCTTGACCATAAGAGGCATTAAAAATAATGAATGAAGGGCACTTCAGCACAGACTTTCAAGGAAGACGCCACTCCCACTGAAGCCAAAAAGAAGAAAGAAAGTCAACAATTATTTAATGCTACGTGCCCCTGAAGAAATGTTCCAGATGTAAAGAGCTGTATCTCTGTATAAAGATGTAGAGCTGTATTTCTTTTCCCTGCTTGTGGGAAGACTGCAAAGTGATAGAAACACCAGGGCTTTTAAACAGGCTTTCAGAGTAATACAAAGCTAAATTTTGGTTCTTTTCAAGCTAAAAAGGAATTTCCCTCTTGATCGCAAGGGGAGCAGGATTTCCCCTGCTGTTTAAGAGTCTTCATAATGAAAATGTACTTTTCTGTTTCAGTTCTTTCTGTTGGGCGAGGTGTTAATCCAGCACTGTCATGGCCTTGAAGCCATTTTGCACATTTGCTGGGAATTAACAAAAAGAGAAATGTACAGTTTTTGACACATTTGAAGCCTAGTTTTTCTAGTAAACTATACATTTACAAAACAACTTTTTACAGCCAGCTTTGGGATAGAAAAAACCCCAACATAAGGCCATCTATCCTTTCTTGCTCAGGTGTCTATGCATAGTCTTGCCTACCTCAGAGACTTACTACCTTAACGTTACCTATAGAAGGACTAACGTGAGGGATAACCCCATAACTCATTGATTCATGGAGCTGGTGTAAGTCCGTACTTTGAGAAACCATTTGTTAGGAGGCTCCCCTCATTCCAGAGAGACTGTAAGATTTTCAGTCTTTGTTGTAGAAGAGATTCTTCCCTGAAGCTAGTAAAACACTTTTGTTTTGGGATGGGGAAAGGTGTGTTTTTATAAACAATTATTTTCAGTTGAACAATATAACAAAAAATCCCAGCTTGGCTTCAGTTTTTCATTAGAAATACCATCAATTTTTGACAAAAAGCAAAACTGCCTAACTATTCCTTTGGGCAAAGGTCAGTTTCTCATTTAAAACTGTTTTGATAAAAGATTTCTGATTAGTACTGCCTCGGGTCTCTGAAATGTCCAGCTGAAATGTATGCTGGGCAGGAGCACAGGCTGGGAAGCTGGGTTTGAGCGATGCACAGGCCATCTGGGGCTTTACCTTCAGCCCACAGGCAGCGGTGATATGGTTGTCCCACGCTGCCGTGGAGCACCTCTGCTGCCTCACACCCCAGCCAGAAGTCAAATCACCAGATAAAATGTTTCAGGGAAGCTTTAGACTAGCAGTAAGTTTTGTTGCTATCTAACTGGAAGAGTCTTTTCACAGTTTGCTCCAGGATTTTAAAAGTGATGGTATTGTGCAGCAGCTCCTGATATAGGACCTACAATTATTTGCAGGTTAGGTATTAGCTGCTCCCATCTTGCAGAACAGTTGTAAATGATACAGTGCTTATCATGCAGATAGCGGGGTTATTCAGCTACATTGTTTCCTCTCAATTTCAGTGTTTCTGAAAAGTGGCAGAAAAGCTATTTATCAGGATCATATGCCCATCACATCAGGGCCATCACATCATCACAACCCTGACTAGACCAAAAAAAAAAGGAAAAATTGGGCTAATGTAGCTTTTTCTAAATGGCAGTAACTGTAGTCAATCCATAGAACTGCTGCTTGCATGACTGACATCAGCTTGCTTGGTGCCATATCTTCCAACAAAACAGTTATAATATAAGATCCTTAAGGGTAGGGTGGCTTGTTCCCTCTTACCGCCTTGTATCAATAATAAGCTGCCAGGTTCTCCCACTCTCCTTCCCCTTTCTTAAATTTTATTTCTTGAGTCCCGTTATGCGTAGGCTGCAAGGCTTATTTCAGTTTTTTAGTGGCTGCATTAGTCAAACACACAGCAGATGTCAGTGCATTACAAAACTTGGTTTGAGAATAGTAAAAGAAGTTACAGACGAGGAAGTTAAACAAGAAAGCAGAAATGCAGAGAACTGCAAACCTCTGAAGCCATCAAGGAGGTCATTCCTCTGTGTTTGACACTAACCACTAACCCTGGGAGCATTACTGCAATTTTACAGCTTCTCCTGTTGAACCCTTCTAAAGCTTTTAAACCTCTTACCCACCCAGGTTTTCTGGAACTGTAGCCCACACTTCCCAGGTGGTATGGGAAAGCGATGCTCGGGTATTTTTCCCACCTTTGCACAACTCAGACTGTAGAAGCGCAGTAGGGAGTGGAGCAAACAGAAAGCATCGCTGCTGCTCGCTTCGTTCTGTAGCTAGAGATTCTCTCCCTGCTTTAGGAAGGCCAGTCTAAGCAAAATATTTCCCTGGCCTGGGTGTCACGGCTGAAACAGAGGTGGGTCATTTAGAGTCAAGCTGCGCATACCCTAAACCAGACCTCGGTGCTGCTCCTGCTCCTCCTGATTTCGTTGAAGTCGCAGCAATCCCGGACCAAAAGAGATATCCAATTAAAGGCCTCCCTTGTTTCCCCCAGAACAGAGAGCGCCCTGGAAAAATAAACAGCCGCTCTCCCGCTCCGGGAGCCGCGCAGATAAAGCCGCCTGAGTGCGCAGGGACCCTTGGGCGATAAGGCACATTCTCAGGAAGCCAAGGACACACACCTCAGTCCAGGGGGCTTCCTTACTTTGTACACCCCGTTTCCCCACACGACACAGATCATTGTCTGGCAGTGGAAAGCCTCAGCTCCAGAAAGCAGCTCACATTCAACTGCCTCGCAGGAAACTGCAGAGGGTTTTTTTTTTCTTGTGTCCTTCTTGGAGAAGCAAAGCAGAATGTTTATCTTTCTTATCTCAGAAAGGAAACCTATGGGAAATGCTATGCCATATTCTCCACTGTTCTCCTGTCATATAATTATAATGCATTACACGAAGTGCAATCTTTTGGAAAATCAGTAGGGCTAATGACAAGACAATCCCGTATTAGAAGGTGCTTGCTTTTTCTTTCCAAATTCTACAAGTCTCATCTGAGTAGCCATTAGTATAAAAACAAAAGATGAGCTAAATGTTTGTGTCAGGAAAACACAACGCATCCTGAGCGTCCCATGGCATCAGGAGAATAATTGTTACACAAGGCAAATATCTTTTCCCCAAATAACGAACCTAGGCCAGATTTTTTTCTGGACTTCAAAGAGAGAACACAGTAGGGCTTTTCCACTGCCAAATTGCTAAGTGGAAGAAAAAATTGTGATTTTGCCATTAAATACTTGGTATAAATTCAAGAGGTTTTGTTTTGGTTATTTTTTTTTTTTTAAACAGTGATGCTTTTACATTCTATACTGGAAAAGAATAAATTAGAATTTCAAAGGCTCTAAGCAGTCACTGGAGAAGAAACTGTGCATGCAACACTTTTGTACCACGACGCATGGCTTACAGCATTTATGATCACAAACCCTGCTAAGCTATGTTCTATATATTATTAAGGTCAGCACAGATTATACCAAAGAAGCATCTACCACTGATGATCGGTATGTGCCTTATGTTCTGCCAACAGAATTTTCCCTTGAAGATTTACTACAAAGCTCACAGTATTTCTCTAAATTCCTCTGCATTAGATTAAAAAAAGACTCAGCAATAGTTGGGAAGGCTGACATGAACAACATCTCTAATGGACTTTAATTTTCTTAGTGAAATGCTTAATGAAAATCTGATGAAGAAGATACTGAGACTGTATAAGAGGACAGTAACAAACCCAGCTCTCTAACAATGCAGTCACTGCAGAAACTTTAAAGAGCTCGTGACTAGATTTTAATGAGTTGAGCACACTCAGATAGGCACAATTACGTATTTTGAGGAGTGCACAGCACTTGGTACCACTGTGACTCTAAGAAACAGATCTTTAAAAAAAACCAACCCAAACTGCTGAGCTCTTTTCAAATTTAGCTGCTTATTACCAGACCTAAATGGGAACTAAAGTCCTTTGAAAGAAAGGAAGATCAATATTAGTTTCCATTTCTGCAGCCTGTCCTCCTCAGGATTGCCTAAAGAGACACACTCAGGAAATTATACTGAATTAATGTTTAAAGTGGATTAATTAATTGGCCTCAGTCCCCAACTTATTCACAATCAAGAGGCTTTCAAGTTAACTAAGTTAAAGGGAGTTTAGAGCACTCAAATTCTAAAAAGAATTCCTACACAGCGTTTTAATCCTGTTAAAGTAATTTGTTTTAAATTCACATCTTCACTTAATTTTTTTTTTTTTTGGTAAGATTTCCTATGTAAATGGGTGCTAAGGCAACACAGAAGGAGGAGTTTGGATAAGTAAACTTGTCATTTTTAAAGTAAACAAAGAAAATGTTTAACATCAGCAATTGTTCCCAGATCATTTCATGAGGGCTCTACAAGCAAGCTTTGAAAATGTGCTGTTTTTTTTAAGCAAACGTCAGTACAACAGCAAGAAACTCGTCAAATCAGAATGCTCCCCCACAGGTATTTGGCCCCCAGTGTAACACATCCAAGCGCCTGAAAGTGTTTGCAGGTATTCCAGGCTCCTCAGCAGTTTAAGTAAAACTGAATGTTGTCCCCCAAAGAATCAGATAAAAGTAATGAGAATAAAGTAACCTCTCTGAGCGCTGCCAAGCCACCACGGGAGCGCAGGAGAGCGGGAGGTGTGCTGAAGGGAGTCCCCAGCCCTGGCGGCAGGGGAGCAGAGCCGCTTGGCCCTGGCGCTCAGCGGCACAGGGGCTCCGTAGCCCCCCGAGAGCTGAGGCGGAGGGTGACCGAGGTCCCGCTGCCCCGTACCCCAGCTCTCCGCTCGCCTGCCGCCCCGGCACCCGACCACGCCGCCCGTACGCAAGGCGGGTCTGGCTGCAAGAGTCAAGACAAAAGCAGGTGCAAACGCGTGTGTTTCTGCCCAGTGATATCAGTGACGCAGATGTCCTCCGCCTGTCTGTCTGGAACTGGTTTCGTAGGAAAATAGGCCTGTTGGTATGGATCATTTGGCAGTTAGTGAAGTGACTATTTACTACTATCAGCTTTTTCTTTTTGTGGTTGGAATTTTTATTTACTACAAAAATACATCTCTCATTGCTTCCCTTTTCTCATTTGTTGCTTAAAAATAAATGGTTTGTGTTGATTGAGGCCTATTACTTGTCAGCTGGCTTCAAGTTTAGGTGGCTTGTAACACCTCACGTTAACAGGAAAACCCTCAGTTCCTATTGTGAAATATTGCAAACCTAAAAGCTTAAATAAGGTATATAGAATCATAGAATCATTTAGGTTGGAAAATGGGAGAGAAATTATTTATTCAGACTTCAGTATTTGTCATACTTGCTCGTATTAACAATAGTAAACCGCAAAAGCAGACAGCACACGACGGGTGCAACAGGCAGTGGGACTGCTTGCAGAGCACAGTCTGTAGAAGGTTTCTCTGAAACCTGATCACAACGTGCTGCAAGCCCGTGGCCCTCTTCACATTGAAATGTAATCAAAGTGACCGTGGATCACAGCTCTAGATGAGGCCTCAAAAGCAGCTGATTTAAACTTTATGTTCCTTTATGCGGAACTCTTACCCATGTCTGAAGCATAACAAATGACACCTACAGAACACCACAATCTAGACGTTACTCCCTAACCCAGCATATTTCCCACTTTCCACTTACAGAATGAAGATGTGGTGCCCTTCATTTCCCACTATTGCTGTCCCAAGCACTGTGGGAACACTCTTACTGTCCTTCCTCTGGCAGACCTGGCCATAAATTGACCAAGAATAAGATTAGCCCTCGACTCACACAGAAAAACAACTCCAAAACAAGTCGCACATTTTGTCTGGGAGATTCTAACTTCGTTGTTTATTGCTTTACAATAGCTAAAAAAAAAAAATAATCCAGACTTACATACTCTTTAGAAACAACCACAGAAAAAAGCAGCCAACCTATTGCTCATACTCCACTGCATTCTCCTGCTTTCATAGGAAAACTTAACTACTTAAAGCCCATTTACAGCGTAATTCAGTGAACTGAAAAAGAAGAATCTCCACTCTATTATTAGATTTCTTCTATGTATTAGGTTTTATCGGCCTATTCCTCATTTGAGAACAGGGCTACACAGAGACACCACAGCTCCAGAATAAATAATTACAATAGAAAATGCTTGTCCCAGAGCCAGCACTTATCAGTCACAAGAATAATTGTTAATACAGAGTTTACTATGTGAAGGAAGGACCTGAAACACAGAAAGGCACTCTTTAACTGGCTGTGTTTTCTAGCTAGACAAGCTTTTTTTAAAAGAACATATGCAGAACTGGAAGGCAGAAGAGAAGGCGTACCGCATTTCCTGGATATTCAGGAGTCTATAGAAAGAGTTCACTGGAGCCTTTAAAGCAGTATTAAGACAAACTAAACCAAAGCAAGAGCATCTGTAGGTTAAGCAGCAATATAATGTTTCTTTTGTCTCAAATAAGCTTAACCTGATCAAAAAGCTATTTAAAATGCAACAGAAATTATTATGGAAATTTTATTTGTTGCTTATATTATAATGCAAATAGCATTTGCTGTCTTTCAGTGTTGTATACATCCTGGGATCATACCGCAGCTAACAGAATATGGAAAACAGGAGCACTAAGTTTCTTCACTGTCAAAACTGTACTCCTACTCAAAGCAGGGACTTCATTACAAAGCTGCTGTCAATGGGCGTTAAACTGCTTGAATGGAGGCGAGTAAATACTCCTATTTATGTTGCACTCACGTAGGAGCACAAGACAGCGCAAGAGGGGAGAAGGCTGAAAACACACTTGTAATTCCAAAGCCCGCACACCAATCTGAGTTTGAGGTTAGATGTGCTCTGCTGCAAAATCCTCTTTTGAAAGTGCATTTTGAGCTTTTTGAAAGTACACAGCTCTTGCCTAGACACGCATGCAGGCAGCGCTGGGATCAGGATCGGGCAGCACTGACTACTTTGGAAATGTCACCCCTTGTGTGAACTGCAATTGCTTTTTATGGATTAAAATATTCAAGATGTGCTTAGCTTTTCAGATAAGGATTTTCAGATAAGGACAGAAATTAAAGAACAAGCTTCCTTTCATCACACAGTTTCTCCAGGTCCCTCACACACAGATGAATCGTGCTGGGACTGCAGGTCACTTGCTTGTGCTTTAAACTCGTCTGACAGATCACTTGCTACCTCTGGCGTTTGTACAAGGCTGAAAGAGAAATTTCTCTTTCCACCAAGAAAGAGAAATTTCTCTTTCCACCAAGAAAGAGCATTCTCAGCTTCACTAAAGCAAGTGGAAATTTACTGTTGCTTTTACAATGTCCAGGTTTACACTGGTCTTAACTGCAACTAAAATTACAAGAAATGTCAATTTCTACAAAAATCAAAGCTCAGAATAATTCACTGAAGTGCAGTAGTTTCATGTAGGTAAGAGCCTAACCAGATGCTTACAAGGATGTATGGCAACTGCTGTGAAAAGGCTGTTTTGTTTTGGGTTTTTTGTTGTTGTTGTTGTTTTTTTTTAATAAATATCAATGCCACAAAACTGTTCCCTTCTCAAAAGGGTCTTTTAAAAATCTAAGTAACTTTGGAGCAAAATACCATTTGAAGTAACTACATTTATGCATGGTATATCAGTAAGACATGTCAGAAACATAATTATCAGATATTTCCCACTGAAAAATATAATAGTAGATGAAGAAGCATCTAACATTCATATACGTGTAACAAAGGTATTCAGCATCCATTTCCCTGAGTATATTATTGTCAGACGGAGAAACGCATCACTTCATTCTCCACTTTTCAAGTAAAAAGTTTATCCTCCGTATAGCTTTTAAAAAGCCACAGAAAAGGGGTTGTCAAAGCAAACAGAGAGGAACTGCCTGTTGATAATACTCATTGAAGTGAGACAGTGTATTGCTGTAGCTTCATAAAATTTTAAATCTGTGCATGGTTTTGGATTTCCTCACACACTGTCTCCAGCTGCCTTCTCCTGCTCTAGTGTTTCCTAAAGCGACACAATTATCATCACCCAATTAGTACTGGAGGAAAAAAAAGGGCTTCTGTCAGACAGAACTCCTTAAACAATTTAGTACAGGTCCTTAAATACATGAGTTGGGGTTTACAACCTATTGTAAAGATTCATGCATCAAATACATTCAAATTTGTGAAACAAAAGGAGTGGAAAATGAATTTAAAATATTTACCACTGAATATAGTGAGATTTGTGAAAATAGTGGCAGTAGAAGTATATAGCAGAGATCCTTATCGCAGCAGTTCAATCACAGGTGTTTCCCCATATTACTAGATTATTCTTATCCAGAATAAATATTTAATGTTAGTATTAACAAAGTAAATCTGTAGCTCCAACTACAGTCTCTGTGTATTTAAAGCTCAGTGATGATTATCCACTTTAAAAATCTGTTGAATAGTAAGTATTAAACAATTTTACACAATACAGGTTTTCAATTGTAAAGAAAAAGCTTCCAGTCCCCAGAGGCACCTCTTCATGAGCAAAGACTCAAGCTGGTTCTCCCTGCTGGGATGCAACCCGTTGAGAGCAACGCTCTTTAGCTGCCTTGACTTTTTTTTTTTTCCCCACAGATGTCTTCACTACACACAAGTGATGTATTAATGTAACACATCCATCCACTGCAATGAAGGACAGGATTCCTGACAGCAATTTGTTGCTTGTACCTCTCAGGAAGTCGCACTTCAACTCGCAGGCTTTTCTCCTGCTTTGTAAATCCCCTCCGCTTAGTGGCTCAGCACAAATTTACCCCCAGTGTAAAGAGCAGTGCTGAACCAAGGTGGGATAGTTTTAGAGGAATCATTTGAGCGTACCTGTAGTGATTAGTACTTGTGAGTTAAGGTCTAATCTTGCCAGAGAGGGAGCTGGGAAGGCTCAGAAGAAGGTGGCCAAGCTCGACACCCACAAAGCCTGTGGCACCCTTTCTGCCAGTGACAGAGCTCTGGGTTTTTGGAGGGGGGTGTCCAAGACTCCTCCTTGCTATGTTAAAACTCCCCAGAGTATTAGGAAGATGCAGCAGTTGGATGGCGCTATTCTCCTACCAAGACAAGTCTAAAATGCACATTTGTGATGTAGAAAGTACTAGGAAAGGATTCTCGGGGCATTTTGGATGTCCAAAGAACACAGACACCAGCATGGGCAGTGGGTTGTGTAGCTCAGGGAACGCTGAAAATATCACGCACGATTCACTGGATGAAATGAGAAAATGGGTTTCCTGCTATAACCTTCTCTGAGGTGGCATACAAGTGCAAAATGGATTTGATTGTTTTCATGCAGCTTAGATACTAGGTGTTTCTTCCCAGCTTTAAATTCTTGAATACTCTCACTATGCACCTAAACACAAATTCAGCTCTCACACAAAGCTCCCATCTTTTTTGCTAATTCTCAGGGGAAGAGTAGCAAAGAAAGAAAGGGTAGCAGAGACCCAGGCTTCTACTGCAAAACTTCTCTACTTTTCTTCATTTTCTAACTTTCAAAGCTCTTCATAGCCTTCTCATTTTCCTAATCTTAACCTCGTTCTCAGGCGTTTCTTCTGGCAGGTCTTTCATCACCAGTATATTCAGTATATTGACTTTCCACGTCTTCTCTCCCCTTTCTATATCCTGTGCCTTCTACATGCCACCACCCTCACAGCAACCTGACTCTGTAAATGCCTTTCCCTCCACCACTGAGCATAGACACATATCCCTCCTTTCCTGGGGAATTTTGCCCCTCTCAACCTCTCCTACCTTCTTTTCTTGTGAATTACTGAGTCTGCAAGTTCTACTGACCTCTTTCCCTTTATCCACTCTTCTTCTTGCATTATTCTTTCTCAAAATCTTATGAGTGGTTTGGGAAAGATGGAAATCATCCCTCCCATTGCAATAACTTTGTTAGGGAACTTAGGGATGTAGAAGATGACAAACCATCAACTCATAAGCCACCTGGGTCTCCCAGTGTGCATTTGTCCCACCCCTGCTCCATCTCTACGATCACTCACGCTCTTCCAACCTTCCTTTTCTCAGTTTCTTCTACTATTTCTTCTCTCCTAATAATTCCCATCCACCTTTCTTTCTAACTAAGCAATCCTTCTCCCTCCAAATAGTCCATTTCTGGAAAAACATCACAAGTTGTTTTCTTTTTGCCTTTCCTTTTTCAAAGCTAAAGTACATCTGCCTGGATTTGGTTATTTCTTATGGCATTTTCTTCCTTTTCTGTTTTGGGAGAAAAAAATATGACAATTTCTCAGGTCTTTCACACCATTTTGACATGAAATTTTAGAAAATCAAGGTAAAAATTAGACTCTAAAGAAAATAAAGTGTGTTTAACAGAACACTATCCTTTATCAGCGTTTTCTTTTCAGCAGCCTGCATTAATCTACTGGGGGAGAAAAGAGTGGCCAAGAGTCTGATGAGGTGGTATAGGGAGGAGGATGGAGATGGAGGGGTGGGAAACCTCTGTGAGCAAACCCTGCACCCTTGTGTCCTCCTGCTGAGCACAGCTCAAGAGCTGGGCCCACCCTAGATGAGTACAAGCAGCAGCACAGGGCATAAAACAAGAGCAGAACACTGCATTGGTTCCTCCTGTAGGCTGTTTCAGTAGCAACAGTTTCTTTTGAATACAACTACTTCATCTTGTGGTTTTAAATCCAGGCCTGCCTCCAAATAGCAGAAATCTTTATCAGAGATAATTGCTTTTAGCTAGAAGCAATTGGTGAAGATGACTGATAATGGGTGCACAACTATTGTTTAAATGATTATTTCTGCTCAGCAAACACTAACACATCCCCTGTATCACTTCATACCTACACATTTGCAGCATTTCCAGGCATTACTTTTCGCAAATCTCCTGTGCGGACGCACGGAGGGTGCAGCACCCCCACCGCCACAACACAGCCCACGGTGAAGAGGCAAAGCCCAGGGGGGCCCCGTTGGTGCTGCTGACCCTCGCCCTCAGCCCGCTGACCCGTTTTCTCCAGTTGCTGCCCCCTGCTCTTTCCTTCATGGATCTGCACCCACCTACAGCCTCTCAGAGTAAGCTCAGGGGCTTGGGACTGCTGTGGGTGCGTGGGTGAGGAGCACACGGTATCTCTGCCGCAGGCGCGAGGCTCCCCTCGTTACCACAGAGCAAACGGGGCTGGCACCTGCCTGCAGCACAGACCCGACAGCCCGTGCTCTGATGGGGCTGCGGTGGCCCTTGGGCTTCCCAAGGCAAGGGGAGGGGGCCATCCGCGCTCTACATGACGGACACCTAACGCCGAGGGTCCCCAGGGGAACCAGGCTATCCACCCTCCTCACTACCCTGCGGGAACCTTGGGGACCAGCCCCCGCTCGGCCGGGTCGGACAAGAGTGGACAAAGCCAGGCGAATTGCTTCCATACGCAGCCCAGGCATCCTCGGCCGGCCAAATCTGCTAGTCTTAATTGGAATTATTTACAAATGCATTGGATTTCTTTTTCTCTTGTTTTAGTTAGTTCCAGGAGCTATGGATTAGATTCAAAAAAATAAAAAGCTGGGGGCTTTTTGGTTGGTTGGATTTTTTTTTCGGGTAAGACAAACAGGGAGATTAAAAGCATCTCCAAGCTTTCTATATACTCGTGGGAAGAGTAACCTCTATTAAAACTATCAGTGAAATTGCCTGATGGAATCAAAACTGTTTATACAAGCAACAGTTAGAGGAGTGGTATGATACTATATAGGTGGAATAAACGGTGCTAAATTCAGCCTTCTTTTCGGTAAGCACAGCATTATATAATTTTCTTATGCTACTTAAGATCAAAAGTCCACTTTGTCTTCATGTATGGCATAAGCCTGTCATATTAAAAAAATAAAAGTATAAGGGAAAAAGTAGTTGTCCCTAATGCCTCGCTATACCTATGTTGTAGGGTACGATAAGAGGCTCTTTTCAAAGTCTTGGACAAGTAACGATGTAAAGCTGTGCTTTATTTGTGCTAAGGAATGCAGCATTAAAACCAGGCTTCTCTGTGGGACATCTCCAGGGGACCCAGAGGAAGCCTTGCGCAAAGTGCTTCCTGCCTTTTGCTGCTTCTCCTGGGAGGGGATTAAGATTAGGGACCTAATTCCACTGAACATCCTCAGTTTTTTTAGCTGTCCACAGAACTGGCTTCCTGCAAAGAACCTCATCTAATTAACTTAAACTCATGACTGACTTACGTGTGCTATGTTATGAAATATAGATATGATGGCATGTTTTCATACTGCATAGCTGAGCTGTCCTTCCCCACAGTGCCATCAGGATGGCACTGTGAGCAATATGTTTAATGTAGGCAAGCTGCCAGCAAATATAGATGTTTCCTGTCCTTTCATGCATCCCTCATACTCTCTTGCCTAAAAGATTGAACATACTCCATAGTTCTAATAACAAACATTGTAACCTTGCAAATAGTGACACTTGGAGTTTTCTTTAATATTTGTATTTTTTGACCCCAAAAGGGAAAAGAATTTACCATACATAGACTGGAAAAACAGCGTGCTAATTTCACTTATCAAAGGTGTTCAAACCAAGGAGCCTGCCACTAATACTAGTGTGTTAAAAAATATTCTTGAACGCAACATGCGTTACTGTATTTTAGAACGTGCTGGCACCTAGCTCTAAATGTCAGTATTTTCACAGCGTAATTCATGTCAGCTCCCAGCTCTTATGACATCAGAGGATGAGTTCAAAGGAACGCAGTTTTCTGCTTTATAAAAACAGTTTAAAGATAAAAGCTAGTTTCAAAAAAAAAAAAGGAACTATTAAGCACCGCATTAGCCAAACAATTCTATGAAAGGCAAACGCCAATCAAAAGAAGATGACACTATTTCATAGTGAAACCATATTAGTACAAGTGATCAACTGCTCTTGCTTAATGCCTTACACAATGCTCAGCATCTTTCCTACTAAATTGTGCAGCTGAGAAAGTGGTCAAAATCATACCAGCTGTTGAACAGAGAAAATTGAAACAGAACTATCCTCTTTTGCATCACTGGAAAATGTTCAATACAGTAATGAATCTATCGATAAAACAACTTTTCTATCTGCATGAGTATGCAGAAAAGAGAAGAGAAAGTGACAGAGTATTATTTTCTATATTTATAATGAAAACAAATAAATATCAATCACGTGGCTTTAAGCATTTAGTTTTCTGTAGATCTTTCAAAACTTTTTTGACCCAGCACTTGGTGCTCTGGAGCTTATCAGTGACACCAGGGTCAAAAGTGTTAGTGCGACTAAAATTACTTGGACAAAGCCAGAACCAGGTCAGATCGCCATGGGATAGTCCCATAAGGCCTCCTGTAGGCTGCTGCCACCAAGGAGTTCTAAGGAAAAGAAAGGAAAGACCATGAATCAAACATCCCAGAAAATTCACAAGCAAATGTGTTATTAATCAAGGAAAATAAAAACAAAGTTTATTAAAATGCCTTGTAATAGTACATTTCAAAACAACACAAAGACATCTTATGTGATGACCATTTTATCACCGAGGCTCATTCCAATTGAGTTACATTCTTCAAACCCAAAGAGCCACAAGTGTGCCAGAAAAGAAAATAAACACTGGAACGATGTGTGCAGTCACACATCTAATTTGACGATTGATCTCACAATTTAAATAGACACTTTCCACCGAAAATAAATGCAGTAGTCTCTATCAATGGCACTTCTGCAAACTGAAGCTAATGGTTGGACTGGTACAATTTACACATTTCTTTCCATATTTAGCTGAGAAGTTCAATATAGGACCTGAATGAAGTCAGAGGATAAGAAAACAAAGCAGAAGGGGTCTACTATGTTCTGTATGATTTGGAACACCATAAGAAAATATTTTTTAAATTACTATAACTTTCTCATTTATTGCATAAATAGTTACGAAGGGGACAGATGCTCATACGGCATAAACTGCCTTAAATTCATTGGTTTCAGTGAGTCAAATAAAGTCGAGGAAATTACAACAATTTAGATCAACCATGAATTTGCCCCAGCTTGTTTATACAGGAATTTCGAATCGAATTCTCTGCTGCTCCGACTCCGGGGAATTGATGGAACTGTGACAATGCACGATTTAGTCTTTTACGCTCTAAACTGACATCAAAAGATGGATCCTGTTTCTCCCCTCCCACAAGCTCTTGTTTACATGAATATTGTCTGTGAAGTGACTCCTGGGAGTGGGGCTTGAACTATTAGGCCTGCTTTTGTGCTAATGAGGCTAATACAGAGTGATATTTGAACTGTATCAAGTTTTTAAGCTAAAGATGGAGGTCAAAGTTACAATTTTATCAGTTACATTTTGGAGCCCTTCACTTGATCATGACAATACCATGTTCATAATACAATTATTGTAATCATATTTCCAGTATTGCTTGCCTTCAGTGAAAACAGATTGCATTAAACTCAAAAGCTGCCTGAAATGGTATGCACATTTCCAAGTCAAAGAAAGGTTATAGAACAGGACCTTTGAATTCATGTGCAGTATATAATCAGTACTTGATCACTAGAGGTATTTTTGAAGCTTTCGAGAACGTAGCAATTAGTGCTAAAAACAGGCATATCATAATAAGGGGAGACAAAATAGTTAATGGGTAATAAGCAGCTCACTGACTGTACAGACCCAAGGCTATGGGTAGAGCTAAGGGCTTTACATGATACCTGTGCTGTGATGATTTATTCATGCATACAATTTATTTGCTTGAAATTTATACCAGAGAGCTGCTTATGTCCCTGTTGCTGCAGCAGAGATCTTTAAAAATCCCCACAGCTTGCCAGGTGGTGTAAGTGAGCGTACCTTTGCTGCAGCCAGTGCCCACTCCTGCCAGGAGAGAGCTTATTTTGACTTGTAGTTTCTGTTCGAATCTCTATTTTATTAATGTTTATTAATGAAAGCAATCAGAAAAAAACCCAAAACTTTTTTGTGTATTCTTTCTATCCTTGCTTTCTGAAGAACTTTATCTGTTAGTCTGTGCAATTATTAATGATCTCCAGTCACTAACAAATAATTATATCAGGATTAATTGCCTGCAGTCTTATAAATCCTGAAGTAGCATTATGTAAAAATGAAGCTATCATATTACCAGGAAACATAATACACAAAAAATGTGTCTTAATTATTTGAACAGAAGCTGGGTGAAGATTTATCACCTCACTAGCTCTAGAGATTGATGACTGGAACAAAAGAAGTTTTGTTCACTGACTAAACCAAAAGTTTTATCAATAGATTTTTTTCACTTTTTTTCAGCTCTCATATAAATGAATTTCTGTTTTCAGAGTTAGGGTTTTTTTCTTTCCCTGGGCTAAATTTTGTCCCTTTTGTCTGACCCAAAATGAAACTTTGATTAAATTTTGTAGTTTTTGCCAGTCTATAAAATTACTTAAATTAAACTTTTGGATTTCAAAATAACAATGTCTTTTCAAATAAGAAATGTAAACGTTACTTAAATATTGTAAGATTTTTTTTTTTCTTTTAAATCTATTGCCTTATTCATTAGAAGCTTTAAATTTAGTAAAGGATTTTGGAACTTGCATTTTTGGTGAAGAATAATAGCGAGTTGAAAAGCATCACCCAACTCTAGTTATAAGACTGCCCATACTCAGGGAAGAAATCACAAACATCTCTAGAAGTGCAGAAAAAGCACTGAAGATGAAGCAAGACAGAATACTGAGTTTATATGGGGAACAATTTGGTGTATTAGGTTTTATTGTTGTTGTTGTTTTGGTTTATTAGGTTTTCATTCTTATGAGCGAAAAGTTAGCCAGCTGCAGGGGCAATCAAAGGTCTGAATATAAAGGCAAAACGCTCTTCTCCCCAGCTGCAGCCGAGCTCAGAGTGAACACCACAGGCTCATGTACGGAGGTTCTGCTCTACGCCTTGCTCCACGGTATCACTGCGTCTCCTCCCTGCCATGTGTCTTACATCCACGCTCCAAAGGATTCCAGAGCCAGTTGCTCCCGGCGCCTGCCAGCTCTTACACAAAAGCTGAACTTGACACTCCCAGGCAGTTCCAGGGAAGTTCCTCAGACCCCGCACATGTAATTAATGGGGAGTACAGGAACATTAGAAAGACCCGAACCTAATCAGAGGCACAGTAAAAGGGGAGACTCGAGTAACAGGGAGGATAACAGTTCTCTAGAAGTGGCATATATGTATTCAAGCTTGCTATACACACTCTTTTATAGTCCCAATAGATGTGTGACCCAGAGTAAGCTCCACTAGCCCTAGTACTTTATTTAATTTTTATAGATTGTAAGGTGATCACGTAACATGTAGTCTGACTTCCTAAATAACATAGGCCAAAATAACCTCACCCGCTATTTTCCCTCTCCATTAGTACAGACTGTCTTCACCTTGGAAAATATCACTAATGCGAATACGCAGAAGAATGAGCAGAATGCTGTTTCCAGCACGGTGTCTTTGCCAGAGCGTGCTGGCTCTTGCTGAAGCCAATCCAGCCCTTGTGCACGCAGAGGGCAGATCCGAGCTCTCACTGGCTAAAAGGAAACTTTGCAGAGTGTCGTGTTACTGTCGAATCAAGAGTTTGGAGGTTATTTTCAGAAACTCTCAGCTAGGGTCTAGAGGCATTTAGTCTCCCCAGCCTGTGGCAGTTCAGCATCAGCTCCCTTAAGAAATCTGGCTCTGACATTCTGCGGTCCCAGTCTCAAAAATGAGAGGGTGTGCTCAGAGTGCAGTACTAGCAAAGAGCCCTTGGAGGGCTCGTGGCAGTTTGCAACACCCTGATCACAGGACTGGAGTCTTGGATTGCAGCTGCTTCAGGGCAAGAATCATGGCTTTGTCATTTGCTTGTGAGAGACATAGCTCCACAGCTCTCAATCTCTGGCAAGATGAAAACACCAGGCAAGCTATTTGGAAGCGGGTCTAGCTAGTTTAAAAGAATTCTAGTACTTCTTTCATGTCTCTGAGTTTGCAAGCTCACACCATCAAGTCCTACTCCAGCAGGTAGAGTTGATAGGAAAGATAAAATGCTGAGGGCCTCCGAGAACCAAACCTTGCTATGTACCTTTCAGAAATCCCGACTGGGACAGCCTGGCTGCAGCCTGTATCCTAGGACGAGGCCTGAGAGAGAGTCACTGTGAACAGTCCCACTTCAGGTTCTCCCTCAAAAGAAATGCCACGAATTGGGTGCTATGTAGCGCTGGATGGTTTTGCAGGTCCCTATTGCAGGTAGCTGCTGCACGTCAGCCGTGACTGGAATCCAATAACACACTGGGAATTTTCCCAGCCCACAGAGATCATGTCCAAGCTATCAAAATAGAAAGTTATGAGTTCCTAGATATTCTGAAATGCTAATATTAACACAGTTTTGTTTTATATCAGATGTAAATAGGACTTTAACATTTGCTTTTTTTTGTTTTTTGTTGCTGGTTTTAAGATAACAGGCTTGAAAGAAAGAGATTAAATAGTGTCTAAAGTTCGTAAATGCTTTCCACAAGTGCAAAGATTAAAGCAGAAATGAGTGGTGGTCTGTACTGCAACCTGAACCCCACTAAATAAACCAAAATATTCACTTAGTTGAACATTTAATGAAGGTTAAATATAACCCTTAAAGCATGAAAACAATGATTGCAAAAGTTTCCAAGAGCCTCTTAACTCCCCCCACTCCCCCTAGATTTTGGAGCAGTGTTGAGTGATACTTCTTAGCTGTTCCATCTACTGCTGAGTCTCTTATGAGAGGTTTAGGAGGGAAGTTTTCTGCAATTCTCCTGCTTCGCTAATGACTCTCAAGCTGGGGTTTCTAGCACAGTCTGAGAGGAACATTCTCCCTGGAGCTTATACAGGTGTCATTTGGATGAGCCTTCGGTGGTTTTATACAAATGATCATCCCAGGATTCTTAACAAAACAAGCCAAATGGCCTCCTTCCTTTAATATATTACTTAAGCAATAACCTCACTCTAGCCTCAGGCTTGCAATGCAGTAATTGCAACCAAACTAGCACTTACGCACAGAGATGCAAATGATGTATTTAAATATAATGGCAGTATGTAAGCTAATTCTAATTCAGAGAATAAGTGATTGAAGTATCTGAAGAAAACATTAAAGAGATGTTAAGGACTTGTAGCCACATTAAGGGTAATCAGGAAGTTAGATTAGCATATATTATGGCTAATAACATAAATGATATAATGGTAGAGGAACAACTGTTAACATCAACAGTTGCAATGCTCGCAGTAATAAAAAGACAACAGGCAGAGTACCATACTTTGAAGGACAGCTACTGAAATAAACTAAACTATCTGGATAAAGCTGGCTAGCCCATTGCAGAAAAAAAATTGCTTACTGTGGGCAAAACACATACCTCATTTTACCACTCAGACCTGCTTGATAACACCTTTCTTCTCTCCCCTCGCAGCTGCACAATTCTTCCTCCTCACATAAAACTTTAGTAGGATAAAGGTTCCGTTTCAAAATGAGATGACATTGCTGCTTATATGAGAAATTTGGTAATAAAATAACACACGCTATCAAACAACAAACATCAGCGATGAAATAGAATTTGGCAATGTAGACCTGAGCTGAAGTCCGTATCTCAGGTCTCCTTCCCGAATGACGGGGTACCCTGGTGAAGTACCACAGCCAGGCCTGGGACGGGAGCCCTTTCCCGGAGGAAGTCCATGGGGAACAGTGGCAGCAAGGGGCGCCCAGCAGCAGGGCTGTGTGTCTGCATCAGCTCTGCCAAACGGCCTAAGGGGAAAGTTGTGGCTATGTCAACATTCGGGAAAGAATTTCCTATCCATTGTGCACTGGTACGGGGTGAATAGCAGCAAAGAATTAGGCTTAGAGACATAAGGAACTTGCTCAAAGTTACAAGTCCTATTTTACCAGTTTGCTCTATCTGATGCAACTCTTAGCAGGTGAGGTAAGCTCACCTCCGTGTGCTCGCACAAAGCAGTTCTGCATGCGTGGAAAGTAAATCTTAACTGGCCTCGCTAACAGAAACAAGAGCTTACATGACGTGCCTACAGAGTCCATCTGGCAGTTTCAGGGTGAGTTGTGTAAGGATTATTTCCTGATTTTAACCATTGCTACAGCCTTACCAAAGACAGCAACTGTTTTAATCTCTTTCAGCTATTCAAAGGTAACAAACCCCTTCAGAAAAACAGCAACAGATTGGTGTTAAGCTCAAGTCTTCTGGAACGCTTTAGTGAGACATCTAAATCATCTTTTTCCTCATGAAGACAAGATCTGTATCTCTAGCTCCAAGCACAGCAATCTCTTGAGATTGACTGGGGACAGTAGGCACCAAACACAAATAATAAGCATCAGAGGTGTTTCTAGTTAGCGAGAGGCTTCTGCAGCCAACTTGCCTTGCTAATTGGGAGCAGGGTGCTGCCTTCCCCAAGCACACAGAAAGAAGGTGATCCAGGCTGGTTAGGATGAGCATTCACAAGCAAAGCAACAAGCAGCCGTGGGAAAAATATGTATGAAGTTACAGGGAAACTAGACCCTTAAGAACTTAAGAAAGGAACAAAAACAGTAAGCAGCCAGGAAAAATGATGCACAAAAAAATCAATGTACAAATCTGTTTTATTTGCATGGACGCTCTTTGTATTTTTTGCACTGTGCTATTTGCCAGGCAGCAGAGGTAATTCGTTATGGTCTTATTTTATTCCTGTTACCTCACAGATAAAAAAATAACCAATATAGATAATGTATGTGGGCTCCTCCTCCTATTTGTTTTTGGTGGCCAACCTTTTTACTTTTGGAGGGTTAGAGAAATAATTACTGAACCCTCTTTGAGTAACAGCCAGAGGTTGTTTTCCTTAAGCTGCTCCAGATTGTTACAAGGCAAGGTTGAAACTATAAGCTTTCACATGGCATTTGAAAAGTAGGTGGTGAGTCAGAAAGGCAGCAAGGCACAGGAAGGCTGCTCCAGGTGGCAGAAGCAACAGGGTCAGAGAGAAGGCCACTTCTAGCTGAACAGAGGAGAGAAAAGAGGGCAGGTTATTTAGCAAGGCTGGAGTTAGCCCAAGAAATCCCGGGGAGAGGCCTACAAATAAGAAGGGCAGTTTGAATTGCATCAGGGAATAGCGGAGTTATTTGAAGTTGGGGGCTCTGAGTCTGTGCTTCTTTATCTAGGAGACCCTGGGTGGGAAAACTGCACTTGCAGTGGGACTGTAGAGGAAGCAGCAGCACAGAGCTGAAACACGTGACGGGCCATCGGCAAAACTGCAGATCTTGGCAATGTGTGGCACCAAGAAGATTTAGGCGTCTGATGTTGAACGCCAATTGCCTTGGCTCTCAGCACAGTCAGAAAATAGAAAAAAGAAAAAGAAAGCTGCTTTTCCAGAGAGCAGTTGTAGACAAACCGAAATTAAGTTTGAACTCCGGATGCTTAGGTAGGTGGTAGGACTACCCTGCTCTGAAGAGGGAGATGGACAAGAGGAGGCCAGAGAGCAGTAAGGGAAACAGAGCAACAGAGATGCTCTCATTTGTTCATAAAAATCATTCCTTCTTTCAGATATCTCTGCTCAACTCCCATGCTGACGCCAGAGGTTCACTTTGCTAAGAATGTCCGAAAAGGTGGGAGGGAGGGATTTCAATCAGTATTTCACAGCTCGGTATCAGCCTAAAGAGATCTAATGAAATGACACAAATTATTAGTTTATTAGCATAGAGAAGGACTAACCCAAAGAAGAGAATTGGCATCTAGGTGTGGAAAAGGAGCAAACCAGGCAATTGTACAGGCAGGGTTACAACTCAGCACAGATTTGGATGGAGGGTCAAAACCCACACTGACATCAAAGAGAATGACAACGAGGGGAAACCATGGAGAAGAGAAAATGGAAGGAGGATGTCTATCCAAGAGAAGCTGGCAGCTGATGTGGCCACACAAGAAGCCCAACTATATGTACAATATACATATATATGTACTATATGCCTTAGACTTCTGAATGGCCACATCTGCAGACACTGCTGTAAATGATGCATTTTTTATGTTGAGGTACTTCCGTGGTTTAAAAAAATCTGACATACCTTAAATAAAAGCAACAAGAAGAGACCTAAGGGCTTTGGGGATTTTTTTCTTTTTCTGTTTTTTTAAATACATGATGTTAAAGTCCATGTAATAATATCAAGAAACCTAAAGGTTTTTAAGTGTGGAAAAACCAAAAGCATTTTTCAGTTTGAGTAATACAGCAGGGACATTCTGAGAGTGTTTCATTGGACATCACCAGAAACATCATATAAAACAGAAGCAGATACCTGAGGAATTTCAGATATTCCACTAGCCTACATGACGGACACTCTAGCAGAGTTAATTTACATTTTAGAGATTTGTCAAAAAGTTAGATTTTCCTCCCTTGGCTGACATTCAAGGTGCACTTTACTAGCAAGCATCTTTCTGAGTGTAAAGCCAGGGAGGAAATTCAGTGTTTTTGTTATTCAACAGGATTAGCAGCCTAGATTCAGGTTAAAGTGATACAGAAGGGCATTAACTAGTTCTAAATGACTTAATTCCCTGAAAACAGCATTTTTTAATGTGCTGCTAATTAAAATATTTAAGAACTCACTGTAACAACATTTTGAAAACAAACCAGGAGAACCAATGTAAACAAAATATCATTTTACAAACCAAATGGAATCATTTCAAATCCAATGTAATTCTATGTTCCAATAAAAATAAATATATATACAGGTGTCAAGTTAAGATTGTTAAGCACACTTTCAAGATACCATCTAAGAACGAACCAAGAAGTTAAAATTAACCCCTCTTGGACAAGTTCTTACTTTTTGGGACAGGCAATATAATTTCCTGTGTAGCACCTACCTCTGAAGCCCATGACACTGCCCAAGAACATGCTAAATGGAGGAGTAGGAGAGTCGCTGAGAAATGCTTTGGTGGAAGTTCACCAGAAGTATCTCTACAGGACTGCAGTGCACTACTACCAATATATTATGTTCTTGGGTTTTTACTCAACATTCCGAAAAGCTAGGAAATTTTCTTTGCAGTATTTTTCTTATATTTTGATAGAAATCTCAGTACGGCAGACATAGATTTAAGGAATGTGTGCTGCATGACATGACAGTGCTCAGCAGCCTTGGTCCTCTCAATGACTAGCTTTTTTGGCAAACAATTATTCTTGCTCTTCCCCAATACATTGTATTGTCACAAAATTGCATAAAGATTACACGCTTTACAGGCTACATATTTTTGCCCCTTTGAGTTAAAACTTATTTTTCCACATTCATTAGCTTCTTAGTCCTGAGAATGTTTTAAGTACCGCTTAACTGTGGTGTGGGAAGGATAACAGCAAAACCTTGAGAAATAATCGTTTAAGCCAGTTGCATGAAACAAACCTTGTGCCTCCAAACAGACTGATCCCTCCACCTGGAAATAGTTTCTTTATAGAACCTGGTATTTGCACATTTCAAATACGTGTCTCTTCTTGCATTCAGCTCCTTCAACACAGCTAACTAGCTAACTTCAGGAGAAAGGGAGAGGGTAACAGCTCTGTTCCTTTTAATTTACTGGTATTTCCCTATCATTCCTGAGTTTCAGTTTTTAGGGTGGGAGATATGTCCTCGGCCACAATTTTGTGGGGCACAATTTTGTGGCTCCATGCACCAGTTTGAATATCACTCTTTGTGTTCTGTTCAGACTCAGTCTTTCCCTGGTATTCTCTGTACTGTCCTAGTGGTCCTAGTATGCTGTTGAGGAAATACTTTCATCTATATAAAAATGTTTACTAGACTGCATAGCATTATCTAAGATAACATCTTACAACCATCCAGTGCAAAGAGATGCTCAGCATCTAGATGACAGGCAAGCAGGGAGCATCAAATTATAGATGTGGTGGTTCACTCTACCTGCTTTAGAAAGCCATTATTTTCTGTGCACAAGCCAACATCAGGTTACTTGCAGTGTAGCTAAGTGAGTTCTTCCTCCAGGATATATTTTGGTTCCAAATTAAAAAACCCAACACAGGATAGGTCCTATTTCACAGCTGAAAAGATAGTATTACATAACAAGTCGATTTTGTCCCTTAATAGAATACAGGTGGTAGCTTCAGGACAGAAAAAAAAAGTTGTCTTTCCCAAATAATCATGTCAGGAGGTTCCCCACCTTCAGCACGTTGGCAGGGACCAGTTGTAGTACAGAAAACAGGAATGTTTCATAGATGATCTAATAAAGCTAGAAAAAACTCCAGTCAATCAGCAACATGGGGAATATAGGGATATTGCTGATAAGCTGTTGCCATAAGCTCTGAACTCTTTCAAACATCTCATCTTCCAGAGGTCAATTTTTCATCTGTCAGTTCTTAAAAACCAAATAATCTTGGCCATGCCATCCATACTAAGGTTAAACTCTGTACTATATTTTGAAATGCCTTAAATTTGACAAATTTAAGGTGACAAAGAAGACACTGCACTTTCAGTTACTTGCCTCTTCTCCTGCACATCCAGTTCATAACTGTTATCTTTGTTGATGGAAAGGCCCAGACAACCATTACCTCCTAAGAAGTCCATTTTATCTTTTCCTGAGGACTGAAGCGAGCATCTCCCAGAGTGCTGGGAAGGAGGGAGTCAACAGGGACCACTTCCTCTCTGGAGTTTTTCAGAGACACACCACGGTGAAAGAACAAGAAAGAAGGCATAGCCTGGATTCCTTCTTCAGTTATTTCCCCCCTCTACTGGCAAGTGGCTACAAAAAGCAGAGATACCAGGGATGCTGCCAGAGCAAGACTGTGCAGTCATCTTGACTGTGAAACTGTTGAAGAGAAAAGACAAAACTGTCTATTCTACCACTTTCCCCAACCAAACCAACTCATCATGGTTTCTGAAGCAGGAAATTTGCCACAAGTTACTTTGCAGTCATTGACAATTCTCACACGGGTACAAGATTCTCTGCAGATCAAAGATCAAACTGAAGGGTCAGCATGAAAAAATAATATATTACCTTCATGAAAGAATCTTGAAGAGCTCCTCAAAAGAAAATTAAACCCAAATATTATTTTATGTTTCTACTGCAGAAATGACTGCTGCAGTCAACTGAATGCCAGCCCTTTACCAGCTGGGCAGAAAGCCAGAGGGGCAAGAGGGTGTCAGATGGAATTTAGGCCAGGCAGGCAGGAAGCACCAAGAGGAAACACCAGCAGCAGCTGTAGAAGCAAAAGAATGGGCAGAGGCTCTAAGACAAATAATAACAGGCAGAGCAGCAGCAGTAGCAGATGTCAGACTTTCTGCAGGGGGATGGGATGGCACTTGTGAAGAAAGGGGATTTTTTTTTTAAACCATTTTGCATTAATTATCTGAAAAGGAATTCTTCCCCCAAACACTTTGAAACATTGTTATTTTAGATCAGTTTCTGAGGAGAGAGACTCAACTGAGCACCCACTCAATATGTGCAGTGCCCAGGACAGGCACTGCTGCTGATCCTAGTTTCGCATGTGGGTTTGAATTCTCCCAGTGCCTTGTGGACATGTTAAAAATAATTCTGGAAATCAGTTTGGTAGAGGGATCCCTCTTTCTAGAGTGGTTTTACTGAATGTTTTTCTGGACTTTCTTTAGGGTTCTATAAAGTGGAACTATCAGGGAGAAAGAGGAAGTTCTGCTCTTCCAAAACATGCTGCAATGCTGCTTTTGTCAGGACTGTAATTTATAGGCTAGTTGATATATTTTCAATCTATTGATCACATCCATCGTCTGACTGATTCACTAGGTAGTGACAAGCAGCACTTGCATCCCAACAGACGCTGTGTCATGGTGATGTCTGTCATTGAGTTCTGTCATTCCTAAGAAACTTGTCCTCTTCCACACAACATAAAAGACACTTTGCAGAGAGGATACTACACTCACGCAACCACATTTATCTAATGCTATATTCAAGAGGTGATAGATGAAAGAAGAGCTAATCAACCATCCTCCTCAAACACCATCAAAAGAGGAAGAGCCACCTGCACAACTTCAAACAATTAGAGCACCAGTTCAATCAGGAACCGGAGAGCATTTTGATATTAAAAAAATGAAGAGAAAAACCTAAAAACAAGTGGTCTACACTAGTTATATTATCTTTGTTTCACTCAGAAAAAGCAGTGTCATTGTACAAATAAAGGAAGCATAGGTTATAGCTCAAACAGCTTAATGAATTTAAAGAAGGGGAACTGCCTTTGGAAAGCAAGTCACTGCAAATGGAATGTACCAAAGCCACACGTGAACAGCACTAACCCACTGGCTACTCACTCACATGCGCACATTATAATCAATGGTTGGACCACCAGCTCCGCAGAGAATTAATGAGGTGAACCACCTCATCCTCCCCGTCGGTCGTGGCATGCTGTGCAGCAACCTAGCACGCTGCAGAGGCCGCTGAGGTGGTCTCGGGGTGATGAGGCACGGTTTGGCAGAGCTCCCGGCAAGGGCACTTGCCAATAGCCGACAGTCGCCTTCTCCCCACACAAGGATGGCAGCCTGCTGCACGCCAGCCCTTCAAGGAGACACCTGGTATTTAGATGAAGTAGAGCTTACAGTGACATTCGGATTTCTTAATCCCTGCCAGAACCTAAGAAAGGCATGAAGTAAGTAATTTCAATTAGATACGGATTACGTTGGGGTGAGGAAAGAAGGAAGAAAAAGGGCAAAATTACAAACTTGGTGGTAACGAAAAGAACGCTTATGAATTTGTCAGGATTTCACTTAATTGTTCATGCCAAAAAAGCAAAAAGATTCTGAAGAAAAGATTTAATTTCAAATTTTTCTTTAATAAAAGGTTTGTATTCAAATTCTCTTTTCATCTCAAGATCACCTTCAATTTTATCTGCAAGGAAAATTGCTTCCGATGAAAGCTAATAATTTTGTTTCACATGAGAATTTGGTTAGGCTTTTGAGAAATCTATTTCAAGATTTTATTTTCCCAATTAAAAAAAAATAATCAAGGTCTAACCAAGATGGTTTTATCAACCAATTTCTCAGGACCCTTGTTGAACTTGACCTTATATTTTTAGTTACATTTCCAAGTTTTCCTGTAACTAGTATTATATTAAAAAGAAATAAAACAGCCCTCCAAAAAAGTTTCATGGAGCAGTTGGTCAGAAAATACACAAGAACAGAAACAATTCTTTACTTGTTCCCGAGCCATGAACAGCGCCTGGTTCAAAATGCTCCTAGCAAGAACATTAACACCTATAGCACATTGCTGCTTGTAGGAGCAAACATCCATTACAGTAGTGCTTTAATTACAGAGCATGAAGCTTGTTAAAAGAAAATTAAAATCAGAAGGTAAAACAGAAATTCTTGTACATCATTTGAAGACTACAGGAATATTTAAATACATCATGTCAATGGGACAGAAAATGCACATCTATCAAAAAAGTCTTGAGGACAACCAAAGAGATTGGAATGGCTAATGGACTGCTAGCGTATTAGAAATACAGACATTCTATGAAAATATCAAGTTGGGTATAAATGACGAAAATAAAAAGAACTCAGGCAAGCTGAAGGTAAAAGTATTTTAAAGCAGGTCTAAAAGACTTTGAAGAACAACGTATTACAGGCATAATGACTAAAATCACTCCTCCTTCAAACGCACGAAAAGCAGAAAGCCTGCAGAAGACCAAGCTATGATGGAAGTGTGAAAGGCTTACTCAAAGAGGTTAACGACATCACAGAAGGACGAAATGAATTCTTACAACAGCAGTTACAGTGTGAACAATGTTAGTGTGACACAATCTTCCTTAACAGGGTACACGATGAATGGTATATCCACTAAGTCTAAGTTTTAGAATGAATCAACAAAACAGTAGAACAGTAGAAAGTATGAGACAAGTATGAGCTCTAACCAAAGTCAAGATGAAACTGTAGTGGTTAACATCTCACAAGGACTGGAAATTGGCAAAGATGATACCCAGTTTAAAGGATTCTGGAGCGTGAAGGAAGGTCCAACAAACTGCAAACCTGTAAACCTGACATAGATACCATTAGAAATAATACTAAAGAATACTAAAGAATGGAACCATGAGACATGTGGGCAATGAGATGTACAGATAAAGATTTCCCACCTGAGAAGGCATTATATCTCCAAAATCTGTTTTCAGGAATCAGTAAATACAGATGTAAGTAATCTCATATACCCTACTTGCATCCCCAAAGAGCTCATGACAAGTTTTTCTCCCTCTGAGTTTTAAGTTAGCGAGGGATTAAAAAATAGTAGGTCTTCACATTCATAAATAACTTCTTAAAAAATTGAGTAGGAGTCCTTTTCCACAGGAAACTGTGGAGTTCCACAAGAATCTGCACTAGAGCTTGTAGTGTCTAATGTATTCATAAGTGACTTAGAAAAGAAGATGGAGAGTGAGATGAGGTTTCCTGATGATAAGTGGTTTTCAATATAGTAAAAACTAAATTTTAGTTATCACTATATTATAGTACAATATTATAATCTGTCATAAAATGGCATATGAAATTTAAGATTTTGTAAGTGTGAAGTGATGCCCAAGGTAAAAATAGTCCTAATTTTATACATGCAGTGGACTCTGGCTATTACTATGCAATAGAGGTATTTTGAAATAGGTGGTTCTACAAAAATACCAGCTCAGGGACCAGCAACAGACAAAATAGCAGGTAGAACATTATGAATTATGAGGAAAGGAGTAAGGAACATAACAGAAAACATTCCTATATCATTATATACAACCATGTTTCACTCATATTCTGAATATAACATGTTGCTTGACCCCATCTCAGAAAGGACAAACTAGAGCACACACAATCAAGGGCAGAAAGAATGATCAAAGATATGGAGCATCTTTCGCAAATGATATCACAAAATAGACCAACACTTTTCAGGCAGGAAAAAGACACCATTGAGCAGGACACAACATAAAGCAAATAAAACTGAGCAGCACAGAGATGAACAAGGTATGCCTTAGATCCTCGTACCAACATCTTTCTTCCTCAAGCCCTTGTCAATCTATTTGTCCAGCTACTCCTGGTTTTAGACCAGGATGGCTGGGACTTCAGCAACTCCTAAATTCAGTTTTCTCCTTCCTTATTCCCTTCTTTGGTCTTAATATTTCTGTACATGTTACTGGTTGTAGAGTAACTCTCCTTGCACACCCAGCCTAAGCTGCCTCCTCACTGTTCTTTCCGATCTTGTCCATCTGAACACTTGTCCTTCCCCAGGAATCATGGCTAACATATGCCTTGCCTTCAAGCACAGCTCACAGTCTTTCTGAATTTAACTCTAGTGAACAACTTCTCTGTGCTGTCTGGGTGTCAGAAAAGACCCTTGTCCTCTGCTCCTGAAGCTCTCACAACGGAAAGAATGTCTCTAAGAGTGAAAGTGGCCCAGAGGGTCGGATGTAACGCTGCACCTACATCTCTAGAAAGTGTGTACAGTATAACCAGTCTTCTCCCAGGAACATACTGAAACTTTGAGGCGTGAAGACACTCTGAAATCTGGTGATAGCCACCTAAGTCTGGCACATACCATCACAACCAGCTCCAGTCACAGTTGTGCATGCCTTGGCCCAAGAGAGGGAACATTCATGCTGTCCCTTCATGAAGGGCCGTGTAGGGCTGTGGACTTCCTGCAAGGCAGTGAACTTAGTGACTGCTCTTCCTCTGCTCGCAACACCCTCTGTCTTGTAAATCATCTGTCAGCAAGAGCATCCTGTGTGAACGTGAGGGACAAGGGAATATCTAAGGGTCATGGTCTACACAGCCTGTAATCTTCCGCTGGCTTCGGAGGAAGAAAAGGACTCCTCCTCACACAGCTTGGGCCTTTTCCAGATCCATCTCTCAGAACAAACCATAAGCTCACATTAGCTTTTCTGAAAGGGTAAGCAGCCTTAGATGGAAAAGATAGTGAGCAGACCACTATAGGCAACATTTTCACTGATGTCAACCATTTCCTCTCCTCCACACATGCCAAACTGATACAGTCAGTCTAAATAGACAGGGCCAGCAAACATCTGGTTGACACGAGAATCAGAAGGTCCCAGCCCACAATGCTTTGTGTTTTTACTTTTGTTACATGCTTTTAAGTACACCAAAGATGTCAGTGCAACGAACGATCTTAATCCATTCCCCCACAACGTTGTTTCTCTCCATCAGATGTGATTCATTATACAGATGCAGAAGATCTATCTCCCTCACTGAATTTGTCAGATATGTGACTGAATGCTCTGTCCTGGTAGTATTATGTGAGTTCATTTCAACTTAATATTTTATTAGCCATTTCTAGCACTCAAAGAGGACAGAAGAGCCAGGGTGAAGTCCTTTGGAATTTGGTTATTGGCTGCATGTCAAAGGAGCATAAAAACTCCAAGTACTTAAATGATCTGGTTGATACAGAAAACCTTCACTGAAGCAATGATACAAATTCAATGCTCCTTTAATATTTGTTGTATATTTACACCTAAAATAGCAGCAAGAAAAGAATGAATTCTGAGAAACTAGAGTAAAATTGCAGGCTATGTTTTTTTTCTAATAACTACCTATAACTTAAAATTGAGTTTAT
Organism: Aviceda cuculoides; assembly: GCA_035590195.1. NCBI lineage: Eukaryota > Metazoa > Chordata > Aves > Accipitriformes > Accipitridae > Aviceda > Aviceda cuculoides. The sequence goes on from JAVJGG010000085.1 coordinate 19,770,745, forward strand.
TAAAAGTAAAGATGGAAATGTAGTGCACAATGTATGTAGCATTTTTATTTCTTATGCATCTTGCTTCAAATGTGAAGCTAGAAGTGCACAATAGTTATTTTCTTGACGCATAAAATTTCAAATCTGAGCATTTTTTATATAACTTTATTTTACACTTTCACAATCTCTTCAGATCCAACAATGTAAACCAAATCAACCTAGTGCCTTTCGAACATTTTCTTTTTCACTTTCAGTGCGCAAGGATCTGCATTTATTAGCACTGATCCTGTTTATTTCTATATTGCCCATTTATCTAGCTTAGTTATGTGTACTAGAGATGGTTATCTGTCGTATTTCCTGATTTGACATGCTTTAGCATGCAGCCAACCTCCAAATGTAACTTTTGACTAAAATTTAACTTAATGAATACAGATTTGCTGACTACTTGTGTTACCACGCATACGGAATCGAACTGTTCTCCACATTAAGTCAATGGCACTACTGTTAACTATACATACCTTTTCAGGAAGAAAGAAGTAGAATAAGTGTTGATAATTATTCTCATAATTATTGATGCATGTTAATATTACTGACAGAGTGCTAAATCAGAAATTTAAGGACATTCCAGAATGCTAATCTGAAATGTACTTTATTAATTATATACGTAAGATACCTCAAGTCCTGTATGAATTAAGTTTTCCTGAACATCCTACTAGCTACCCATCTTGCAAGAGTTAACATAACTCTACTTTTTATAATAATGTAATCCCATCAGTACTCTGTGCTGCTTAATTTATGTATTATGCATTGTTCAGTTTTTCATAAGAGTGACTATCACAGACCAGTTTTGGCTGGTATACTACAAAGAACTACAGAAAATATTTTGCATAGCACGGTGATTTGTAGTGTATGGAGCCTCAAATGAAGTACAATTAGGTTAATGACACAATTTATAGCTTCCCCCTCCCCCAAGATTTTTGCATTTGTAATGATTTAAACTCACATATGGGTATTTTAATGGAATATATTCATTCTTGTGTTTATTCTGTAAAATAGACCAAATGAAATAACTTAACATCCACAACACCCTTTTTCACTGACAGATCATGACGTACCTGACACACATACAGAAGTTCAGGTAACCCTGCTACAGGGAGTTCAATTTCCAATTGAAGCGTGAAGCATTTCAGTATAATCCAGTGGGCAAAAATTGTGTATCAGATCTTGGGAAAACTTAGTTTTATGAATTTGGACAGGTTAAATGAAACCCGTGTTTAAAGTATCTCATCTATAAATTGCAAGCAATTATTTCCTTCCTTCTACGAGGTTATGCAATGCCTTGTTTAAAGTACATGAAGCTAGTAGTCAATTTGAGGCAGATTATAGGCAGTTAGAAGAAATAAGAACATGGTACAGGACCTTCTGATCCCCAGCCACACACCTGTTAATGACTCCAACACTGAAGAAAACAAAAAATGAAGGGTTCAGCTTCACAGATAATCCTTCCTCTCTCTCTCCCCCCCTACCCAAGAGAGGAAACTGATCATTCTGGCACATGTATGGATGAAACACTCCCAGTACTCTAAGTTTTTTGAGGAATTACCTCACAAAGCATAAACTGAGTATAAAGCACTCCTTTTATAGTGACCGTCATGATCTGCAACTGCCAAAACAACCTTATTCTCAAGAGCCAACAGCACAGACTTACTGTTGAGTTGTTTGCCTTTTTTTTTTTTTTTTTTTTTAATAGTTGTCATGAGGGGGAAGGAGAAGGAGAGGAAGGAGGAGGAAAAAGGTTGCTCTCCCTTTAAGATCTAGTTTGAGTCCAGGTGGCTGGACTGAAGCGTCTAGCACAGCTGTACTCCCAGAGCGAGAAAGATTTGGTGTGTTCAAGAGCAACCTGAATCTCTAGTTTCAGGCGAGTGCTGAGTTTTTATCTTACATCACTCTAGTGAGATGAAAGCAGCACATTGATAATGCTCTTGTCTGTTTGTATGTAGGATTAACAATATGAAATACTTTCAATTCTTCTTTGTAGGAATAGCGAGTACTGCACTTTCAAAAAGATGGTATCTATGGGGGAAAGCAGTTGTGATAAGAGAAGAAAGCAATATATCTGTGCAGGGATTTGAGCAGGCGGAGGCCTAGAGAGTTGTTTTAAATACAGATGTGCAATGCAGTATCCTGCAGAGGGCTAGGAGGCTAACAGAGACAGCACTAGAACCCAGAACTAGCTATCTTCCTCCACTCTTATTTATTGACAAATACCAAGAACAGCCAAAAGGCTTCCCTGATTCTTTCATTTCAGAGGATTTCTGAGATGAGAACTTATTTCAAGGCAATGACTCTATTAGAGATACCCTGAATGACTTTTTGTAATTTTTTTTAACCTCCATTTCCTGTACAGTATGCAATTACTAGAAGGGTGGAAACTTCTGAACTCCCTAGGAGAGTTTGCTATGTCTCTCATTTCAGCTTAATAAAATCTAATCTGAATTGCAGCATCTGTAAGACAGAGTTGTTCCCTATCCAGCTGTTCTAACTCAGGTTATTCACAGGACGAGGAAGAAAAGAGATTTGCAAGAGGGATGCTGAATTTATTTGATAAGAACAGCACTGCTAGATCTTCAATATTTTAGGATGTTTCCCCTTGTCAAAGTAGTTGAACTAGAAGGAATTTCCACTACTGTGCTAACTCATTTTATCTTTTTTAGACTGACTGTATTTTTACATGCATTATGACTTCTCTGTATTCATTATTCTCTGGGCTAGCCCAGGACTTTCATGACAGTAAATGAATCTCTTCAATTGAAAAGCAGCTCTGCCAGAATTCTGATGCCGTGGGGTGTTCCTCTGGTAAGTTTGCTGCTATGTATCAGCCTTTGCAGATGGACCTGAGTCAGCTGGAATTCGCCAGAGTGGTGCTGCACACCATCGCTGGCCACGCAGGAGCTGAGGACATGGGCAGGGGTAACATGGGTGCCCTCAGAAGGGATGTACGGAGCAGTGGTCAGAACAAGCTGACCCATGTCTCCCAGTGAAGGGTGTGAAAAAGCACAGAAGTCAACGTAATCAATTTGGAAGTGTTGGGCACTAAGTTGTGTCTCTTTTTTGCCATTGTACCATCTGGTAATAAACCCTATTGCAGCTATTTTGCAAAGTTTGGTACTTCTAAAGCGTTTATTTCAGTTCCTGGAAAAAGAGCAGCTTTCTGGAGCAGAAGTACTACCAGTCAGGGGGTATGAGAGTTTATTACCAGGAAGAACAGGGGGACAGTATACTCTTACGCTTGCCTAAACTGATACTCTTGCCTACACTGAACTCTCATTTCCCTCTTAAAAAGAGAGAAGTTTCATATAGTCAGCACAAAAATAATGAAAACAGTCCAGCCAATTAACAGGTTCACTTAACTAGACCCTTCAATGTGAAAGAAAGGGCAAAACCAGGGACATAAAAGTGGGGAAACTAGAGAAAGTTTGAGCAAAGTGATTGCTAGTCACAGAGCTTTTCTTTTGCTAGTTAACCCCCCCAAATTATTTGCTGTTGATTGCTGACATGAATGAAGCTGATCTAGCCCTGGCTGGAGACACTCCAAGATCAGTCCATTGTGAAGAACTGAAGTTCAACTGGAAGACTTTTTAATGCAAAAATTACAGCTCCTTGAATCTAGAGACATATAGTAAAGTTTCTGTTAATTGTCACCCATAAAACAAAAATCTGTTTAAGATCCTAAAAAAAAAAAAAAAAAAAAATAAGAAAAACAAAAAACAAAGGAACCAAATCCACCATGATGGATTTCCACAGGGGTATGTTTGACTGCATGAGATTTTCATGGGAGTTATTTTAATAAGTGCATAACCAAACTCTGAGTAATCAAAGAGTGTAAATGAGTAATCAAACTTTGCTTCAGCAAAAAGTTCCTTCTGTTTAACACTTGCTTTTTAAGTGGTCTTTGGTAAACTGTATAGATTTACATTGCTTACAATAAATGAAAGAGGTTCATTTGGCAGACAATGTATTTTCAGGAAAAAATACATGATGGGATAGGAGGGAGTTACGTACTTGTATGTCTGGAATGACATTAAAGCCAGCTACTAGGAAATAGCTTCTTCATTGCTGATTGTTCCAGTTTTGTCTAATCCAGATTTAAGACTGGAATAACATTTATGAAATACATAGTATTTATATATTTTATTTATATTTATTTACTTAAATTTTTAGCTTCCACAGTTCCCTGAATTTCACAGCTATAGGTACAACCTATACTTTAAATATGCTGCTACAACATGCCACAGTGAGGTCTATCTTCCTGCTATTACAGAATGACACAAGTGCATTAGTCCCAAAGCAGCATTTGCACTCAGGAAATGTCTCTCAACTGCACAGGGTAAAAGAAAGGTCTTCAGGCAACACAGAAATGGCTGTGGATTACAAGACAGCGATGCCTTTCTTTATTTCCTCCTGTACACTTCCTAAAGGCATTTGCTGACAAGGAATTTGCAAATCTTGTCTTGTTAACGACTGTAATGCTCCTTGGTATTACTCAGATATAATCATCTGTGTATCCGTCCAAATACAGCTTAGCAACTGCCAGTCGGTGGAGCTGAGAGTTTCCCTCTCTGTCTTTTCACCAGTGATCAAATAACAAAGTTTGCCCGCAGTAACCTTCTCCCCAGTATCCTTGCAGATGTTGCCCGCCCCCTCCTCCCAAAGGCTGTCCTGGAGAGAACATGTAGTTCCAGGGTGACTCATACCCACACACTATCCCTTGCTCATTCAAATAGTTTCATTAAAGGCACTAGACCACAATAGATAATCCCTCACTTGATTGCGAGCCTGTTGCAGTATGAACATCCTAGAGAAGAGAATAAAGACCAGGACAGGGGACTCCCATGGATAAAGGACAGAACTCAGCTGGGATACTTCTGAGAAAGGAAGAGCACGTTTGATCACAGCACCCCTTATTCAAGCATTTACAAGTGTTCATTGATTTCTACATCATAGAACTAGTGCAAATATCTACAGCCCCCTCCTCCTCAGCAATGTTGACATTTGCTATTTTGCTTATTTAACATTTCAGTTCTTCAAGAAAAAAAATTAAACTGCACTTCCCCAACTCACTCCCTTCTTTGAGAAAGCAGGTAAGTGCAGAGAACGCTGTGAGCTCTCCAGCGGCCTGTATGGGACTCTGAAGCCCATGAAGCATGGATGGGATTTATCACCAAAATGATACCCTGTATTTTAACTCATCTTTAAATTATTTTGAAATTAGAGGCTTTACTTTGCATGCTTCAGTTACCTGAGGAGTGCAACATGGTCCTAATTCTCAGAGGATAAACTGCAAAACCACAGACTGTAAAGGCCATGAAGTGTGTAAAAAAAGTTGAGGAAACCATCAGTGACCACTGAACCTCCTGTGGACCAAAAGCTGGTTAAGAAATACCACAGAAGACAGAAATGACAGGAGCAACAGAAGAAGAAAAGAACTAGATAGTGTGGTGGCAAGCCTGGTAAGAGAAAGATTAAGATGACTACTCAAGAGCGATTCTGGGCAGAGACCACCATCATGCTGGGAAGAGAGGTACAGTGTCTGCAAGGCAAAGAGTAAAATCCACAAACCTAATAGTGATGCTCAGTGTTGCAACTGTGAAACAGTTCGTTTAAAGTCAAGGCATCAAGCAGATTCATGCTTTTTTTGGTTAATACTTTGCAAAAATGAGCTAGAAAATGCAAGTGCACATTTTAATCAACTATTGAAAAATACATCTGAATTTTCCAGGAGGCTCTTTGCATCAGGGGTCCTGTAAGAGTCACACTGATCTAGTTAGGAAAGGGAAGTACAGGATGCCCAGCCCTGCAAGTAGGCAGTTCTTACAATGATCTTCTTATACAAATAATGAAAGAATAGTTAATATTTGTGGAAGTTATCAGATAACCCTAAAACAAAGCAGAAAAAATCATAGAAAAGGTGATTTGCTGAGAATTTTGCTCTTGCCAGCATACAGAATGCTGCAAGATCCACAGCCACCCGCAAGAAGTCAGGCCTAAAAATATTCCTTTCTCAAAATAAACCTGCCATACCACTGCTGACGATGCAGGCTCCTGTCCCCCCACCTTTGTATTCACAGCCAGAGCTGCAAGAGCTTATTTTTCTGTTGGGTTGGTTTTTTTGACTGCTGGATATGAAGTCCAAATGAAGTCTAGACTTCATTTTGAAATCATATGAAAACTAAAATAGCATGACAATTCTTTTCTAACCCTAGAAGTGTTAGTTTCCTAATAATCTTGTTTGATTAACTAAAAAAACCCAGCGGATATGCTGACTTTGTCTTGTTTCCCCTCCCCCAAGTGCATTTTTACAAAACTCCAGTAGAGTCTTAACCAAAACAATGTGCTGATAGGAGAAGCTGTCTGCATTCCTCCTTTGCAATTCACCTTACACTCTACATGTTACTTGAAGATAAGTTCTTCTAGATGCCAAAAAACTCCAGCAAGAGGTGAAGGCTTCTTTGCAATGGGTAGAGTGCTGCACGATTTTGTCAAATTATTCACTGCATTCTTGTCTGCAGATCCCCACCCTTAGTGTAATCCCTGCAGTTGCTCCTCTTCCAAGTGACCCCAGCAATACTTAGGGGTGGGAATAACCCATTTCAAACTTGACTATTAGATAATCAACATTAGACACTGATTTAACTTCTTTATTTTCATACTCATCCCTCTTTATGGCAAACAGCAGCCCATTAATTTGACACCTGTGCTAGGCCTGCTCCTTTTCCCTTACAGGGGGCAATATCCAGGGGGCTTTATTCGTTTCCAGGGAAGCACCCTCATGTTCTGGGATCTTTTGAGTGGGAAAGGGAAGGGGGAGGAATAACACTTCCATTTGTTTTATTTCAGCTTTGCTCAAAAGAGGTGCTCTCCATAAATAGCAGGTAAAAACATTTTAAGAATAGTAGAAGAAAAATGTTTTCTCCTGAACACATTTATATGCACGCACACACAACAAACAGAATAACTGTCGAAGAAACACACAGATGCATTGAAATTTGCACTACCAAATAGGTGCTAAGAAGCAACAAATGCTGTAAAAACTTAAGGTACGTACGGAGGAGATGACAACGGTGTTTTCTGACACAATTCAACCTTCCCTTTTAGCATACACATTTTACAACTTTTTCCACAGAAGGCAGGTTCCCATCATCCCCCTAATCTCATAGCTGGTAGTATAGCAAAACAGAATTCAGCTTCCAGAAATGGTGTCAGCTAGAATCCTGAAACTTGGGACTATCAGATAAGAAGAAATTAATGCATCTCAGAAGAAAATCCGAAAAAGCATTAGGAGAAAGAATTACATCTAGTCCTAAAGCAACCAAAAGAAGGTCCCCTGGAGCCTGTATGAAGACAGAAAATGCAAAATTACTTAGGCCCTTTTGAAATTCACAGCTCAGGCATTATTGTAAGCTTTTCCAGGGGAAGGATGACAATATGTACATACAGTGACTTGCACAGTAGGATCCTAAGCCTATTCTGGACCTTATTGCAATGTTATTAATAAATATCGCTAGTGGCATTAACTGTTCATCTCTCAAACGTTCCTCTGACCTGAGAAACAGAGGTCTCCTGCATCATATTTAGAAATAGCAACTAGCAAAAAAACAGCTTTGAGGGACAAGATAAAGATGAAGTCAAAACTACGTGGATGAACACCTAGTAAAGAACTGTATGGATAAGACTGTCTTGTGTAATGCAAGTCCTTTAAACGTTAATATAAAATAGAAAAAAATTCCACTGTTTCTACCTTTTTTCAATGAACGCACGTAACTGACACGTCATGCAGATTCATAACACTTCCAAGGGAGCCACCTGATTCTGAATTATAACATAAACAACTGTAGTAGGTTATCTGAGAAAGATGAGAGTCATTAACTAATATTTAAATTGTGCAAATCTTCAGACACGTGGAAATGAAAAAGAAATCCTAAAACTAAATTCAATGAAGTGTTAATGCTCTTTAAATCTATAGCAATATTTCTTCTACTCACTTCAAACCAATATTAATTCACAAAATCAGAGGCAGGTAGAGGCTAGAGAGAGTCCTGTCACTGAAACACACCCATTTCTGCAGTGGAATCCAAAAGCTGCTGAGAAAACAAAGCAACACTATAAACCAAATTTTTTAAAATAGTGCTAATTTTTAGCTACCTTTAATCTAATTCAGTTGTTTTCTCTAGGATAAGATTAAAATTTCTCCAAACTACATTAAGATGGGGAAACAACTGTAACTCAAACAATTTCTTTTGGGTTGGTTCAAAGGCTGCTTCAGGAGAGCTGGGTGGCAGAGTCTGAAACTGAATTTGCTCATTTCCTCCTTTATTAACTCATGAAGTCAGCTTAGAATTATTAAAAGTTCTGGGTTAGCAAAGTTTAATCTCCTCCTCTTTTTCACATGTGTGCATGTTCTGTGAATGTACAGATCTTCCCCTTAATAAATATTTACCAATGTATACCACACAAAAGAAATCTATCTATATGTCTTAAAGCTGTGTTGGACAAGCTAACGTTTTCCCCTGTATTAACTTGGGAACATAGAGCTGTTGAAAGTAGTACAACGAAAGTCACAAGGACAAAAAAGACCAAATATTTATTAGAGAAAGATACTGAATGTCACACTTTTTTAATGCAAGAAGCAATGTGACATTGCTCATTTAATCTGGGCTCTGCTAATTGGTCTATTGCACAAGGAAAAATCTTTGGGAGTCCTTCTGGGAATGTCTCACATCATTCCCTATCAGCTGTTGACATACAAATACTCTTGTAATGAAAATATTTTCATTCCTTCATAACAGCATTCCCTGTCCTGTTTAATCTTATTTTCTCTCTTTCTAAAAACAAGCTTCTGTGTGGGGTTTCTGAACTAATGGACCTGATGCCATATATCAAAAATGTCCCGTGCTCCTGTCAAACTTGCTAGGAGTCCACCCAAAAGGGAGTGAAAGGGAAAAAACCCAAGGATTTATAGCAATAACATAGGATTTTAAACACCATTTGAAATTCACCTCTGGTCTGCATTATTCAGAGGACCGTGAATGCAAATGGACTAGAACCAAGCAGTACCTAAGCTGCCTTAGAGTCACCATCACTAGCAACAGAGTACCTGGCACAGGATCCAGCTACATGCTGGAAAGCAGCAGGTTTGCAAATTTCCAGAAACATTGCAAAACAGAATATTTTAGACAATTTTAACAACCTTATCACTGTAATGAAAAAGAACACTGAGGAACAAACAGCTGGAAATCCAGGGTGCCTTCCTGGCCTCCAGGTAGGCTTTTCTAAAGCATGGCTTCAGGCTCACTAACCATGAGGACATCAGAGAATGTATTACTGCAGATGAATAAAGTGGTGTTGAAAAGACTTCTAGCAACTCCTCTCATGCATATTCCCCCATCTCCAAGAGGGTATCAGCATGCCCATGGCAGACCCCCCTGAAGAGGCTGCGTTATCCTCCAATGACACTTGGGGCAATTTTTTTTTCCAACGTGGTACTTCTAACCATTTAGAGCCCCACTTGGTGCTCAGAGAATTAGCTTGGGAGATGACATTCTGCTGTGCATGAAATCCATGCAGCGGGGTCATTACTATAGTCTCAGACAAATTGCTTTTGAAAATTAAATAATTTCCAAAGTTGCTGCATTCACATTGTGCTGGTAAATGCCTCTCTTCCCCGGTAAACTCCATACCTAAACACTGCTCTTAAATTATCTGTTTTTTTAACGTATTTGTCTTCAATACCACAGTTCTTCCAAACTCAAGGTCTGAAATCCAACGCAAGCTCCTGCTCCTGCCGGCCCCCCCCCCCCCCCGGGACTTGTGCCCCCACCCACATCCTGCTGCCCAGGTTGCAACATTCCTTTCTGCACCCTATCACTGTCACACTCCCTCCTGGAAACAGGTGCAAGAAGATTAAAAACCCACTCATTCAGCTGGGATTTTCATCTGTTTGCACCTTCCTCTTTGCCACTCCTATATGTCAACATCTCTCGAGCAGAAGGAGATGGGAAGGCACTCTGTCAGTTCACACTGTTTGCTGTTTACAGTGAGAAGCGGGAGTTTTATTCTGAGGGACAGCTATATCAGGAGATAGGAGAAATCTCAAGATACAGAGGCTTTACTTAAATTTGGTTGGTTTTTTTCCCTTGGAAAGCACATATGTGTTTTGTTAAAACTAAAGTTTACTGTGAAATGTCAGCATTAACAGATCCTAAGAGGGTTATTTTAATGAATTTTTGAAAAATACATTAATTCTTTGTTATGCTTTTTAATTCCTAGATTGCTCATGATATGAGGATTGAAATATTGTACCATTTTTCATTTTAGTCATTAAGTCATTTTATGTCAAGCTGTCATTGCAACACAAACAGAAGACCGACCTAGATGAGAGATCATTCCATGCTATTGTAAAAACAAAGATAGTGTAGTGACTGAAACCTTCTTCCACATTGGTACTGTATCGCTGCAACTGATGTTGGGAAACAGTGCTACGATGTTTGCATTGCGTTTGAAAAAGCCAGAAACATTTCTGCAGACATCTTCCTCGATTTTAGGAATTTTCAGGAAAAAATATTTTGTGTCCTGTCCTTCCCCCCTGCCCCTTTTCATGCTGAATCAAAGCAGCCTTTATCTTCTCAGCCCTATTCTGAATTGATAGTCTCCCACAAACAGAGTTTCTGATTTTTTTTTTTTTTTTTTTTTAAATCACCCGAGCACCTGCACTCTTTGGACTTGTGGTCTGTGTTACCGAAGTATCCACCTTTGCAGGAACTCTCAGTTTTCCATACAGAAGGAGCCCTCTGGAATTCCCTGGGGAGGACAGGCCTCGCAGGGTAGGGACTTGTCTGTATGCAGATGTTGCCCAGAACGGCCGTTCTCTACCACTTCCAAAGAGTCCCTGCTGTGCTCCATGCAGTCGGCATCCACACAAGGGCTGGTAGCAGCAGAGCCATTCCCGAACAGGTTTCTAAGGGCAGGCAGTCCCTTCCAATTTGAAGCCGTTCAGTGCCAAGGTCACATCCCAAAACCAATTATAAAAACTTGTGAAAACTGCTGGTTTCACTCTCTTTTCCTAGCAAAGTGCAGGCTGCATAAATGCAACCAACTGGAACGGAACCCTCAGAGGCAGCACCAGCAAAGAACGTGGGTCTGGGTCATTTTCTTATCTCTGTAACAGGATCTCTCGGGCCAGAATGGAGAAATGCATCCTGGAGCTGGGACACTTTTCCTTTTGCTGTCTGCCACAGGAGAAGTGTGGCACGGAGTCTGGTCAGCAAACAGAAGCTCCCCGAATGAAAAGGGTATAAGCAGTCTTGCATCACATTAAAGGGTATGTTGGAGAGGGAAGGACTATGTGAGCAAGAACAGCCATAGAGATTGGTCCTAATTTTTCAAAGACATCCTCTTAATTTTTTTTGTAGAAAAACACAAAACCAACACAAAAGCAATCGGGATGGACCTGTCCCCAGAATGCACCCAGCAGTACTCAAACCCAGATTAAATTGACCTGGTTTCTGGGTAGTCTTGAGCTAAGATTTTTCACTGATATGAGGCAAGGAGGGCAGAAGGGGGCATCAGTGAAACAGGGAGCAGTGGAAGAGGGGCCCAGGAGAGGCAGGAGGTAACTGCAGCCGAGCAAGAAGGCGAAGTGCCTAGTGAGACATTTCTGTAGGAGCTCCCAAGGTACTTCCCAAGTACCTCCCAAGGTACTTACACTCTATAAACAAAGTGAAAGGACTAAGAAAATGCCAACCACTGATATGGCAGTTTCTCTTCTCAACAGGAAAAGGATCTTTACAGCTAGAAAAATGTACCAGCAGGTAAGAAAAGGAAATAATATACTCGTAATATTTAGAAAGATTTTGCACGGTTGTCTCAATGTAGCCAATGATTAGGGAAAATCCGTGTATTATTTTCCCAATTTTATGTGCCAGGAAAAAAGAAAATTAAATTTCTATTTTAAAGGAAATTATTATTTCAAGATTTAGTCTTTCAAAAGTAAGCCAAGAAATTTGGCAAGTATAAAATACTGTTCCTAGCAGATACCAATTTACAAGAAGTTCTGGCTTTGTTAGATAGGAGAGAGTGAGAAAACATAACTGATGGGTTTCCAATTACATGTGCACGTATTAAAAATACCACCATTATAAACAATCCAGTGGTGCTTTCAAATGAGTTCCTACAAAGTCTCCAAAGCCACTCTCAACATTTCTTAAAAATAGTAGGGAAAATAGTCAAGGAAAACCTGCAGTACTGTTGCATTTCCAGCTCTTGGTATGGACCACAGTTGTAAGTGAATGTTTTAAAATACATGTGTTTGCCAATATTAGTTGTCATCCTTGCCTCAGGTACTGCTGAGCAACATGACCTGGCCATGAAATGCTGAGCGTGTACTCCTTGCCCATCGTCTTTGAAGTCCCTTGCAGAATTTCTGCCTCGGAATTTCATAGTTCACCAGTCTGGGCCTAAGGAAATACTCTGCTCTGCCACTTGCCCTCTCCTCATCCATGCACTTCAGGTGCTTGCTTCCAAATTCCTTCATCTCCAATGAGAAAATCGTGCACGGTAACCCTGAGCAGGACAGCACCAAGTTGCACCCAGCCTCCTGCTGTCTCCTGGCTGGGTGGCAATGCCACCTCAGCACAGCGCTGGTACTCGGATAGGAGCAAACCACAGAGCTGTTGCTTAGCTTCCTCTCTGTTTTAGCCAATTCCTGCCTACGTCCCTGCCTCCTCTTCAACTTTTGTCTCATACCTCCTAATTTAACCCCTGCTTTATGCTCTTTCACATGGAAAAGCCATACGATAGCCACAGCCAGTCACTGGGTTTTCCCTGGTGGCACATGTTCCCTGGTCTAAAGAAGTTAAATGCAGCTTCATTTTGCATCTCCTCACCTCCCCCGGCTTTAACATGAGCAAACCACAACCCTCAGCCCATCCAGGAGCCAGCACGGGGGTGCGTCTCTCTCACTAAGTCACAAGCTCCCCCCCACTCCTGAGAGATTCCTCTTCTTCTCTTTAGCCCCATTCATGCACAGGATCCTTTAATATTTAATCTATATTTTAAGTTGGTATTACAGAAGAGCTGCGTGTATCCTCAGAGGGGAAGCTTTTAAGAAGTTGGGTAGTTCTTCAGCATATATAATCATACTAATTTTAATAAGAGGCGTGTGTCATTCAGGCTTCCACAGTCTGGAAATCTACTCCCGCTTGAAAAGTTACATTTTGCCTTTAAAGGAAAGAGGAAAAACTATGTTTGTCCTTCAGAATGCTTAGATGTTTTTACTGATCTTTTGTTGACCATTTTGTGAACTCAGAAGTCTGATGTCAGTTACTCTATAGAAAGGATACAGGCTGTTCTACCATAACTGGAATTATTTTTAAACACTTCCCTCTCACGGACCAAATCCTTGGAGGCTAAGGGGGAAGGCAGTTGATGTGGGTTTATATCGAGAACAGGACAACTTACAAGAATTTAGTTCAGGAAAAAATAAGGAAAGTGTGGTCAAAAAACACAGGTTATACATACTTGTGGTAGAGGTATTTTGACAGTGTCATGGGAGAAAATCAACGACTTATTTCTGGGTACAAGAGCTCAGGTCAGACCTTTCAATCAATGTGCACTCATACTTTTGTCCCAGCCAAACTACTGGCAGATTGATACACCCTCATGATTATTAATAACTATGTCTTTTCTGGAATTATTTGAAATACCCACTCAAACTCTTGCTGTCAGAAGTCTCTCCCCTTTACACATATACAGAAATTTTCCTTTGCTTTGAAATTCCAGGCAGAGCATCTCAGGAAGAAAACAAAATAAGAACAAGCAAACAAGCCTTTACCTAATTGAGTAGCTCAGCCACAACAAGTAAATTTACTGGAATGACTTGGGACAAATCACAAAGGATACACAACCTGTAACTTCTGAACAGAATATTCATGGCAGTATATAAAAGTAAAATAACAGAAACAGGCCTGGTAAGTTTTAATTTTAATTAAATTAATTAAATTTAGCTGCTTTTCCCCTCAGCTAGCAGATTTTAACTTCAGATTGATTTCAGCCTCTCGGATTGAGATGAGAGGTGACTATAGGCCTATCTATGGGGGTTACAGGGAGAAGCAGCTGAAGCTAAGAACTTATGATCAGTGATAACAATACCAGAAGCAACAAAAGAATAATGCTTTCCTTTAACTCACTTTCAAAACAACCATAAGGAAAACATAACACCAAACAAAACTGTCCAGCATTCGTAACCAGCTGTATTCTCAATGTCAGGTTGCAGATATTTGTTTTTAAAAGGATATTCTCTCACTTGTCTCTCCTGCAGTTCTCCTGAGGACACAGTCAGAATAGTGAAACTGGAATTGGTTTTTAATGGACTGATGGCCAAATAGCATTCCTGTCCTCTGTCGCACACATGTGTACCCAATACCCTCTTCAAACTGAACACTCCTACTGCCAGCTTAACAACACTGCAAGGATTGTCCAATAGTTCCAGTCTTACTAAAGACTACCAGTCTGAACTCTACTAAACTCAATTTTTCTTTGTTTTTGCAATTTCTAGTACTTTTGAGAAAGCCTCAGGTCTTGCAGCCACAGAAGACTGCAACTTCTATGTTGCAAACCATCAACTATTTCACTTAAAAGGTGAGGGGTTTTAGCTCCTGTGGCTGTAGATAAAAGTTATAAGTAGAAAATGATAAATAAATGCAGTAAAATGCATTGAGATATATTTTAGGTGAACCTCATGATTTTGGGGACTTTTAAAAAAACTGGTGGCTAACTACAGAATAGAAATCCAGCTATATAAGACCACAACAATAAATGCACACAAATTTACAGCTAGAAAGGATGAGATCGTGTTGATGACACCTATCCTGGAAAGCAGAAAGAAAGCATAATTTAAGGCTATATGCTATATCTCTGGCTTACTAAATTTCTCTTTCAGATTTTGAAGAAAATAAATTTGTAATCCTTCAGCGTTGTCAAGTGACAATTAGCAAAATTAAAATAGAACTTAAGTTTTCTCTGCTGCCTACTGCAGCACAGAAAATTAACTCCCAGTAGGTACAAAGCTGCACATTCACGATTTTAATCAAGTCACCTGCAATTTGCTAAAGACCTCAATAAAACTGAACTCATCACTGTACCTGACAGGGGCCCTGGGTCACTGGAAGCAGGCTGTCTACCAGATGTCACATCTTGCAGAACCTTGTCATATCCTTCCTCAGGACCCTTCCGAAGTGTGCTTTCTGAGAGGTTTCTCAGCTGTGCTGAGGATGTCTGTTCAAGAAACAAATACACACTTCTTTCAGAAAACAAATGCTTTGTCTTTAGTAAATAATTTGTCTTCAGGTATTGAATAAAACTATTTATGTACTTGGAAGCACAGGAGAGTTTATATTTTTTTCCATAAACAGCACAGATTTAGTCAGTACCACTTTTAATACAGAATACTATCTAGAAAGTTTTCCTTACTGAAGGTGACAATTTCAGACGCGTTACAGAACTGCTGTAGTTTTCAATTTTATGGTTTTGTTTTGTTTTGTTTTTTTAAATACACTACACTTTCTTAAGTAGGATTGCTAAAGTATCTCCAAATTTACCATTGGCTTTTGAAAAAATTTATGTTTACCATCCATACACTCAAACGAATACAATAATATTTTTACACAACTTTAAACAGACTTTACACAACTTTAAATTCTTTAAAATATTTTACACAACTTTAAATTCTTTAGTGAATGTCTAAATATATTTCAAGTTTACTGTGATTGAGAGTAAGACAAGAAAGATTCAGGAGATACATCTTGCTAATGCTTTTGATGTGTTTATGTAACTGCCTTATGCATTGTGGCCATCTGATAGCGTTAGATCTTTAGAGCAGAATCTGGACTATCTGCATTTGCTCCCACTACCCCAGTGTGTCTGGATGCAGAAACTTTGCTACAGTCTTCCAGGGCTGAAGCGAAGCGCAGAGCTGGTTAAGTGAAGAGTGGCTGCCCAGCTGCTATGCAGTAAGCACAGAGAAGTTATGTAGATTTTCACTGCCTTAAACTTAACTTAGGCATGCACTGTTCAGTCACTGGCACTCACACACGGAGTGAATTTCTTTGCATTCATCTTAGTGGCTTGAGGATTAAAAGTAATAAAGCCCATTTACTCACAGACCAAAGAAGTAAAGTGAAGTATTAATACTATATGGTGTAAGACAAGACAAAGATATAGCAATCCCAGTTACGCTTTTTATATGTATTGCAAAAGAAGCTTCACTTGAACTTAAACTGATGCATCGTTAAATGTTTGTGAGTTTCCAACAAGGGTCCTCAGGTCACAGCCCAGCCCATCTGCACAGAGCTAATCCCACAGTCATGGCCTTGAAAGCACTTCCACTATATAAACATGCAAATTAAAGAAAACACTCAACTTCTCATTCTTTAAAATGTGTTTAGAGCTTTGAGGGGTACTACTGAGATGAAGGTGAAATCCACGGGGATGCGATCAGCTTGGTTAGACCTTCACTGTCAGAGGAACACAGGTAAGGACGCTGGGGCTGGTGGTCTGGCCCGCTGAACTGACTTCTCTTCTTAGCTTCGGAATTACATAGGGAGTAACTAGAACAGGAAACTTCTCCCTCCTGCCAGCTTATTAAATGATTTCCTGTCAGTCCTTAGAAAAAGCAACTTATTGCTCAAAGCCTTCAGAAAAAGTTGTGAGTGGCTCACACTCGGGCTGGGAACAACAGGAAGGGAAGGACAAGCAGAGCTAATTAGCCTTTTTACACTTTGCCGGGTAGCCAGCACGTCACAGATAAGCTTTCTTCACTAGTAATACCCTGTCGTTCCCTTCTTCTCTTTCACTCTGCTTTGCCTTTAAACATGATCATGTCAGATGTGATCTTGGCCAACACCCACGGGTGACTTAATGACCTTCTCCGCATACCAGCACTCAGGGAAGCTACATTTAAGTCTGGTCACTCTACCATTTCCCATGCGCAACAGAAATAAGTTAATTTTTCCAGTGGCCTCATTCACATAATTAAAAAACCAAACCAGCACTAGTAAGATCACCTAATAAGTGACTGACTCAGCCAATAAGCGACCCATATTTCATTGACAGAATTTATGGTCGTAATTTGTCAAAAGACACACTTCTCAAAGTGATCTTTCTAAAACTATATCAAATGTTGTTTACATTTTTTTCTGAAACAAGTACATTTCCAACAGCAGCCTGGTAAGACAATTCCATAGAGAAATGGTTTGGCATCTAGACAACCAGCTAGCTGGTACTATACATTAGGTTCCAGTAGTCCGAGTCACAATACAGTATCACGCTATGTCCATACAGCTATGATGCACAGGCACATTTTTTCTGAGGTAGATCCTAAATGATCCTTCAAAGAACTAAGTATTCACACTCCTTTAACTGCAACTGTATAGCAACTGTTCTTTTCTATTTTTGTGTTCTGCTGCCAACATACAAGCATAAAAAAGTGCACAAATTATATTAATACATACTTGATTTACTGACAAATCTGCATGTTTAAAATGCTAGACAAAGCCCATGAAAAAAAAATGTCGCTTTTATCAAATTCTAGGAATTATTTGTAACAAGTCAATGAGCATTATCACAGTGAGTTAGGCCCTGAGTGACATTTCCAGACCTCAAAACATCCTTAGTGCTCAAGACAATCACCTCTGTTGGTACTTATCCATCCTGAAACGCAGCATCCAGGATAGGACACACCATGCTTGATGCTTTCCAACTCTACTTGAATAAAGTGACTATTTCGTAGGTCTCACCAATAACACTCCAATACTACACTTCCAGTGTAGCATCGGCCTTTCTTCTCAACAGCATGATAGTGTCAAGGCACATTCAATGTGACATAAGGATGAAAGAGTTGCAGTACCTAATACTAGATTAGTCACGACAATTGCTTGTTTATGCAACAGGTTACTCCTGTCCAGGGGTGTTACCTCACACTTATCCTTCTTCACTAGAATCCTGTCATCTGCAGATTTAATCCATACTTTCTAATCTTTCAACCACATTTTTGATGGATGTGCCATACACAGGATCTCGGTGAAATCCCACCCAATATATCCTTCCATTTGACAATCAATCACTGATAATTGCTTGAATACAGCTTTCCACTATGCTTCTCACACACATGCTGTAGTAGTTCCATAAAGACATGAATTTTCTAGCCTTTTTAGCTAAAGAAAACACCATGAGAACATTATTCCTCCCCCCCCCCCCCCAAAACCCCAAACCCAACAACCAAACCACCAAACCCCAAACTAAAAAAACCCCTCTTTCTTCTCTATTAACTAGGCCTATTACATTTCCTTGTGGAAGAAACAAAGCCAGCCTGGGCAGCAAAATTCAAGATCAAGGTGCAATTCATACTCTTTCCACAACTTTTACTTGGGTTCAAATGTTTGCAGCATTTACACTTCCTGTTCTGCACTGTATTTAGAACAAAAGTTGAGGGCACATCCTGGAAACACGTACTTTTGGAAGTGACAACAATATTGCCATCATTTATGGTAAATGAAAAGATCTTAGTAAAATTAAAAAAACCCCTACCATTATTTTATGTGCAGGGTGTAAAAATAAAGTAAGATGAACACACCAATTTTATTTTATTTTTTTTTAACCTTTTACACACCACACTTCTGCCTCCAGTTATTTTAAAAACACATTTGTTGTGAACTATCACAAAGTTTGGCCATCCTGAAGAAACAATTTGTGCAATGTGTACAAACTGGAATGGGGAAGGGGAAACAAAAAGCACGCATGGAAAACTCACATTTCTCTTCTGATAATCAAACTTTTCAAGTAAAATGTTCCAATGGTTATACTTCATCTAATAGTTAAAGATGTTTCATTCTGCACTGAAGACAGGCACTTTTTTTGTCTCCTGAAATATGTTTCTAATTTAAGTTTGAAAAAATATTTCCATTGTGCCATACATGCGGTAACTCAAAACCAAAATGAAAGGATTAAAATCAGGGCTGCACAGAATGGTTTAAATTAAATTCAGGTAGTGGGGAAGACTGCCGTATCTGGCAAGCTCCCACTTACTGAGCTTTCCGGCCAAAAGGCAAGATGAAGCATAACAATCCTTACCTGCCAAGTCTAGAGCAATTTTCAGGCTTTTATTCATCTCTTAAAATAAAATGTTAATGCTCTTGGAAGCTTGCCTACCCATACAGTAGATCTCACCTGTCTTTTCTTTATCCTTGCACAAATGTACTATAGTACGCTTCAGTAATGACTGAAAATGTTTTCAGTCTTTTTTTTTTTTTTTTTCCTAAATACATGGTATTTAAACTTATCGCCCATTACACTTCAATGGAAGACGTGACTAAATCCTACAGGTATTTTGAAAATCTCAGCTAATCGGTTACAAATTATTGCTAGCAACATAGTGTACAAAGAGCTGAAATTTGGGCTGTGGAATGCCGTTTTCCCATCTGTCACTCTTCCCACATCTATAAAACCTCTGCTGTCCCCACACAGTCTTCCTAATTAAATCCGCACCCCCTGTGTGGTTTGGTTTATGATAGTGCAAACTGATTTATTCATGATTCATATTATTGCGACAGGGAACATGAAATCAGCCCCAAGGCTTCCCTAAATACACAGTTATGTCCCTGAATGGATTGCTCTTGGCTAGGAAAGAAAGGATAAGCAGAGCTCTGTCTTTCAGAAAAGGCACTGGCGTTGAAGAAATAAAGTTTTCATGAGCTTCTTAGGAGATTCCTCCAAATAGTAATATTAAATTATTTTTACAGCTATTTGGGAAGAAATGAAATATGTAAATACATAGACCTCTCTGGAGCTTTCTCCTAGTCTTGTATGAGATGTAAAGATTTTCAGATGGTACCAGTAACAAAACAATTTAGTAACAGCCTGGCCTGATAAGGCCACAGTTAATCTGTATAGACCATCTACCTTCAGGGAGTTCTTTATTCCAAGCCAGGGAGTTCCCAAACTTTTTCTGCCACATGTACAACCATCAGCGATAGCAAATACCTTCACTGGCAGCATCAGCTTCCATTTGTTTGCCAGGCTGTGTGCCTTTTTGAAGTGGTTTGTGCCCCTCCCAGTAGTACATTCATCACATTATCTAAGCTGTTGCATTCTACAGCAATCTAAAAAACATTATTTGCTGTAAAACCTGAAAAATTTGCAATAGCACACCAAGTCACAGGCATGGCCGATTTGAGAAACTGCTACCAAATCTAGTGTTTTAACACTATTTTCCGTCTCCCTTGATGGTGGCATTTTAGGATACATTGACTAGAAAATTTTGACAACTTTGTTAAAAAAACAAGTTTAACATCTTTCTGGCTGGGACTAGGGGGATTGTAACAGGTCAAAATGAGAAGAATTCTTTTGTTTTGCTTTACTGTATATCAGGATCATATCTGACAAAATGCCGTGAGTTCTGAGCACTTTGGGGTGGGCTGACAGCAATGGAACTAGTACTAGTACTAAGCAAGCAGCAAACCAGTAGTTTAACAAAAAAAATCATAGAATCACAGAATCATTTAGGTTGGAAAAGACCTTTAAGATCATCAAGTCGGTTAGCTTTGTTCTTTATAATTTATCAGGAAAAAATGAAAGGAGTGACTAAGCAAGCTTGTAATAAGGGCTGCTTTTGTTAGTAATTTTTTCTTTCTTGGACCACATTTAATGTAATGGGATAGTAATTCTTGGAAACTAATGCTCACCACTTGCCACTGAAAGGGAAAGTAGACAAGTCTGCCTCAAGGCAAAGAGATGGTACCCAACTTGCCCTTCTGCAGGCTGCTCTCAGATCCATGTGTACTCCAAAATGTGCAAAGCTCCATGTTGAAGGTCCTGCAGAGAGGTATCTGCCTGATATACGGTCTGCAGAACTGAGGAGTTAATATGAAACTTGGCAACTCTGACCAGGGCTGAGAGACCAGGGAAAGAGAACTGCACTGTCAAACAGGAGGTAAGTTTTCAGTTTTGCTTAAACTCATGTCCCAAGCGACTTATTTCATGATGATTTCAACTGCCACATCAGTGACCTTTGTGTTCAGAATGTGTTTCCAGTACTGGCGCATGCAGAAAGCTTTCTTCTTAAATTACAGAGAGTTCAAATAAGTATAATCCTAAATGGGATCTCAGCTTCAGAACAGAATCAGAGTCACTCGTACCATTATCAGATCATCTTCTCAGACAACCCGAGGTCAGGCCAACCTAGGCAATTATTTATAGTCATTTGTGTGGAACTCATGGCATTTGAAAGCCTCGTGAAAGCTCATCAGGCTGCACAGAACTCCAGAGGTCATTTCTGTTCCCTCTCATTATACCAGCTCTTAGCAGTGGGAAGATTAGAAACACTCCTTCAATTCTAGATGGCGATATTTGGCTTAAGGAAAACTGATGTACTGCAACCCACACTGAAAAAGAGATTGAGACTAATGCCTGAACTCATGTGGCAAGGCCGTTCCTTAACTTGAGACATTTCAGCAAGAACAACCTCTCTACATGATCACAGGAAAAGTCATGGAACCACTCTGCATAGGTACGGGCTATGACTGAAAACATGGTCACCTAGGTGGGAAGTGTCCAGAAAAACAGAGGTTTTTAGCTTGCCCACATTAATTTCTTTTGAAGGCCTTAAAAGTGAGGTGGACTTTAAATTTCATTATTAGTACAGACAGCATGCTGTTAGGACACTACCACACGGAACTGGGTTCCTGCATATGCCTTGATCTAATGGTTCAAGGCAGAGAGACCTAGCTGGATATTGCACTGTAAGGTCTGATGAAAAGCTAAGAGTTTCCACTACTGTTCTCAACTCCAAGCAATTCTCTCTTTTTCTCCCAGACCTTGCTCTCGTTTGTAAGGAAACCCACAGAAATCAGATAAAGACAATCATAGTACATTTGGAAAGTATATACACCCCACCTCCCATTTACCAAAATACCACTAATTGTTCTGATACAGAGATACTAAAGGGCAGCTATGGAAGCAGAAGGTATCCTTCACATTAAATAGAGGCAAAAGTACTGCTGAACTCATTACAAAAATGAAATTTAAAGAATTTAAGCAATGTCCTCTTTTAGTAAGTACCATGAACTGGATGCAGTGGTCTTTCTCTGCTGGCAAGAAAAGTAAACAAAAAAACCACCAGCTGTATTATTGCTAGTCTGCCAGACGGCAGGCACCCAGTGCCTCAGCAGGTAGACCCAGTCCTTTTACCTCGAAGTGTATTCTGAACATTTTCAGTCCAAATACTAGAACTGAATGGAGCCCCATGCCTAGGCAGTGGATGTGAACACACTAAAGCACAACACAGCAGGAAAGCAGCATTGGCAGTACACAGTGAAAACTATAGGAGCACAGGGAGCTGATCCTGCCCCCCCATATCCAGTTTCAACATTTGTTTTGAGCTGTCACAGGAAATACAAGTTCCATATTTTCCACATCTAATTTTATATGTATTTTTAGATATATATTTACACAAAAACAACATAAAGATGAGTTTAATTTTCATTAGGCAACCACCTTTTTATTCCCCCTATCCAGTTGCTGGGACACAAACTCCATTGCTGAATAGACTTCATTCTTCATTCCTGTTCTTCCTTTTATCACTCACTTCCATGAAAATGAAGCCCTTTATTCATGTGCATGTGTTCATTTTTTCAGGCTGCTGCTCTTAATTATTACATTGGTGCTGTGTAAAAGAAAAAATAATGAGCATGATCTCTCCACTCTCTTCCCCCCCCCGAATTTAGAGATGATCTAATATTAACAACTAAGCCTCTGACAATGGTGTGGCTGCTTTATTATTTTCATTATGGGATATCTCTTTAAAAACAATTGTTGCATCCTCTGCTCGAATATTGTTTTACTTGAGCATTTATTAATATGACAAAGGAAAAAACATGAAATATGAAAGTATGCACAGCTAAGACAAGTGCAGTGTGGCATGTTTACACTATTATTTATTATAGAGAGAAAGAAGTAGCAAAAAATTCTGACTAAGCTGATTGAATATAGTACTACCTTGAGCATGCACTGCCTTGACAAACACAACATATAAAACTGTGATGGCTGTTCTCAGTAAAGAGCGTAAGAGCCTGAAGACATCACGACCTGGAAGCAATCTCCTATACCTCCCAACTTCTAGTGCAGGCTTACGGTATGTAAAAATGAAAGACACCCAATAGTTTCTAGATATAAATGTATAATGCTTAGATAAACTGAAGTTTCCCCAGGATGTGCAGTGTAAGAAGGGATCTATTTGCCCAAAGTAAACAGTGCAGTATACTCACCTACTTTCTAGAAATTTAAGAAAAGTTTCTCAGGTATTCCTACAAATATATCCATCTCTCCAAATATTTTAATGGACCTAGAGAAATCTTTCATTCCCAGGGAGCGTCTTCTATCTAACACCACCCACCCACTGATTTCAGCAGCAAAATTCTCCCCACGGCAAGGCATGCAGTCTGCAGCCCTCACTTGGGTCTTCACCACCATACTAACAGGTTCCCTTTATGCCCTTTATTTATTAGTGTTTAGACAGAAGACTCATTTGGCCTACTATAACAAGGAAGCTTTTTCTCCAGGGGGTGTCTGTTCTGTTTCTGGGCCAGTAAATAGCTGGGGTTTTCCCTGTTCAAGAACAAGGTCTGTGTTGGATTGCCACCACCTCCGCAAATGGTTCATCTGAAGATACACCTGTATGTCCTTGTATGATACCTGATGCAAAATTACACACATGATGCACAGTACCTCAGAGGCATTGCTTTACACTGTATATTTATTATATTTATTCACCTGTCACTTCAACATAAAAGATAGTACTGTAGTAGCCTCAGGGGAAATATGGAACTCCCTCTGCTAGTGACAATATATACACTGAGATCCCTTTCCACTTATCTTCACCCTGCAGTTATAGCTGTCATGCTTCTTGGGTGGACTGCTCACATCAGTTTTTGAAATTACAAGGTTTTAGTCTCCTACAAGGTGTAATCAACACATCAACAGGTAAGTATTGGCAACAAAACAGACATGGGCCTTCCAAAAGTCTGTTCAGGGCTGTTGCATATAGACACTAACGAAGATTGTCACCCTATCAGGTGATGTATAAACAGGTGGTGAGAAATCAAATTCTACATGCAGGGAAGGAATTGGTCTATGAACTGATGCTCTGACCATTGAATACATCTGCCTGCAGTTTACTTCTCCACACCCTGAACACAACAGGAGATGAACTGGTATATTACAATTTTTTGGACCATGCAGTAGAAGTCAGGATGAAAGCCTGAGAGCTAATGAGCTAATGTTAAACTCCTTCAGCATGATGGAGATACTCCAGAAGCTGCCTTTTTTTTTTAATTTTTTTTTTTGAGAACTAATCCCAAAATAATGGTCACAGCTTCCCTGCTTTCTGTCCAAGACTAACAACTGTGAAGCTGAACAAACTGACTAGTAGGAAGCTGAACTCAGAAATTTCACTATGATCCACAAGTCAATCTCAAGAAAGGAGGTACTTGCTGGGATATGTTCCCCACCCTAAGAAACAGAGGGAGTGAATATGTCTGCCATGAGGTAGAAAATATCTCCTCCACACACAGCACAGGTTTTGAAGCCAACTGGAGAGGTCAAAACCACATGGAAATGACCCATTTATAAATAAATAAACAAACAAACATGCATCAGAGAACGGTCTTCCCAGGGCTGGAGCCTGGGAAAACAGAAGATCTGTGATGGTGCTGAAGGTAAGGGATAATTAGAAATCTGTGACATAGTTTGACTTACAGAGGCAGATGTTTGGCTCTGGCTCAGCCAAGCAGTTGAGAGAAATTGGGAGAGAGATGCCCCTTTTCTGCCACACACAGGCCGTGCAGAGACTGCACAACTTTGCAGAGCAAAGGTGCATCCCTTCTCTCACTTTCGTGGATCAGGCATGAGTTCAGAGCTAGCCCTTGCAGGAGAAATGTATCTTCTTTGAAAAGTTTTAAAGCCATTGGGTATGTGCCTTTAAAACCAGCTGTCTGCTATTAGGATTTCATTACTGCACACTGCTCATGATTCTGGCAAGACTGTGTGACAATTAACATGAATTCTTCTGGGAGGGATGCAGCGCATGACATCATGTAGTAAATCTTCTGATATTAGAACCTTTCATTCGTGCCCTACTGTACTTGTTAGGGTAACAAACTCAAAATGAAAAATGTAATTACCCAACAGACCTTTCAATTGTATCATATATTAACTTCTAATACTCTAAGTATTCATTCTCAAATCCAAATCTGGCACAAGACATGTTGGAAGATGAAACTTGACAGATCTAATCAGGCACTAATCTCATTCTTCGACAGACACTGATTTAAGAGTATTTTATAATAGGAAATCTCAGGTGAGATAATAGCAACAGTTGAAGAACAATTACCCTTATCTTAGCACTGGACTCTGAAAACTCACATGCTAACAAATGCTAAGCAACATGTAAGACCAAATAAAGCTCTAGGAACAAGCAGCATTTTGCAACCAAATCTTCCTGGGAACAGCTTTCTGAAGATATTGATAATATTGGGAATCAGTGGTTTACAAACCTTAATTTGTGCCCCCCCCCGGCCTTGATGAATTTATTCTAACTTTACAGGTAAGTAGTTTAGACAAGATGTTTTTCAAGAATAGTGACCAAACAGATATAAAAAAATGCAGGATATGATACAGCCTGTAACTTAATCAATGAAACAAAAGTGAACACATCTAGGATTTACTCAGATCATTAGGACAACTCCACCTTAATCGTCTCTCTGCTCTATTAGTGTAGTGAATTACTTGACAAGAAAAAGGAACTGTTATTGTGTACTACTTTTAGGCTAAGTCACAGGGTTTTAGGACTTCATGTACTTCTATGAGAAGACTTTCAATAGCAGAAGATTTAAACAAATAACCATAGGCCAGGCATACCCACCAGTTTTAATCACACCGGTATTAACTACCCCTTTTTGTGTGATTTTCAACTTTTGGTTAACTGAATAAACAAGACTGCTCATGTCCCCTTTTTATTTCCTACTTAGTCTTTATACTAATTATTATAGCTAGAAAAGGTCACAGTAGCAGACTTCTGCATTTGAGTTTATGAACACAAGTTCTACTACAGTATTCATTTTGAAAGCTCTGATGCTATCCCATTAAAATTATTAGTTTCTTTCTTTTGAGATGCACTTTTCAAAGATACCATGCAAGAACATAACTCAGTAGCATTCCAAAGCTTTACTTTTCTTGGTAATTACAGGGGGATATTTAAAACTTCAAAAGAAAAGCTGAGGCACTGCTAGTATAAATTGTCCAAGCTTCATCAATTTCATTAGCATGAAGACAGCGTACATTCTCAGAGTCTAGCACAAATCTCTTACTGATGCAGAATCCTGATGCAATACTGTTTTCTTTCTTAAGGAAAGATACAAACTTTCAAAACAAATTTGAGACCTATAATCTTCTGTTAGACACTTTTCTATCCATTCACTGAAAATTTATTCTACTTATTCATATGCAATACAACATTGTCCTACAATTAGCAGCAATGAGAAAAATTGAAAGCGTACTTACTTTTTCTTTGTTTATTAATTCAACATAAGGCAAAGCTGTTTTAAAGACATTCAGCTCTGTGTGTTGGTTTTTGAATGATTCCACCACTAGTTTGCAGCAAAAGCAGAAAATAATTGGAATTTCCATAAAGATCGAGAGCACACCTTGTTTTACCTTTTATATATTCTGCCAACATTATCTTTACTATCACAGGAGGACAAAAATCAAAAAGACTCAACCTCCCCTACATAATATAATGAAGGTAAAGAAGTAAAATAGATCCAGGTGTGATGACTCCAAGGGATCTCAACCACAGAAGTGAAAATTCAGCATATAGTGTAGAATTATAATGAAGGAGGCTTTCAAATGCTCAGAGCATTGTATTTGCGGTGTTGTACAAGAACCACAAGATTTGGCTAGGTGATCTTCCATACCTCTTTAATTTTTCCCTAACAACCTCATGGTTTACCTTCCACTCTTTTCTTCTGCTTTCATTTGTTTACTTTCCTTAAAGCATATACATCTTCCAGCTCCGAGGCAAGTATGAATGAGATCTATGTTAGTGCTTGTCTCCAAAGTTATCTTTTGATACTTGCCTCAAAATATCCTAATCTTAAAGCTAAGGAGATGGCTGATTGCCTGTGATAACTTCTCACAAATGAAAACAGTAAATAGCAATTCCAGTCCATAACTTGATCCACCTCTCCTGCATATCTTTCAATAGAACTTTTCTGCAAATAGTAGACTACACTTTTAAAAAAACCACTTTATTTACATCTGCTTTTCTTGTAGAAACAAGAGTTAGCTGAGCTGCCTATAAATATCTAATATTCAAAACACTGAGTTCTGATTATAAACTTTTCAAGAAAATTCTGCTTCCTAGCATTTTACCTTATCATCACAATCAACCTTAGCTAGAGGCCTTCGCTCTGTAAGATTCAAATGTTTTTTAATTATTTCCATCAACATAGCCTGATCTACACCATAACCCCAATATTCCTCAGGTGCAGAGGTAACATTAAATCCTTTTGTGTTGTACACAGCTGAAATCGGCATGGAAGTGCAAGGGGCAGCACGCTCCAGCTCTGCCCCTGATCTGCTGTGGGACCCCTTTACTTCTTTGTGCCTGGGTCTCCCTTCTCAGCTTTGCCTGTGATGCTCCACAGGCTGCAAGCCTCTTGCTTCCCAGGAGGCAGGTTACAAAAGCAGATGTGGATAATACTAATGATACTCTGATTTTGTGAAGCAACTGAGACTTCTACTACAATACCTAGAAAAAGTAACAGTTAAGTCCCACTGTCCTGCTCCTTGAATTAGGATAAGCTTGTGCAGCATCTTGCGCAAGTTTGCTGGCACTGAGATCTTCTGCAGGAATGGCTCACAACCTTAAAAAAGTAGATCCTTTACTAAAGATTTGCTGACCGGTTTTAAACGATCCTTAATACACTGCTTTGTATATCAGTTGTTTTCAGCATGGCATTTACATTTAGTTCACTAATATATAGAATATAAGAGTTAGATATGCAAAAGCTGACTGCAACTCTCACACAACAGAATCTAAACTAGCTCACTTGCAATGCCAATGCACCCATCAAGAGGAATGAAAGGAGTTTCAGCCTAGACAGAAGAGATCTTTAAATCTGGGCTTGTTGATTTTTATTTTTGCATTTACCTTTCACTTAACCAGGTAGGGTATTGGCAGTCCTCTTTATAAAAGACAAAACTACATGCTAAAGTTTGTCACTTAACACAAAAAAAGATCATAGCAGAAACTTCAGAAGAGGGATGCAGACCCACCCTGCAGTTTAGCACCCAATTGGTGTTCTTGTAGGAGTTACACAGTAGCAAAAAGCAATGTTTATGAACCATTTACTGCATGCATAATGTTAGGCACTTGTTAACTTTAGAACCACTTTTCTGTCTAGGGAAAAAAAAAAAAGTTGACTTGGTTAGCTAATACTGTCCCTTCTCCTTTGGGCACAAAAAATTTTCTCAGGTAATGGAGATTCTAAGGGTAAACAGCAGCTGTGAGATGTGGGACCTAAAACCAGCAGAATTTGGAAGAAAGGGCTAGCCTTGTGGTTAAGGCACTAGTGGTGTGTTCCCCTGCGCCGCGCAGGGCTGTGCAGATACGCTAGTTTGGATTGCAGTACAGCCCTGCTGAGAATGTGGCTAATCGGCGCAGGTCAAGGACCGTAATTATACAACTATACTTCCTTCATTTCTGAGTTAGCCCAGATATTTCTGAATGGCATCGATGTGAATCCCTGAAAACATACCTGCAAACAGATCTCAGATCTAAGTTAAAATTAGTTCAGTACTGTGACATCTTGGGTAAGTCGTTTCCATTTCTACCCCTTTTCCATTCAAAAGATGGAAATGACATTTCATTTCCTCCTACTCTTCAACTATGTACTTGTTTGGAAGGGCACACACAATTGATAATAGATTGCATCGTGTGTCGCCTTCTGCAGTGGAAAAAAATGGGAGTCTCCATATACTAAACACAGAAAACACCTTGACAATGATCATTTTCAAACTGATGAGACTTAGCCTACAGGATAAAAAAGACAGTGTAATTTTATAGAAAAGGGAATAACACTATCATTTTAAATAAAGGACAGAAACTGCTTACTCTAGAGCAGAGGTTGTACTCTGCATGGCTGTCTCAGTGGTTGATCATGCATGATGCAAAGGACCTTGACTCAGGAAATTGCAACAAAATTCCTTGATACACTGTAGTGAGAAAAATATTTTGCTTTGCAATCTGACTCTCCTGAAATTGCATAGAAGCATCATTGGTAGTACTGCTTGCTTATAACAGTCAACCCGTAAGTTTCCAGTTCTGGACTTTTTTTCCTCGTTTCCTCCCTCCAGGTAGAAACTGAGGTCAAGTCTCTGAACTTAGCTCTGGGTCCACTCTTCTTTAACAACCTGGATAATTTTCCTACCAAGTATTATCCACAAGCAGGAGTGAAAGCTGAGTTTAAATAAAAATTAAGCTTCCATTATAATACAATAGAATTTGCAGAATTACTAGCTACAGAAAGGTACCAGAGAATTTCCAGAACAGGCTACTGCAAGCTTATGCTTCTTTCACATGCTAGAAGAGCTGCTTCTATAGGAAAACAATAGATTAAACTCTTAATTTAAATTGTTGAGACAGCTGTTGAAAAAGATGTCAGGTATGAAAAAAACCCCAACACTTTTGTCGGGTAAACTCTCCACCCCTTGACCTAGTATTCAGGAAAATCAAGTAAACGCTGTGCTGCTGTTGGATTATGTGATCTGAGCTCATTCTAGTGCCTTGGAGAATAATTCTCTACCTACCAACACCAGTCCTCTCAGCCTTCCAGACAATTCAAGAATCAGATCCTTCTCTGTCCAGTACCATCTGCCACATGAATGCAACAAGCAATTCTCTTAGGGGCCATTCTACCCTGTACTTTAAACCAAAAAGGTTAAAATCTCTATTACAAGATTCAACCTCTGGAGTTTCAGGTGTACGTATGACTAGTTAGACGCTCTCAATCTACATACAGGGGACCGTTCACTCAGTGCTTCTGGTCATCTGAGCAAGCTTTCAACGCAGTTTTTTGGCTGTAGGGTTATAAGTACACAGCGGGTCACAACAGAGGGAAAGTTAAGTCAGATCAAACACAGTACCACGCAGAGACACTCTAGCTCAGATGGGAACTGGAAATTGCCACACTCAGGCTCAGCACCTCCAAGTGCAGCTAGACTGCTTCTGCAGCCTCTTACCCCTGCACAGTGCAGCCCTGGGAAGCTCAGTGGAAGCTTGCTCTGGGCTTTCTTATTTGTAGCCTTAGCACTGCACAGCACAGATGTGAGAACACGCACAGAAATCGGCTCACCACAGCCTACCCTGCTCTCCTATGGCCCTGAACTGGCCCGGGTCCTTCGGCACATCCCACAGACTCAGACTGCTAATGCCAGAATGTTTCTCACCATTACCAAAGCAAGAAGTTACAGGAAAACATATTCTACAGCAACAAACTTATGTGAATTTTAAAAATGTCCTGAAATGGATAATGAAATAACAAATTACTGTCTCCTTCCTTATCAAAAATGTCAACCCAATGCACTGAATGAGGCAAGAAATCTTGCAGACCAACTCAATACTGCGATTGTGACACTGAAGACTAACATGATACGCAAACATAGGGGCTAGAGTTAAAGTTATACGAGCTGTTTTGAATGTGAACACTTTGCTGTAATGCCTTTGTATTTCCTGTCACCCTTAAGCTATATCTACATTTGCAAGGTTTGCTGTATAATAGGAACGGATCTGCAGGGTGAAGAGGCTGATGCAGAGGACCCAATGTCAACACTATACTCAGGCTGAGGTTGTTACTTCAGACTGGCTGTAATCTGGTCCCCGTGACTGAACACCTGATAATGGCTGGAGTATTTTAATTGTGCTTCTGAAGCACATTTTCCATGTTTGTGAGCTCCAAGACTGGCATGTGAATTGATTCAATGCACAGTAAGCAGGGATGATTGGGAGACTCACTTCAGAAACGCACTTCTGATCCACACTAAAACATGAGTGTGTACATATCCTTACGTGCCCTGCAGACCACCTCTCTGCAGGGGTATCCCCTAGCCATATGCAGAAAACATCTGGAGGAAGATGCTACTCAACATTTGCAAAGATGCCAGAATAAGGCTTACTGTTATGACTACTTCCTTAAAATACACACCCGGGGTAGAAACGGAACTGCAATACTTGACTGAATAAGTCAATGGGATGGCTACAGGATGAGTTTTAAGACATGGAAGTAGCAGGTATATATATCTGTTATTGGTGATTCTTTATATTCAAGAATGTTTTCCTTTGCTTCTTAAAAAAATGTCATAAACAAGTTAAATTAGACAACTTTATTTCAAATGAAATATATGTAGCCCTATGGCCTCTGAAATTTTTATTTTAAAAGTAATCCACCTAAGATGAGGTTCACTTTATGTGTCTTCTCATAGTGGTTACTATCTGGGATTATTGTACTATGAACCAATTGTTATTTATGTTACCAGTGGATACAAGGATTTTGTTAGTGGAATTTAGCTTCCAGATTAATTTCATAATCCCTATGCCTATTACTTAGAGAGAAGAAAAAAGCACAAATCAAGATGACATTTAAAAAAAAGGAGCCTAGACTGGTCTTGTAGGAACATCTAAATCCTTTCCCTTATTAAATACCTTATCTCAACAGCAGTGCACCAGCCATTTAGGAAAATTAAAGAGGGAGATAGCGAAAAGAGACAGCAGATGATAAAGTGCAGTAGTTTCTAGTCACGTAGATAATGAAGGGACTCAGCACATGGCCTTTTCAGTTTATCCCTGCTTCAGCTTATCCTTCATCTGCTTAAATTCAAATGGATCAGTCATTATTAAAATGATTTTGAAATGAGCTACTCCAGTTTCATGTGACTTTTTTGTGTATCCTATAAAACTTGGTAAGTCTTTGGGAAGACAGGTGCTGTACACATTTGCCATTTTAATTCAGTTTGGGACTTGATTTCTAAGCAGAAACTGATAGCTAATGCTTAAATAAGGCTGATTTTTAGTCACTAATACACATAAACATTTGTGGGCCTTTTATCCCTTCCAATGAGTTGTCACCTAAAAAACATATGGCCTTCCTTGTTGAAGGATATTGAATATTTTGTGCAAGATGCTGCGGGCTTACAATTCTAAAAGATACTGGATATATTGAAAGTATATTCTAGACAAGATTTCTTTTCTTTATTATTATAGATAAATATTCTTCTGTCATGCTTGGAACGTTTTACTTGCTAATTCTGAGAAATGTTGTATAAGCAAGAGTATGGATGAAGCAATGACTAGCCACTCCGTTAAGCATTTCAAATCTACTTCAGATAACTGCTCTGTTTTATGCATTTCTTATATAGACACTTATCAGCCTTATGTTGGCATCTACTAGTACTGCATCAAGCAACATATACAGCTTGATTCACAATGTTCATCACGTTTGTCCCCCGAGGTACATAAGCACACATTACAAAGAATTTGGGTTTGCCTGAGCTTTATTTGATGTTAAGTGTACATGGCTTCTCTACTTATATCAGAAAAGATACCTCATAGAAATGCACCTTTTATCTGGAGCAGGAGGTAGAGAAGGGGGAGGTTATAGGAAGAGAATACCTCTGCTTCTTTTTGAAGGATTAATACTAAAAAACATGAGAGAGTATTCCCATTGATTTCTCTAGGAGTAAACAAACATTTTAATAGTAACCACTGTATGTTAAATAGTATATACAGAATGACTCTTCACATTAGTTACCTGAGTGTTTTATAATTGTTGTGCCATCCTAATACATTTCACTAGCCAAATTCCCCTTAACAATACATCTCCTTCTCCCCCTTCCTCCTACCCAATTTAAAATCTTGCAACGGGGACTGCTTAGGAGATTTCTGCCAATTTCAAGCACTTGAAGAAACCAGTGATGGTTCTTACCTTTGTCTTCGGCAACACAGTACTGCTGTACTCCTCCTTTTATGCCTCCTGGAATATTAATAGTCACATCCAGCGTGAAGATACCAATACTGAAGCAGCTGACTGCACCCAGCTCCTATCAGAAGTTGGCTTATGACTTCACTGGCTTTTGGCTGTCATTAATTCCCTAATGAGCAGCACAGCTCCTAAATGAACTGTTTTGCAGTGTGCTTCACTGCCACGTGGTTTCCTTGGCACCACCTTGCTCTATGCCCTAATAACACAATCCACAAAGTATTTGCTTCTCCCCTAGTGAAGGAACTGGAGTATCACAAGAAACAAGGTTCTTGAACAATATTAGGTCTTGAAATTCCTGCCATTGAAGTCAATGGCAAAGAGCTCTGCATCATTAATTTTTATAACACAATTGTGTTACTTAAAAGATTAAAAAGGCTTAGAGAGTATAGAATGTGTATATAGTTAAGGACAGTAAGAGTCTTAAAACCCTTGACTTTGGTTTTAAGTACAAATGAATTAACACATCTCCACCACATAGATTGTAAAAATATTTGCAAAAGTTAGATCTCTAGCTGAGTTAACTCAAGTGCAGTTTTACCTTTCATCAGCCAGACCGCCTCTTTGTTATTCTTTGCACCAAGATGAAATGGATAGCTTAAACATCAAAACAACACAGCCTTACATTCTGCTTACATGCCTCTAACAATACTTCTTCCCACCTGTAGGTCACCAGTTCAGAGGTGAACAGGTCATTTCTGTCAGTTCTTCAAATCTAAGACTAGGAATCCACAGCGCTTAAAGGTTTTTTAGATCAGCTTCTTTGAGCCAAAGTTCTTCACCACAGGTGCGTGCCTCTATTGTCACTAATTGCTATTAAAGACTGCTGATTTTTTTCTTCAAGTGACAGTCTTTTGAAGTTGGCTTGTGCGCTTTTCTGCTACCTTGCTGCAAGTATATACTGAGGATTAAACGACAACAACAGTGCTCCTACAAATTATCTGTACCAATTGATCTGGGAGATGGAAAGAAAAACAGCAGCAGTTACTGTGAATACTGCCTAAAGCACTCAGTAATAAAGACGAAATTTCAGGAATTGTCTGTGGAGGGAGAAAAAAGTATGAAGGAGATTATTCCGTTGTTAGTTAGAAGTGTGTGCACTTCAGGGAGATTTTTTTCAATTTTTACATATACACAGGCTGAAGAAAATTCTTGCAAGGCACTTGATTAAAACAGGAGGGGTTACCTTAAAGAAGATTATAAAGGTTCAAAGCTATAGATCTTCTGCTGTAGGGTGAGACTGAACATTTTTAGCTCAGCCTTGTATAAGAGGTGGTACACAGCTGTGCTGCCCCAGAAGGAGCTTTGGGAAAGAGCTGCAACTCAGGTAATGCTTTCCTGATTTCCAGGGACAGTAAGATGAAGCAGCTATTTACTACAAGTCACTACATACCTGTGTAGCAGGACAATAATAACACCAAGCTTTGTCACAAGGACCTTAAACTGGGATTGCCCAAGAGTGGCTGCTACAAATTACTAATTTAAATAGGATAGTACTTTGCTATTTTTTCTCACTATTTTCTCTCCAATTAAATTGTCAGTGAGTACGATAAATACATCTCAACTCCATGTAGAGTTAAGAACCAGTGTGTACACTTCTGTCTATAAGTTGATTTAACTCTAATCACCAGCTAAAAAGCATTGTCTCCAGATTTCCTAGTGACCTGTCTGGACCTGACAGATCTTGAGACATATTTAGTAACATCAACATCTCGCTCCTCCCTGTGCTCCTTTTTGTCTTCTCTTCTACCCGCTGCACTAGGAAGCTTAGTGCCCTCAACATAGCGCAAATGACTTCATATGCATCATTTAAGATGAATGAAACTGTATTATATTACATTCCACACAATATGCTTTACAGATAAAATGATATCAAAATTGATTATTACCTTTTGAACTGCATTTCAAAGTTAGTAAGTATAGGTCAGATTCTGCCACCTTTCAGCTGTCTGTTTCTCTAGGACATTCCAAGCAATTTAAAAGTATTCTCTCAGGAGTACAGTATTTATAAAAATAAGTCATTATTTATGTAACAGATGTACCTTCAGTACTGAATCACGAGGGAGCTTTAACACATGTCTAGACATATATTAGTAGGCTCCAGTTACAATAGGCTTTAAACAGCTCTTCCCAGTAGCTTCTGACATTGCCTTGCACAGCAAGATGAACTCTGGCAACACCAGTGATGTTGGCTTGTATCGGTAGAGGATGTGTTCCCATATCTTTAAATCATACAGCTATATTAATGTTATTCTTCTTCTGACACTTTCAAGACTGTAGTTTGAGATGCTATCAGCTCACTTAAGCACTGCAATTAACTCAAGTTGCATGCTAATACGAGCATGATCCTTATATACCCTCTGGACATAGGCTACACTTCTTCACACTGGCAGAGAAGCAGCTTGTGCCGTTGCTATTGACTTTCCCATTGCAAATGACAAGTTTCATGTGCTTAGTCCTCAGCCTTCATACGCAACATAACAGATGGAATTTTTTACTCTCAGAGACACACATTTAAAGTGGCTAGAGTAATTAAGCACAGTGCATTATTTTACAGCCAGAGGATCTTCTCACAGTATGGTAGGCAGCCATAATATTTTCAGGCAAAATTTACTCAATATTTGAACCAAATAATGTTTGTACACTAGTTTGTAGAATTCCCAAATGAGTGTTTTGAATTGATTTACTGAGGTATAGATTGAACCTTCAGTGACACATATCACAATGCTACTGACATGCCTGCTAAATTAAGCAAGCTCTTACCCTTATGGATGGAGAGAAACAGGTTAAAAATATGCCTGCTTTTCAACAGCAATAGCATCAGAATTCACATCTCAATTCAGCTAGGATGTTATCTCCTCTCTTATCTTCGCTCCACTGTAAGTAAGGAATTTGTTTGTATACCAGTTGTGCAGTCTTTTCCAAAATCAATTAGACTAAGAACCAGTAGGAAATTTTACAACTGATTTTTTAATTCAATATAGAAAGCTAATTCATCAAAACCAGTATGAAAGACTAAGGAACATTTCTTGAGAGAAGATGGAGGGACTGGATGGAGAGAGAACAGCAAGGAGGATTTATCTCCTTAGGTGACAGGGACCTGGTCAGACCACTGGTTCTGAACGGTCCTTTGGGAGACTGAGGTTCAATACCAGTCACCAATAGTGTTTAAAATCCCAGCTGTGACTGGAGCAACGCGAAAAGAGAGAACGAAAAAGTAACCTATTGTCTTGCTGCTCATCACTCACTTCAGAAGTGGAGAACTAAGGCTGCAGTTCCACCACAGCTTATATCAGTGGAAGTCAGCACTGTTGGGGTCCCTCTCAGTAGTACAAAGCCTAAGTGTCTGTGATGGCATCTGGGGTACGCAAAGTCAATACCAACAAACCTGATGATCCAAATTATTTAAGATATCACTCCTGACTTATTTCATCACTTCATTAAAAGTGATCTGCCCTATAAGTACTACTGCAAGACACAAACTCTCCATCAAAACTGTCATTTCACAGTTGTTCTGTTCAATAGATACATGCTTTGAAATAAAAAAGACCTAGTTCTTTGTTAACAAACACTGCCTCGAAGATTCAACACTTCAGCCTGCCTGTATCTGAAGCAGGGTAAACTTCCCACTGCCAATATTAAGAGCCCTGAATGTTTAAGTCTTGCTGTGTTACTGTCTTTACTATCTCTTGAACTTTTATATCATACCAGATACAAAGTGACAATTGTGATTCCAACAAGCCAAGAAAATTTCAATTTCAAATTTAAAAGAAAATTCCTAAGAAACTTGGAATGAATTCTGAAAGAATTTTTCCTACTTTGTAATCTAGTTATGGAATAGCTTGACTGCATGACGCTCATATCATAATCAACATTTCTAATACCTATACAGAAAAAAAGTGAAATACCCTTCCAATGACAAAGCCTGCTGATTAGCATGTTTAAGAAAGAAATGAGAGAATGACAGAATACAAAACCTGAGTGAATAAAATATCAATTCTTCGTAACTCTCAACTTCCAGTTAGGGATTCAAAATGAACAAAAATTATTGAAAAGGCAAAGTATTGCAGAAAACAAACACACTTGAATGTAAATCTGTACTGCATTCAAACTATGTTGTGAAAGAATTCCTCATCCTACATCTTGTAGTGACTCAGCCCAACACTGCCACTTTTTAGGAAATGTGAAACCATTAATTGCCTTATCTGATGAACTAGAGTCCTGCTAATGACTTATCAATTATCACAAGGCTTATCTTTCAGTTTCTTATTAACCAAAGATGTTCTGGAGCAGACTATCCATGGAGTTCCTTAACATACGGAGACCAGACTACTGTGGAAGAAATAAAACCACTTTCTGTTCAAGAACACCCAAGCACCACTTCATCACCATTCCACAAAAAAAAAAAAAAAAAAGGCAAAGTGGATATTTTCTAGCCACATCAGAACCACTTTTTTACTTAATTCTCCATACCTCCTTCACTTTTGAGATAACTGCTAATGATCCTGATTTGATATAGTAAAAAGGGCCAGATCTGTAGGAATAGACCATGTGTTATTAGCTCAACCAATGTCACCAGAACAAATTGATAGGTTCTGTAAAATGCAGTCTCCTTTTGAGGAAAAGCTTCGAACTAAAATTTGTACTCACTTGTAGAGCAGGGCAATGGTAGGTGCCTTGAAACACCCCAAATTTGTCATTAGGTGATTAGTAACTCACACCAAGGAAGGCAAGAGCATTGGATTATTGGTTTCACTTACAAGCGAGTACAGAAAGACACCATCAGATGAATCAACAGGAGATTCATCCATTTACTGCATAACAGTACTTCGAGAATGTTTCCTAAAGCAAGTTTGGTAGGATTGTGAAGTTAAAGCTTTATTAAAACTTAAACTTAACTGAAGTATTTGTTATTAACATTTCACTGAAAAGCATGGTAAAGTCATTAAACTCTGAGTCAAAGATGACATGGATCAAAACAGAAAACTTGAAACCAAACCAAACAAACACCCCCCCAGAAAAACCAAACAAAACCCCCAGAAAAGCCAAATCCTTTCCACATTTTAACATTTTCTTGGGAGGAAAGAGGTAGACCTTACTGCAACAGTGAAATCGAATCAGTATGAAGCCTGTCTAATCGCCTCAGTTCAGGACTCTGCCAAGAGAGTTGGTAACCCATCCAACTTACATTAGTTCGTATTTTATCCAATATATAACAAATCCAGCATAGTCCAGGCTAACAGTCCACACTGATAAGATTAGTTTCTAATATGTGCTTGTATGTTAGCAAAGTTTGTATTTGGATGTTTAAGAAAAACAAATAGGGAAAGAGCTGGCACCACTGATACAGTTTTCTTTTGTTTCTACATTTCAATGAGTATTTACATTGAGTATTTATGGTATTTTGTTTGCTGTACTTGTTAACACTGCACATGTGGGAAGCCAGACAGTCTACCTACAGACTTTGCTTGTCTGATGTGTTAGAATGGACTTTTAAAATTCCTTTAAAAGAACTGTTGTAGAATTTAACTACTTGTGCTATACTGATAAAAATCACTGCCTATTTTGTCAAGTACCCTCTGATATTGTTCCATGGGATGCTTTATAAGGATAAATTAATAACTATCATCCTTTGTCATTTAGGATATGGAAAACCAACCAAACCCAATTATGTGCAAATTTAGTAGTGGCTAATACAGATTCTTATTAGGTCTACAACCTTTTTTTCTTGTGGATAGGGGTTGTTTTTACTAAGCAGTAATTTTGGAAGTTGAGTATTGCAGTTCAAAACATGAGTTTTTCAGCTGTTAGGTACACAATTAAAACTTCTTTGAGGAAGAGTAAGATAACACATGGAGATACAAAAATCACTCTAGAAGGAAGCTCTGATGTTAAATCCTGGATATATCATGGCAAGCACTGGTGAATTAGACACAAAAAAGGTAGGTGCCCTCTCAAAAAAATTATCTGGCTGTTTCAGCACAGGACTGACAATTAAGACATCTGAAGTCCATGCCTTTGCCCACTGTGCTAAGGCAGTCAGTATGAAAATTATGTCAGTATGAATGGTGACTTTACCTCTTCATGTTGCTGTTTGCACCATGAGGACTCTAGGCTAGTAGGTGCACAGACAAGATTAACAGTAAAATAGTAAGGCCTTATTAGACTCTTGAAAGTTAACCTATTCAGAAGTTAGTCCCTAATTCAGTAAACTATTGAGCACATACCTAGAGATCTTGCTCATTTGGACCTTCTGATCATCAGAAAGTGTTTCAAGACACTCAGAAGACCCTTTACCTGTTCTGGGTGGTCCATATCAACTCCCATTTCTTGTAAGTTCTTTCCCTTCACTAAAAAAAAAACCAAACAAAAACCCCATCCCCTAAAATTCCAGACCACTGTTGATTGGGACCACAGTTGTGATCTTTCAGATCACAGTTGATAGCTACATAAAAAAATCAGAAATCCTCTGTAAAAGCTCTTCTTGCACCATTGCAAGCCACTAATCATGGGACATTTAATCTAAACCAAAGGCAAACTGTTAGCTATGAATATTTTTCCTAGCCAGTGCTCTAAATGTAATAATGGTTTTCAGAACGTGTGGGTCTGGCTCACTTCAAGCGGTTTTGCTCCTTCCTTGACTCCAGCTGCAAACTACTAAACACATACTTTTTTAGGTCATTATGGCCTAATGTCTGTGGCATTACATTATTTCAGTGACATATCTTTGAACATACCGTAATTCCAAAAACTGCAGGTCATCTTTTAGGCTAACTGGAGAGCAGGATTTTATATTAACTCCATCCTTTTTCTCTGTCTCCCTTTTTAAAAAAAGGAAAACAAAAAAATTGCACCACGACTTCCTTTCCCATTATTCCCTTCTTGGTAATGTGTCTTATAAACTTGCCCTATTAGGTAAAACCATTGCTAGCAGCAAAAAGTGCACCACCACTGAGAACATCCTCCATCCTGATAAATCCTGGCACAGAACCAGACACAGAGGATAGCTAAAGCACAGCATTCATAATCAGAGATTCTTAGACAAGGAAACCTTGCCAAAGACGACTTCTACTCCTCCCCTTAAAAAACAAACAAAAAAACACACATGCACTCAGGCCAATAAAACATGACAGCTGTCTTCAGAATGATACTTTTTATGGTCCTTTTCAAAAGGAATAAAGAAACTAATTCTTCACTTAATTTGCTCAGGTTAATCCATGGTCCTATGAGTTAGATACATCTTTACCTACTTACACTCTAATTAACTATCAAATAAAATTAATTTGGGCAGTTTCTGTTTAAGAAAGGAATGTTCAGAGGAGCAAAATTTCTATAAATCAGGTACAGAGTCTGTCTCTACAGTGACAGAACTCCATGAATTGTCAGACTCATCGTTTCAGCTTTAAGTGACAAATTTAGTAAGAGCGCACATGCTTAAGCACAATTTCAGCCACAATCTAAGAGTTAAGGTATGTCAGTTGCTCCATTTGGTCAGTTTTATGCCAGTGAAAAATGGGAATTCGGATATTTTGTCAACATAAGCTGCGTGAGGTACTATCTTCTATGAGCCATGCTATCTCATGAGCAAAAAAATACTGGTATTTTGCATGAACGCAAAACTTAAGCTTTGTGGTATAACACTGGCAGCAGTATAAAGCATAATCTGAACTATGTGAGCACAGTACATTGAAGCAATCACTCTCCTTATTTTGTATTCTTCCTTGCTGCAGTAAGAAGCAGCAGAACACAAATTATTTTTTTCCAACAGAAAGCAAGCAGGCATAACATGGAAATTTTTGTCACTATATCATTTTTTTATACCTCCTGGTTTTCACCATGCCCAACCATAGTCAGATTCTCCCGGATGCACAACTGCAGCTTCCTAACTTTAGTAAGGGGAAGGACATCAGTGGTTCTAGGGTTCTTAAGCACCCAGCAGGGAGAGCGAACGGAGCTGTGAAGCCACCACTGGGGGAGACCCTAATCTGGACAGGATTGGAAGGTAGAGGAAATTCCAGATTTCATTCCCCACCATCCCCCTTCCATGCCACCATGCACGTACACACATCTGAAAGGAAACTGTGGATAAAGACACCTGTACAGATTTTCACATGTTACCCCAAAATGGAAATTTCAGTGTTGCCACCAAAGCCCAAAGACCCACAGGAACCTCAGGGGACAAGAGAGCCATGCCTGCAGGAGAAATGGAGGACAATGTCTCAGAGGTGGACAACGTGCTCAGACAGCCCTCCTACATGAAAGCAGGAAGATGTATGCCAAACTATTATCTTTACACAAGCACTTTTGAAAGCTGAACTGTTTTTTAAACACACTTGCATGTTCAAAAAAGTCTCTGTCCCTGCCCACCAATTTCTCATCCTCTTACCAACAGCCTGGTTGCTCTGGCACTGGAAAAGCCTAGGACGATTGCTCATTTCTCCACAAAACCTTGCTGCAGACTGAAGAGCTTTAGCTAAGCGTGCACATTTTGGATGTGTATCCAAACCAAACCCAAACATCTTGAGATTCTTCCTTCACTAACTCCAAACACATTTGATATGCTTAAACACGCATTGTATTCTGTCAGAAACCAAATGGCTATTTGCTGTTCCGAATAATCAGATATATTTTGCTGGATGATTAACAGAAATATTGCTCACCCAAAGCAATCAAACTTTCATTTATATGTTTAAGAGCCTGACCTACAGCCCCTGAAGTCTGTGGGACTATTTCCAGTCACTTTGACAGACCTTGGATCTAGCTTTAAGCGATTTTTTTTCCCCTGGATATATTCACCCATTAAAGACTGAGCTCAGTACTGATTTTTTCACACTGTAGCTAAAAGAATGAATATACTTAAAGCTTCTTATAAGGCCGGATATCACTAGGTAAATTGAATACAGAGGCTTGTTTTCCTTACATTTGGTTTTGATGTTCTGTTCACTGAGCCTATGACTGCAAAGGTTATAGATGATGCAATTTATTTTTCTTCTGCTTTTTACCAGTAGAATACTGCTCCTCTTCCTAGATTAAACACAGGCTTTATTGCACATTTATCTCAAAATACACTTCTTTGAAAGGTCCAAAATCTAACAGCATGTTTCACATTTACTTGTAGTCTCTCGTTTTTATCCTAGTCTTGTAAAGAATCTGCTTCCAAACCAGCTTTGCCCTCCTAATGTCAATGGTAGGTTTGCCTAGACTTTAACAGAAAAAAATACCATTCTTGAAATCTTTGGAAGCATCCTGTTCCTTCAGCAAGCACTGCAGACATTTATACTATCACCATTCCATTACAAATATGAAAGTAAAGACATGGCAACCATTTAAGATAATAAACTATCTTTTCTTTTACTTTTGATTTTACTTTGTTCCTATTAAAACTTAAGTTATGTAGGCTGGTAGTTTTCCATGTTTATTTTGTAACTACCTACATGCATAAACTTGCGCATTTTCTACTGAGAACTGAAAAGTGTTGAATTAACTGCAGAATGCTGATCATATTATTATGTGCTATGCTTGATTACTTAGGCATTATCTTAAAAAT
This sequence comes from Aviceda cuculoides, assembly GCA_035590195.1. Classification (NCBI taxonomy): domain Eukaryota; kingdom Metazoa; phylum Chordata; class Aves; order Accipitriformes; family Accipitridae; genus Aviceda; species Aviceda cuculoides. The sequence goes on from JAVJGG010000085.1 coordinate 19,813,468, forward strand.
ACAATCATATTTCTCTAAGTACATTGGACAACACGTAGCCATACTCAATCTGCACATCTTCATACCACAGTGCTTTTGTTCCCGTGTTTGCTATAAATACAAAACTGAAATCAAGATCATGCCAAAAATAACTGTGTAACTAACAGTTTGCATACAGGTTTTGAAACCAGACTTTTTTCTTTTTGCATTCACCAAATAGCTTGTCTTAAAAAAGAGACTATTATTCCTCATTTTATTTTTCCGAGGAAATTGGGATCTAGCCAGTAACAGGTAAGTTCATATTATCTTTACAATAAAGGTAAGTAGAAACTGCATCAGGAAATCTAATTTACACTGCTTTTAGCTCAAAAGTAATCTTTCCAGTTACATTATTTGACTTCAGTTAGTCTCTAAGATTGAAGGTAGATCTATTCATTCATAGGTGTCACATTGCAAGTCTGTTTTATGGTATTCCTCTGACACTAGTGAATTATATGAACTAATTGAGAGCAAAACATTCCTGCGCTGTTCTTGTGTTGTCCAACATTTCAATAGTTTCCAGAGGTCCATTCTATACACGCCTGCATGGTACCCTTAACCTATAGGCTTTAATCAAATTATCTTCCTTTTTAATTGATGACAGTTACATGTTGAGCAACTAATTATATGTAAAATTTTAACTGGCATATTTAGCAGGTATCTACTAAATTTTTCACATTTCTTATCAAGGGAATGAAGTTAACTGTAAGCAATACCATAACCAAAAATAAGTTGTAAACTTTCAAATAATCAAGCTCATATATGCAAGCAAGTGTGACACTTTTGTTCTAAGTACTCTTAATACAATGTATAGGACAGCCATAGCTAGAAGAGTTCAGAAAAAAAAGCAAAAAATACGAATGGTAGGCAGTGCTCTTAATTTTTAATTACTCTTCCTATTTTACAAAAGCAGCAATGAAAACAGTTATTGTTGTGCTCAGCCTCTGACTTGCTGAATATATTACTAAAAAAAAAAATAAAATTACTCAATTATCACTACCAAGACTTCATGCTTTGCTTTAACAGCTACTGTAAAGCAAAGCTTGTTTACAAATTCACTATTTCAATGTAAGAAAGAAATGAATACTCAGATGATCAAATTTCAAAGTGGTCAGGATTGAGATCAAGCTTTTAACAAGTGCTTGATACACAGCTCTTCCAGCTTGACACCTGTTAAGCATTTCCAGTCTGTGATTTTGACTAGGCACTCAATCAGGAGTTTCTTTCTCAGTTCAGTCCCATACATGATCAAGATTTGAAAGTCCTTTACATTCAGAGGAAGTGAAAATGCAGAGTATGGACTTGATTCAATTCCTAAAGAAAGCAATGGAAAGGCTCTGCTGAATCTAACAGTGCCTAATATACTCCAAAAAAGTTTCAAGCTGAAAGTCAAATTTACCAGCATTATCAAGCACTGTACAGAAACCTTTAAGTTTCTAGAAATGGGTGGAATAATGAAGAGTTAATAAAACATTAAAGTAATATAAATTTATAGAACATTCAAAATTGAAAAAGAGAAATTAACATGATTTATATTTATCGAGGAAGAAAAATAATGGAAACATTAAACTCAAGAAACTGTTTAGATGTGCTTTCAAAACTAGAGTTAAGGATAATGGTCAGTATCCGGTACTATGGAAGATATGCAATACATCAGTCACTTCTCCCACTGAAAAAAAGTGAGCCAGCGTTTCAAAATTGTTTTCATGGAGAGAGAAATGAGTTCTGTTGGATCACTTAAGAAGAATTAAAAACAAAAAAAATATCACAGCAGAATCCCTAAAGCTTGTGAAAATTCAGATCCCTAAGATGCTTTTCATAGAGCATTGATAAGTACACACATTGTAGTTTTACTTCCAATACTTTTGCAACACCTGAATTGTTTTTTTCATAGAAGTCAACACAAAAAGGAAAATTTCTAGCAACAAACTTTCAGGGAATCACTGTAATATGTAAATACTATGCGATTAAGCTCAATTCAGCCCTCAGTGAACTCTCAGTACGACTTTATCAGGTAGACATGTTCATCTGTTTTCCACTACAGCTAATTAACAAAGGATCGACTCATTACAATCAGAGCAAAAGATACCACTTGTTCTCTGGGAGAAGGAGGAAAGTTTGTAAGGGAAAGAAAACAAGCTGCAGCCTCCCTGCTCTCTCCAAGACCATCGCCCTCCCATACTGACAAGGGACGCATTCCAGAGTAACCAAAACATTTTGTTGCTTTCTCTCTCTGCTGCTCTCTTCATTAGTAAATATTATCCTAAGTACCTCTTTAGCAAACACTGTTGTAAATAGCCACCTGTTCATTGGAATGACACTGAAAAAGCTAAGTACCAGCTAACCTTCTTCAGTTATGTTTCCATTGTCTTCAAACCAGTAAAATAGGTTTGACCTGATTTGCTTCAGCAAAGCTTCCTTTGCTAGAACATGGATTCACTGACCACAGAGACCCAAATAAATTTCATATCCTAATCACTGATAAAGTTGCATTTTGTTAAATGCCTTTGTACATCTCACTTCTGTATTTAAGAATGTCTGGGTGCTTTTTTTTGTGTCCAAGATAGATTTCACTAATGTCAAGCCTTACAAGGGCAGCCGACAGTTACTACAAGCCTAGAGGCCTGTGCTCTCTCTCTAAGGAAACATTACAGGTTTTTAAGTTTTACATGCACATCGTATGACAAAGAGCACAAGGTGCCTTCTGTCCTACACAATTCATCTTAATTAAGTAGAAATAAGATAGGGACTCACATTGTTAAAAAATGAGATAATACATTTTGCAAGCTGTGATGAATGTGTCAAAGTTATTACAGACACCAGACTAACAAGACCATATAGCCAGTAATTATCTATGTTATATGAACATCCTTTCCTGAAAAGGAGAATATATCATTTTAGAGGAAGGTTCTCAGACAAAAACCAGAAAACAGCCCTTTCTAGGCAGAATAGTTCAATTACCACAAGTATCTCACAGAGCAATGGAAACAGTGCAATGTATTCACCAAACGCTCTCGAGATATTGCTTGATAAAGGAGACTACTGCTTTTCACAATAGCCTCGACTGAATCCCCAAAGCAGCCGTTACTGAAGGAACATCCAGGTGTTGCTGAGCTTGAACAGGAGAAGAGGCTGGGAATGAGAGGAATTCTGCTCCCCTATCCACCCCAGCTGCCACTGCCTTTTGTTCCTCTATTTTTCTCTCAACTACAGCCACATCCCATTTCTGAACAAGTGACAGACAGCTCCCAAAACTTGACCACCTGGCCTTTATCAATAGGCGTAACCATAAAGCCCCCAGGACCTGGGCCAGATGGAAAGTAAAATTCAGCAACATTACGAACAAAAGCACTTACACACTAAAGACTTGTTGTTTCTCGGTGAAGTTTAGCATTGTTTACTGACAGGTCAGCACTAAGAGTAAATCATCTCCTCTAGGAATTGGTGTCAACACTTCTCTGGCCACTGCTAATTGTTACTCTATACTTGTGTCACTTACAGACATCACCACAGTAAAACACAGTTTGTAAATTACTTCACCTTCATGCAACAAACCAGCACCTCAATTAAAACACCGTTTGCTCACTCAGCAGTTTAGCAATGCACAAAACATGCTGCTCACAGCACCTCCAAAAACTTTCAAATGACAACTGCCTTTATTTGATGATCAAGTGAAAACAAAGCTTGGGTTTTTTTGATTGTTTTTTACATCTCAACCATGATAACTGCTAAGTCTCTGATAGGAAACAGATTCTGAAACACTAAAATGTTTCACTTGAATTTGGTCACTTTTCATTTGCTGATCTCCCAAGTTGCAAAGATTTCCTTTTTACCAAACGCTACTTATATCTTTTTGACTATATGATAAAGTTTAAATGCTACCTGCAAACACCACATGTTAACAAATACTTTGTTCTGTTGAAAGGTGACTTGCAAAGCAATTTTCAAAGCTTCTAAAGGGAATACAACTACACCGACGAGCAGGGGACCCCAGGACTAGAACTAGAGAGCACTGCAGTAAATGTCAGCAACAACAGCAGAAGCCCAGGGAGAGCCCTTCGCATTACTGATATGCCTGATTAACCTGAAGCGCTCTCACAGCCTATTGCATTAAATGCAACAAAACTACACAAGATTTGCAGGTTCTATAATCTGTGAGAGGGACTGCCTTATCCCACAGAAATATGAAATGCTGTTCTTTACTTCAAAAGCTTTCAAATATCAGTGGGGGATATTTTATTTTAATCAAGCTGAGGAAATTTAGGTTCCAAGCCAGCATACATTCCTGTCCCTAATTTTTTATTAATTAAATCAAGCCCGGCCTCAGGAAAAATATTTTGCACTTAAAATTAACCTAGTGTGTAACTGTTTGTAAGCTTTCCCCCTAAATATTAGTATAGGAGCAAGTATGAAACAGCAGTCATATGTATCTTACAAATAAATATTTGTAGAATGTATAATAGATTGTTATAATATTTGTGGGTTTAGTAATAAAACCAGGAATAGAATGGAGTCTTAAAAAGGTGTGATGTTCACTAATCGGACATGGAATCCTTACTCTGCATATATTTCAGACCAAAAAAAAAAATTTCTCAATAACAAAGGACCAATCTAAATATTATTTATGGGGTTTCAACAGGAGTTTCATAAGGCCAGATCATACCTACATAAAGAGATAAAAATGGACCACAGGGTTTCAGAAACACAAGCTTCTGAAATACTACTCATACAGTGTTAATCTCCAGGACTGAAGAGACAAATCTAGCCTCAATAGCCTTCACTTTCAAAAATTTTATGATATTTAAATTAATCAGATGACATTTTCTTAAAGGAAAAAAATCCAACCAACCTTTATGAGGAACCAGCTTTTCTTATTTCTGAAGATGCAGTTTTCCACTGTTTGAACCTTTTGTTTTTCATTGTGAAGGCTATGAAGTTATTAGTACTAAGATTCTCTTACTAATTCTACATTAATACAGTGCCAGTAAGCTCCACTTTAAAGAAAAAAAAAAAAATCACAGACTTACCATGAATTCAGCAGTTGATGCTACTGTATTGGAACCCCTTGTTAAGCTGTTACAGAAAAGGGCCAAAGAAAGGAATCATAGACTTAGCTGGCAGGGTACCCAACCTAAACAACTTTTCTTCCTCTATTCTAATTGCATTTCCTTTAGAAAGTAGACATAGACATGCAGAACCTTGAGACACTCTTTGGTGAAGTTGTTTTCTGCTGCTATGGGAGATCACAAATTATTCAGCAACTCTCAGACCACATTTTGGCTTATGTGTCGCCATCTACCCCTTTATACAGCACCTTCAGTGCCAGGAATTCAGCAGTATAAAAGCAGCAGCAGATTTACACTATGTGGAGGAACTGTCTGGGAAAGAGGTTTAGTCTTGTGAGCATGTATTGTTTCTAGAAGTGGAGGATACAACTTTGTGTCAGTAATATGGCAGTCTCAGGAATTCATCCAAATGCCTTCTTGCCTTAAATATGGGTAAAAAGCATATATAAAAACAGATACTTATTTCATTAAGCTATTGCTGTTGAGACCTTGCAAACTGAGTTAACGCATTTTATGGCGTGCTAGATTAAAAGTAATTTACTTCAACATTTAAAAAGGATTCTTAGGTTCTTTCAGCCTTTCCTCACTTAACTGGGCCTACAATTAACAATTTCCTTCCTGCTCCTATGACATTATAGAAGAAGAGCTGGAAGGAATAGTAACTATTTCAAGTTGCACTGGTGGAATCTAAATCTATTTCACTCTCATCACTTGTTTGAAATGTTGCATTAACCTTTCCTTTCAACTTTGTGTAATAGTAGAACCAGTGACATTTGTATCAATTTGAAGTATAGGCTTCTTTACTATAAATACTACAATGACCACTTGTAAGCTGTTATAAACTAATGTCCACATTTGTTTAGCACTGAGCGTATCTGAAATATGGGGTTTTTTACATCCTCTTAAGTAGTAATAGCCTGCTTTAGATGGATATGATAATGCAACAACCTGCTTTGTTTCAGTTGTTCCAAACTCTAGGACTTCAACTTACATTATACCTATAGGAAAACAAGCAAGTCTCCCACATTACCCGAAAAATAATCAGGTGAACTAAAATTAGGAGCTCTAATAATTTTTTTTTTTTTTTAAAACAGCTTTTATGACCATGCAGAATTTTGCTGTTGTACTAAAGGCATAAACATAGACACAATAATAAAATAACTTTTCATACCTGGAAAGAAATCTTAAACACCTTTTCCTGC
>JAVJGG010000085.1:19826441-19870855 GCA_035590195.1 Aviceda cuculoides
GCAAAATTTTTGATCAAAATTTAATTACAAATTTTCTTAAAAATGGTTCTCTCCAATTGGACAGGTCCTTCAACGAAACAAAAAAAAGCGACTTTCAAACTAAAGATTTAGTTGTACAATATGCATTTCACAAGAACAAATTTTTATTTAAGTATGATTAATGAAGGAAAATGCCAAGAAGTTTTCTCCACCAACACCCCATGAATAAGGTTGCTTCTTAGCTATACTGCATTATTTTGCCACTGGAGTTTTTCAGGTAATTTTGCTCTGCCTGACTAAAGCCTTCCCCTGACAGATTTGCCACAAGTAAACTCTGGAAGGTGGCAGAAAATAGCTGGGAAGAAAGTAACTGAAAAACGTGCAAGAGAGAGTGTGAACATTAGGAGCCTGCATATTTTTAGAAAGCAATGGAACCTTTGAAAACTCCATCTTCTAACAAGCAGGTTAATCTGAACAGAAGCAGCTGCTCAAACAACACGTTTACTCAGTTTTCACTCTGTAAATTGGGACTGAGAAGGAAGGGAAGCATATTTCCTAGAACAACAAGCAAAGAGAAACAATACTGCTGCTTTTAGCACTTATGAAACTGGGAGCTACATGGGACCTGCACTCCATGACAAAACTCTCATAAACAGTGACACAAAGAAACATCTGTTTCCATAAATGAAGACAGTCAGAGTAACCTACAGCAACTTGTCAAAAAAATATTTAGCAATATGTAGAAGTAATCCCACCCCTAGAGCCATCTAATGCATATACCTGTGATGATCCACATGTAAATTGTACTCATTTGTTCTTATTCAGGTGTTAAGAACAAATAGCCACTCCTATTCTTCCACTCATTTGTTTCTATCTCATTCACCTGTTCAGAACATTTCTTTATAAGGCATTTGTGATCCATTTCCTCCAAACAAAGGGCCTGATCCAACTGCTACTAAAATCAGTGGCAAATGTCCCACTGAATGGGAGTTGGATTGAGTCCTTAATGTGTATAAGCAGTTCCATAAGAGGGCAGAAGAGACAGTAGAATACACTTATCCAAAACATCTGTGTATTTTACTGAGTTTACAGGTGAAGGAGCACAATTTTTGAGAAGTAGAAATAATATACCAAGTAATTTCAAAATTATAACTTGACATGTATAATTCACATTGATACTAACTCATATAAATAAACTTCCAGCTTTCACGACTTCAAGACAAACAAAGAAATCACCAGAAAAAAAACATTACAAGCCACATGGGAGGGGAAAAAAAATGTTTTCTAATCAATGGCCCAATGGACAACATGTTAGTCAGCATGCAGGAGGGGAAGGGATATCTGTCTACATTAAATTAGTGGGGCTTTTTTCTCTGTCCTTATTTAATTCTGGGCTATCAACCTAATATTTAGCCAATAGACAGGATGATAATGATTATTCATCAACTGTAAAGCCTCTCACATGGATATCATGCTGTTAGAGAATGTCTTATTTCACAGCTGGTTAATACAAAGAATATGACCAATAAAGGCTTAGCCCAGCATCCTCTGAAGTTTTCAGTATTTTTTTTCCACTATTTGCAATAACCACTGAATTGGCTTTTTAGTGGAAAAAATCTCTAGTGACTTACACCTTGAAATTCACATTGAACGAATAATAATATTATCTATAGTAACAGTACTAGAAATAATATAATAATAAAGTAATACATAAATAAAAGCATATCTGTGCAAAATTTGATCCTATATCTGTAAAGACTGGTAATGAAACACCCTTTCATTTAAAATGGAACGTGCTGTAAGTTTGCTGCCATGCTGAATAAAAAAAGGCATTGTTGAAGTAATGCTAATACATTGGCTTAAATGTATGTTTACTTATCCACAATGGCATGATGATACACAAGCAGAAGCACAGCATAAAAAGGGTCTAACTCATATGTGGCATAAAAGTGAAGGAAGCGGGTATAAAGGATTAAATAGGATAAAAACCTGTTACCTGCAAGCAGCAACACTAGTCATTGTAGAATAGATGAGGGCTACAAACTGGACATGCATTTGTCTCCAGATTAAAGGCTCTACACTTTGAAAGGGTCTCCTTTTGGTCTGTAGGAAGGAAACAGGAGAAGGAGTCAGTCTTCATCTTAAATATTATCTCAGACAGGAAACTTAGCCTTTACAGAAGAGTTAAGGAACCTCTCATCAAAGCTTAGCTGAAGACATAAAATAAATAAATAAAAAGTCATTCCTTTGCTAGGAACTCTGTGAAAGGGCACTGAGCTCTTGCAGCAAGGCCTCTGCTTGCTTTGTTCTTAAAAGGGCTAAAACTGTCCTGGTCAGTCCCCAGGGACAGGTCTGTGTTGGATGCAGTCTCGTATAGTTTTAAACTGTTAAAATGGCATTTTGTTCCTACAAGCAGATCCCAGGTTGCCAAACGTGTTCCTGCTGTGCTTCCGTCTCTTCATTACAAGAGTTGTGCTGCCTGAAAGGGGGTCATGCTCATCCTCTTCTGATTTAGACACACAAGTCCTTGCCCTTAAGGTCAAAGGAAAAAGAAGAGGGTCCATCCACTCCTTGCCTTGCCTTCCATGATTCTAGCCCACATAGAACAGCTGGAGCTCGAAACAAAAGTGCATTTGCACCGTTAGGGGAGATGCAACTTACACCATTATAAAAACCCTTTGCTGATATAACTTTTCTAATGCTGTGAATAGAATAACCTATACCAACAAACTGTTTTTTCTCCTCATCAGCACTGTTTTGTTGAGCAGTGGTAGGATGTTTTGCTAGGATTATGCACTCAAATGAAATTTCACCTCTTAACACAGTCCTAGCACTCTCCCGTCAAGCATGTTTTCTTCTGATGGATTACCCATCGAATATATACCATGGTATAAGGAAATGTCACTTAAAATCACATGCCCTCCAGCCAGACTCAGGCTTTGTACTGTCATAATGGAATAGCTGTCTGGGAAAGCATCAACTTCTAGAAGTAGAGGTAACTCCCAGGAATTACCTCCGAATTACCCCAACTCTCAGCAAATAACTAGTGCTCACATTCTGAAGATCAGCAAGCACCATTGTAAAAGAAACTTAGTTGCTTATATTCTGTGCATAATGAATAAATTACTCAAATGACAAATTTTAGGTGATATTTGTCCAACACAGATTTCTCAGACAGTTATTTAACTAGACATGATCTGCAAGTTTTTACCAATGGCATTTACTAAGCTAACCTTTCAGTTCTCAGTAATATCTTTATATTAAATATTCCTAGTATGTAAAACATACCTAGAGAGCTCAAAGTATTTTTACTCTGGTTCATATCTTCTCCCTAATATATAGTGATCAGGTGAAAACACATTAGAGAAGATAATTGTCTGGATTAAATATTTTAAAATAAGTAACCAAGATGTTTTCAAGAATAATTGGTAAGGGAAGAACAAAACTTGAAAGAGAAGCAATGCAAATGTCTGTAGTAGTCCAACAGTAGAGTTAAATACAGAAATCCTGAGCAAATTAGCTCGAAATCAAAGTTCCCAGGAGATCATGACATTTGCCTCCTGTGATATATGAAAATAATAAGTCTTTAATGGAATTATCACAGAAGACCCACTTTTTTTTTTTTCTCCCCACTGGTTCACAGAACCACAGCATTAAACACAGCAATTACACTGGCAAGTCCCCAGCCTATGTAGTCTGCTCTTCCAAATGGCAGCAGTGATGAATAACTGCATGCCCAGAGCCAGTTTATGCCTTGCATCAGAATATACTTAAGAAACTCAACCACAGGTTCTTGGGAGCAAGTTGGTCTTTTTATTCCTAATACCTTAAAAACTCTCTTCACAGAGTTCACTCAGGCACTGAGTTGCCACAGTGCTGTGGCTGTCCATACTCAAGTTTAACTTTTCTCTAACGAATTATAAAGAAATCATAGATATCATTGGGAAGTTTTATCATTTTTCTTGGACAAAAAAAAATCTTCGCTGGCCCTTAGAGAGAAAACGTTAGCACAGCCACCATGGTAAGCTTGAGATCTCCTCCAATCTGTTAAGTGCATCCTCAGAGGATAGGTTCTGTGGCCTTCACCAAATTGTGCATTTATTCTGCAGTGGAGGCTCTATGTACCTGACACACACAGCTGTAAGCTGTGCAGGGACTCTGTGACTGCAAGCCTATTAAAATGACTGAGAAATAACTTCTTCCCTATTCATTCACCTTGTTTATTCACCCAAAGACACACAGCAAAAGATTAAAACAATGCAAGCGTGCATGCAGAATGTGCTAAACTAGACCTTAATCTTTCTTTGCATTCTTTGATAAGTTACAGTGCCTATGCTAAAGCTTCTGTGAAGATGGAAACTATTTTACTGTAGCATGCTCCTGGTGTTCCTTTGGGATGTTCATTTCTCTTCTTTCCTAGGATAGTATCTTTAATGTTTTTGCATTTTCTTTGCTCATAGACTCCAGTGTAAGCATCACAAGCCTTGCTAGCTTGGTTAGACACAGTTCCCCAAGCATCTAAGCATACTTTATGATGTGATCTTTTCATTGCCATGCTTTTTTTTCTCTTTCCCAGCCTTTCCTAATTTAACTCTATAAAGCTGAACAGGATAACATCACCTAGGTAAAGTGAGGTGCATATATTTACTAAAAAAATGCAAACCCCCAAACCTTCAGACGTTTTCATTTCCTCACTAATAAATGGAATTTAGAAGGTCACTAGCTGAAAACAGTTTTTTAAAAGACTCCATATAAAATGACAGGACCCTACATAATTTCTGTGTCTGCACACCTTAATTTTTATTTAGCTATGAAAGGATAAATCAAAAGGAACCAAGAGGGTTCAGAAAAGCAATCCACCTTTGAAGAAGGAGCTGAAAGAGGGACAACTTTTTAGGAATAAGCAGGAAGAATGGTTTCCCAGATGATCCAAAATAAGGGATATTATCTCTTCCACCCTTTAAAGAACAGTATTCTTGGGAGGTCTGGCAGATTTACATTTCTGGCTTAGATGAGATTTTAACTTCGCAGTAACACACTGATATTGGATAGACTACAACTATTTTGCTTCCTGCAATATTAAATGGCATGTGAGAATGGAAAGTAATCATAATGGCAAAAGTTAGTTGCCTAAAACATTCACACCAGATGACCACATTTAAATGTACTCCAGCTTGCTTCTTTTCATGTTTGGAGGGAATACATATTGCACAAGATAGAAACACAGTGTAATTAAATACAAATATATTTTAGCTTTTAAAAATAGATATTGCTTATATTTCTCATCATCCTCTACATTGTTTCTCAGTCATTTCTCTGATTCTAAACACACTGGATAGTCACTATAAAACCTTGTGATGTTGTGGGTAGATTTCTGTAACAATAAGAAATACAGCCTTCACAGACAGGATATGCTGAATCTGGCCTATATGGAAAGAACAACAAAATACAGCAGAAGCAAATTAAAACATATGTATTACACAACATCTGAAGATGTTCAGAAAGCAAATATAGATGTTATTTTGATCTATATAAACTGGGTACATCAGTTCAATAGACAGAAATTGCTTGGCAGAATTTACTCAAGGAGTTGAAGACAGCTTCAAAGGATTATTACTGTAAATACAGCTCTTAGAGCAGGTGTGTAGTCCAGCTAAGTATCACCCGTGGATTAATAAACTGTAGGATGTGTGAAGACAGCAGTTTACAGTAACATTGATAGATCAAATTCATGTCTATGTTTTGCCTCACTAACATGAAGTGATGCCACAAAATTTTATTTCCTGATTCGCATCCAGTCAGATGCTATCTTGAAAGTTCTAGTAAGATACTTGAAACCAACCACAGTTAAGGGATCTTGCATATTTCCAGCATTTCAAATATGTTCCTTAAATAATTATTTTCCAGCAACACTGCACAAAGTACTCTAATATCCTTCTGCAACAAAAATAACTTGTTTAAACATAATAGATTGCAAAGATAAAGCTAATTTAATTGTATCTATGTTAGAACTCTATTTAAACATCCTTATGGAGAGTAAACAAGGTCTTGTAGAATACACATATTCTGATTTATTTCTATTTCTATTATAATTCCTCGTTACGTCAATATATGCCTGAGCTAGTGAAACCAACAGAAAAACTTCCACTATGTAAATGGGCTTTGTATGCTGTTTTTTCCTAGGTCACTGCTTGACATTATTAATACAGAAGAAGTATACATTTTCTTCACATCTTTCACCAAACCCTTAACTGGAAAGAATAAGTAGATATACATATTAAAAGAGAATGTTTATCCTCTCTTTACGAACTCATGTCCATACTTAGTCACCTAAAAAAATAGTAGACTTCAACAAGCTCCCAAAGACTGTTTTTAAGCTCTGAGTATCTTCAAATTTGATTTGGCAGTGTCTCAGAAAACAAGGGAATTAGTACAACCACAGAAGTTGTTTCCATTTATTTTCTCCTTTTTTTCCAAAACAGCTTCCACGTTGATAGCCCTTTTCCTACTCAGTCCTTGCATCTGTGTTAAGAATTATGGGACCAGATAAGACTATTGACTTAATCTGAGTGTATCATAAGGCTTCTGTATTTAATTTATTATGATAATTTTGACAAGACACAAGATATCACGAGTGGATTCATGGAACCATAGCGTAACTCCTGGAGATTATTACTGTAAATACCATACATGAATTTTAAATGCTGTACAATACTACTGCCAGTGTAATGGAGTTAAGGAATGAGATTGGACTTTTTTATTATTTATGTAAACTCTCACTATTTTATACACAAGTGATTAATTCCATTGGTGAACCAGGGACATACAGGCCAGCTTAATCAAAATCTGCTCAGATCAGGGGGAAGAGGTTGAATCACCTTAATTCCCCTTGATGTCCTATGCCTTTGGCTCCAAAAGTGTCTTGCAGAAGATACAAAAGATAAACAAAGATACAAAAGATAAATATATGCTTGCTGTGGTCTCAGCCTTTTCCTGGGATTTCTGTAGTATTTAAGACAGAAAAGTGGGCTAACTGGACTTCTCACTCAATACAGTTGATCTTATATTTCACATGGCAGGTGGCACAAGCAGTCAGCACAAGTTAAAACAAGTGGGGACACTTTTCAAAGGTTTGCTATAATGAGAGTCCTAGAAAAATGGGTCTTGTACCATTACCAACTTTCAGCTTCTTTGAGTTAGGTAACTCCTTTTTACCTATACCTCCAGCAGTTTAGACATGAATGAAGGCAGAAAACTCCTCCTCTTTGTGAACTTTGGTCCCGCTGATGTTCTGAGTAAACAGCCTATGTGTATTCTCAGCACTACATCTACTCTTTCCTCTCTTCAGCACATTGTGGAGGAAACTGCTTAATTATTATGCTAATAAGCAAGCCACTCAACTTAGAAGTGTGGAGAAACAACAGCACAGAAAACATAATTTGGACAAAGCAAGTTCTCATCAACCTGTTAGTACAAAGTCAGTGTAACTGCTCAAGTGTTTCCGATTCCCGGCTTTTTCTGAGCCCTTAGACATCAGCAGAACTCTGTTTCTCCAAATTCTTTGCATCAGCACGTACAGAAGCCTTTTTTCTTTAGCAAGGCTATTCCTACTAGACACTCTGTAAAAGCACATGCGATTCCCTCAACCTGATGTGTCAAGTTGTCTGAACGTTGTCGCCTTCATTACATGAATGTGAATGTTACAATTACAGTAGGAGGTTAATATCCTGCCACCTTTATTGAGATCCTCCAAAAATTCTTTACTAATTGTTGATATGGGGGACAAGGTATTACTAAATCATTTAGAATATAACCTTCCTATGTCAGGAAACCACAGTATGCCTTAGGAATTTTGTAATTACATTGGTAATTAATGAAGATGAGTATTTCCTTGTCTGGGCATCAGCCAATGAATTGGAAGACTTGGGTTCCACATCCTGGTCTGACATTGACTTCCGGGGTGAACTTGGAAGAGTCATTTAGACTCCTGATGCCTTTTGTTAAATGGGGGTGATGCTCATTTCTTTATGATTGCAAGGATGTGTACAACAAAGCCTCAGCTATCATTATAATGTAATGCAATGTAATGTAAGCATTACGATATAATGTATACTTATCCAAGATGAAAGAGAGTTTCTTAGCCTAAGCCTATTAATATCCAGCATACAATCTTCCAAGAAACACCCCCAAATCCACTAATCGGCCTGAAAAGACATATGCTTCATTTAGGGGCCAAAAAGACTCTTTTTGTGTGCATGTGTGAATAAGGTTGAGTCATACAAGCATTTTTAAGTTTCCAGGGCTTGGAACATTTTTTAGTTTTCCATAGATTGAAAACAGTTTTACTGTTGTTTATGCAATCACAAAAATGACCTAACGTAAACTTTAAATATTGACCTCCATAAAAAGCAATTTTTGGCTCGGTTGAATTTATTTTATGTTCTGCTGATGAGCCTTGTGGGTGTTAATATGATGAAGTATAGGAACAGTTTTAAAATTTCTATCATCTGATTTCTTTTACCTCTGCATAATTCACTACACATCCTTCAGTTGATGCAACAAAGAGAACCTAGAGACAACACTGGTTCTGAAGCATCAGCTTGAGTCATGCCACACAGTTCCAGGCTTTCCCTTGAACAATGTAAGGGTCCTATGGGAAAAACAGTATGAAATCAGGTAATTTAAAACAATATAAGAATGTATATATAAATAGAGGGAAGATTGAAAGTCAGAGGCAAGCTTAATCCTGCCATTTCCTAACTCTTGAATGCTAGAATGACCAAAAACCCCCATTCTTCTAACTCTGCTTTTTTGGGTTAAGTAAGGATGTTCAGTTCCTTGATAGCAGGTGATGGAGAATGCAACTGAAGATAGACAGCTTATGAACACCTGCAAAAGCTGAATGTCAGCTCCTTGTCAGCTTTGTCCTTCAATCCTGGAGTGATCTGAGTCTAGACAACCTGAAGTTATCTGGTTTACCTCTCTTATGAAATGACTATCGTCATATTTACCCGCTATGGAGAGATCCTACATTCTCTGTGGAATCAGTTTCAGGGCTACTTACTATTGACTGGAAAACATTTTAAACTCTCCATGTATAATGCTATTTAAAGACAACTGGCTATTGGATCCATGTAAGGGCACATGGGGTAGGATGCTTGTCTGTCTTTTATGCTTTGCCAGTGACTCCCATTCTTTTTCTGTCATTCTTCAGCAGTGAGACTTTTTCTGATGAAGGCAAAGCCATAACACACTAGAGTATCCAGAGACACTCAATAACCATGCAGTATGTAAGAAGAAAAAGAGATCTCTTTTCATAATAGAATTAAATGAAATATCCACTTTGCTTGGCAGGGTAAGGAAAACAGGAAGGAAAACAGGAAAAGCAAAGAAATGACATCTCTGATAGGTGTAGGATAAAGAGGGGAATTCCAGATGTACTTGAATTCTAGATTTCTCCTCGTCATGCCAGTATATACACAAGCCACTGTGGTTATCAACTGGTGTTTTTTTTATGGGACTGATTGACTTGTATGAAGTCCGTGCCTTAGTTTCTACATCCATAAATCATTTTGCTTTTTGTTGGACTAAATGCCAAAAGCTTTATCAAGTAAGGAATATCTTCTGGAGGAGATGCTTATCTTCCCCAGATAAAACTTCACTTACAAGGCTCAGTTCCAGCTCTGCAACCTTGGTAAGTCACACATAGGAGTGATATGCAACTTGAAATTCTTCACTGAATTCAGTGGGGCTGACTATGACTCCATATTGTTGGGACAGTAGTAGTTACTTTAGTTACTTTGGTCACCTATTGTGTTTAGAGTGTACACTCTCCAAGGGCTCTGTATCTGACCAGTGCTTCTAGCTGACTGTACAACTGAACTGTTTCTCACAGCAAGACCCACAGCAAGACCTCTTACTAATACGATAGGGATCATAGTAATGCTATATTTATGCTATTATAATAATGCTGTATGCTGGTTTAAGAGAGAAATTTCTATATCCATTACTTAGTCCTTACTTACTTTCACACTGCAAGATTTCTATTGCCCTGTTGGAATATTTGAAGATTCAGCATGGTGAGAAAAAAAATTTCCCGTCTTTCTGAACGTCGAAAGGAGCTGTCTGTACCTAACAGCTCATCAGCCTAAGAAGCTGAACAAATCCTAAAATCCTTTGGAGCAAGTGCTAAGTTCAGGACATATCTTTGTGCTAAGCAAGGAAGTTATTTGCACTAGAAAAGTTTAATTATTGATAAGAATGGTAGTAGTATCCTAAAGCTAACTGTTTAAGGGTAAACTCTGATTCATGTGCAGTATATGCATTGAGTGAAATGAAAATAAAATTGCATAAATATTTATGTTAGTTAATTGTGTTTATGTTAAAAGTTAGAGTGTTTGTTTAATGTCTTTGCAAAATCTGTAAACTTGGCTTCTGGATAAAGGCCTTCACAATACTGTTTAGGGTTACAGCCATGTGTTCCTGTCACTCACTTGTAGCACTCCTGCAGAAAACCCATGCCTGTTTTATTCTCAGGTATCTAGCAAAATTATACTGGCTATGCCTCAAATAGCCACTGAAACATTTCATGCACTGATACTGAAAATACAAAGGGGCAGCTTTCCTTCTCTGTGGCTGAGAGCAAGATTTCGGATTTTGAACCTGAGGGCCTTTTATTCTGCCTTTATTTCTGTATCTCCCCCCAAAGCTTTTTCTATTTAAAAGAAACAGATACCTTAAAGAGAAATATTAATTTTTTCTGATTCATGAGCTCTTTCCTTGGGCTCAACTTTGGCAAAAAAGGCCAGTTCAAACACACTTGCTGAAGCAAATTTTTAATTAGAGCTAGAGAGACTTGAGTAAAGCTTTCCCAGTTTGTACCATCAGAGAGTTTGGCCTTTAGTGTGCAGCACAGAAACTATTCAGACACCATTGTTCACTGTTAACTTCCCCCGAAAACCTGTATTTAAAGAGAGCTGGCTCAGACACGTTCCCTGCGATTGGTACCACAAGCAACAAACACAGCTTCTCCTCAGGCTTCTAGAAATATCTATCCCTGAATAGATTTTATTCACATCTTAAGAATAATCACTTCCTTACCAGCTTAGAACTTAACTATGTGCAGTTCTCATAAGACTCAGGACTGTATTAGTAAAAATATTTCATAAGATCAACTGTTCTCGTAGGACAGCCTCAGCCTGGACCTTCCACTTCAGCTTCTGTTTCTTGATAATATCCACCATTAAAATATTACAAATCTCTGCTTCAAAGCAGCTAAAGATATTTTAGTATTCTCAGCAATGTTATGTTTTGCCATCAGAAATGTCACAGTAGAAGTATCTATCTGCAAAGCAAAGTGTGAAAGCTGGGCCAGTGCTGGATAGACTTTGGCTTTAAGAGAAAAATCTCTATGTTAATCTGGAGCAAGAGTTATTATTTACTGAGTTCTACAGCAGAGCAGGTTTCTGCTCAGTTCTGACTGCAGCAGAGCATCTAAGCATGCGTTCAGCATTGAGCAGTCAGTTCAGTGCTAAATTAAACATGCTCTTAAGAGTTCTGATGGACTACAGCCTTTTTCCATGTGCACAAATCTTACTGACATCAAGTAAATTGTGTATGAATAACTGCCACCAAGAATATACTCCCATCTCACAGTTGGTATCAAGGAGAATTTGATCTGAATATGCAAGCTAAAATACTTTCTGTATTAGACGTTCATATTATTTTTCTATCTACTTTTTCACAAGAGTTGAAATGTGAGGACATGCTGACATCGTTGAGGCTTGTCCTTAACGTGCAAGATAAATTTCAAATTCATTCTATCAGTTGTTTTTAATAAGAGATGTAAACAAGTAGGATCATTTTGCGACGTCCTCGAACAGGATCTTCTGTTAACAGTGATAGGGTGCCAGGGATTTACATTGTTGGTAAATCACAAGTATTTTCTCACCAGGCTTTGCCATTTTCAGTGAAACCTATTACTGATTATGAAAGCTGATTTAAATTGGACTTCAGCGTCGCTGACATTTAATCTTATTTTTACCCATGACAGAATACCTACAAAAATAGCATTCAAAGGCTCATTGTCATTTGTATTGACAAGACTGTGTTAAATTTAGAGGTACAAAGTTACTAATACCAAAACTGGTACAAAGAACAAAGAAGGGGAGACTGTCTTTCAGTTCAATGCTGGTGCACCAGGAATTGAGGTTCACACATTCTGGAGTGTTTTAGAAAGTCAATTAAGATAACAGGTGTAACAGTGCTTCAATGCTTGAAGATGCTTTCAAGTGTCAGGTTTCTAGGTACAGACATACACCCAAAGAAATTTTTAGAAGTCTTTTGGTTTCTCCTATTAGCTTCCAAATACTTCTGAAAATCCCTTTATATATGCTAAAGATTGATCACTGGTGATTTGGCTAAATAAATACTACTTTCTTTCTTGGGAGCGAAGACCCGAGATATGATACTGAGAGATGCTGTAAAAGGTGGAATATGTTTCCGTCATCTTTTGCAAACAGATGCGAGGCCATTCCTGACTGTGCTCTGCACTAACTGGAAACCAGGTTGCCACAGATGGTGTTTGTTGAACGTCAGGTTCCTCAGTCCTGCTGAGAGGCAGAAATTATTGGTTCCAACCAAATGCCACACAAATGAAGGTACGGGGCTCATGTTCAGCCTATAGTACAGAGCTTGTCTGCTCCCCTGCACTGGCATTTGAAGACTGGGTATGCAAAACAGGAAACACATTAAAAAACTGAACATGAGTCACAGCATACACATGAAAACCATGAAGCCACCTCTCCAAAAAATATGTACATCTTTGAGAAAAGGTGGCAATCCCTGACTTCAGACTAGTTCTTTGAATGTAACCATCCAGGTTAGCTTTCTCCTCATTCAGTTCTCATGGAGAGGTGCTTCATTACAGAAAGCTTCCTATCAAGTCTTAGGGGCTTTTGAGCCCACAGCTTGCATAAAGGCAAATTCTACATATTACTCCTCATAGGCCCAGTGCACACCATCACACATAGTCTGAGTGCCTTCTCAAAGGCCTAGTTAGTTCCAAACCACATGCTTCCAGCAGTTTTGTAAAAACATGGCTGCCCAGAGCACTCTGATGTTTTCATGGTAGATCATGAATTTAGAGAACTGACTGCATGCATGTGCTATAAACAGATAATGTAATACCCAATCTTTAAGGTTCACAGTCCCTGTCAGCATCACACCTAGAAATGGTTTCTTGGGAAAGTTAAGGTTATGCTTACCTTGGCTGATACAAAAAAAAAATCAAGAATACTGATTTCAAAAGGCATATCTTGCATGGTTGTCTCTAAAAGGATGCTTAATAAGGCAGATGTTTTTCATCCACTGCTGAGTTCACAGTAATACACACTCACTGTCCACATGTTCTCTGTAACCGTAATCATTTACATGCAGTCCTAAAAAGGGGTGCTCCAGCCTAAGTGAGTGAAATTCCATCTTGTTGACACAACCCACTTCAACTGTTACTAAGGCAAAAATGTTACTATGCTATAATTAATCTGGCCTGAGACTTAAGAATGACATTAAAGTAGGTTGCCATCTCTTTTAAACACTGCATTACTCTATAGTAGAGTGCAAAAAGCAGAGCAAAATTAAAATCAAATGCAGTGATAGCTTCCAAACATGAAAACCAGTCTTACAAACATCAATAATGTGATATTAGTATACTATAAAGTCTAAACAAATGTGTTAAGAGAAGAATTTGGCTTTCTGCATTCTGTACAAAATATATGGTGGCGCTAGGAGAAAACCCCTATTGGCAAAGTTAACTATGGACAATCAGAATTCAAAGATGAAGTACTTCAAAATTAAAAGATAAAGGCTAAATGCCTGCATAAAACCAGACTGATTGTCAGAGCCAAAGGCATATGCAGCACTTTTGCCAAATCTCTTCATGTAAAGTGCTAAGAGTCTTTTCAAATGGCTTATTGTCTATTTGATTTGAAAACAGGATGTCGTAATAATACTTGCAAAATTCGCGGGTTTTGAAGTGTCTTGCACATCAGGACTGAACTCCTCATCTGTCTGTGAGAAAAGCATTGCAGCTGCCTTAGAAGAAAGCTCATGTTTTGGTGCAATGGAATGTATTTGTGATAAAACAATAGAAATTAAAATTCTCATTTACGATGAATCAATTCCTTACTATAGAGGGAAAACCCCAACAGAAACCAGCTCCCTCCTCTTCAGTTCTCTAGTTATCATCTTACATTTATTACCTTAAAAAAATATTCATGGAACATGAATTTTTTCTCCTCTTTTTCAGAGGCCTGAAGAAGCAGAAGCCTTAGTGGAGTGCAAGAGGCAGTGTCTTGGTTTAATCTCCTCTTTGTTCAGCATATGTGTATGCAGTGGACAAATTGCTCTGGCATAAAGGCAGGTGAAATGCTCAGCAAAATGACTTGAGGAAAATTTGGTGTTGGGAAACCTCTGGTTGTCTTTAGCAAGTGGAATTAAAGGGACTCAGTTTTCAGTAGTGCTCAGAATTGGCAACTAAGGCCCAGACCTTTGAGAGAGTTCAACTCCATTTTTGTCATCAAAACATGGAGGCCAGATGTTCAGAACCATTCAGTGGCATGCAGAGTGCTCAGCTTTCTCCATCTGGCCAGATGCACCACTATTTGAGCATGGAGAAATAGATAATCTGGACTCCCCTTTTATTGGAAATATTTGCTACCATAGCTACATCTCACAGGACCCATCATTATCACTGTTACTATTGAACACAGTATTTTAATCAACTGAGTTATTTCCTCAGGTTCTCAAAAAAAAAAAAAATCACCTTACATGTCAAAATAGCCTCATAAAACAAAAAATTGGTTTTGGAAGGCCCAGAAGCACGGACTGAAAGTATGGTTCCGTTTCAACAGGACTTGCTACTTCACATCCGGCTTCATGCTACCACAATGACACAGCTCCTGACCAGTGTGGACAGACAGAGCAGTCAGCCTGCAAACGTTCTCACAGATGTGCTCAGAATCTGCAAACCCTGGGCTACAGCCACAGGGAGAACAGTCAGAACTGATCTGTATTTCTGATAGCAAGCGTTTTAAGGTGCTTGTATTAATCAAGAGGAGCAAGCTAGCTATTAACTAATTGCATTAAAGAAGCATGAGAAGACCTGAGCTGAAGGATATAAAGAAAAACAAAGAAAAATATGTTAAGCAAAATAGAAAGAAGCGGTGATAAAATACTTTGCTAATCATAAACTAAGAAGCCAATTATGGGGAAGAGAAGAATCCTTGACAAAAGATCTGATAATTATTGAAATTCAGGGCAAAACTCTTGGAAAGAGATATAAGAAACCCTAGAAAAGAACATTTGCCAAAGAAAGAAAATGTCCAAGAATGGAATTTATGCAAGCAGCCAGCTCTTATACAGTATCTCCTAAACAGAATTCAAAATACTGTAAGAAAAAAGGCAGAATAAAGACAGAGTTCACCAAAACTAACCCAAACATGTCAACAACATTGCAGCAATCATCTCAAACGAAGGCACTGCGTGGCAGTAGGAAAAAAGATAGAAGAAATTCAGTGGATTACATCACTTTGGAAATGCTTCTCAGCAGCAGTAGAGGGTGCGCTACTTTGGTAGAAAGGAGAAAAGCAAAACTGCCTGCTTTTTTGGAGTAATGGTCAACACTGTCAATGACTGAGGCATCAACCCAGATACACACAAAACACTATTTCCATGTAACTGGATATTAGAGATCACAGGTGTTTCATCAGAAAAGAAACAATGCAAGTAAAAACAAATAAAATTAAAAGGATATAAAAATAAATAAGGTGATACAGGTTTTTAGATATAATATAAATAAGGATAAATAAGTAACATCCAATGCATACATTTGTGTACATTCAGTCTCCTCTTGGAGAAACAGCACACCCTTTTCATGCCATTTTAGTTATGTTCAGTACCAGAAATGAGACACTTGAAAATGTACTATAAATTTAAAAGGCCTAAAATATAGTTAGACTTTAACCCATGGGGCAGGAGGGCAATAGAAGTGTGAGACCAGTCATCCCCTTGTGTAGGGCTGGTGGAAAATGTTGCCAAAATAAGTAACTGCCTAAATAGAGCACTATGAAGATCAGATGATGACTTGGATATGGTCCTATCAAATTATAAGTAACAACAGTGTGATATTGCCTGCCACCAGATCATGCTTTGTTCAGGAAGAAAAGTGAAAACCAAAATGGCACCATGTATGAAAAAGATGCCAAAATCACTGAGGACTGCCAACCCACTGATAATAAGGGAAACGTAGAAATAGTCCATGTGATTTGGGATTCTGAGATACTCCACCATGTTTTGTAAATGCTGTTCTATTTCCCTATGGCTAGAAACCAGCTACAAATGGGGGCATTAACCTAAGAGTTTGCTCACATAAATCTATTAGTCCTGAAGATCAACTACAATGGAGGAAAAGCTTACGTAGATGCCAGAAAACAGAAGATTAAAAGTGCTTGGTGCCCCTGGCCTTTTGCCTAGTGGCTTCAGGCAAGAAGCAAACTCAAAAGGTTGAGATAACAGGGCATGAGAACATGAAACAACCAGATCAGCAGGACCTACTGCCTGGTAGCGCTGATGGTCCAAATGAGCACTTGTCTGAAGAATTGCTCAGGGCATCTCAAACACTAAATTAACACTCATAGTGAACTGTAAGTATTTTGAATTCTATCTTGTATTATTATCAGCACTTATATTTGGCATCGAATGTGGTACTGGACCCAGGAGCATTAAAAGCTGTGTTCTCCATGCACCAAATGCTGGCAGGGTGCGCAGTCAAGAGAAACAAAATGCAGAGTAAAGTAGACTTCTTGAAAATACATTCAAGACCAAACACAACAGACCCCACAAAGTATAGTTGGGGTAGGAGGAAAGATGATGGCAATGGCCACTCCAATAGTGGTAGTAGCTATGAACATTCGTGACAAGGCTGCCTAGCCTACAGTCTTCCATGTCTGCCAATAGCATGGTCTTGAGGAAAGCCAGAAGTTGAGACCAGTCTGTTCTCTGGTATAACCTCCCATCATCTAGAAATCAATGGGTGAAGGGCTTCCAGAGATGAAGTCTGCACTTTGTTTCAATATCACTGATGACTACCCTCCTCAAACTTGTTTAGTGTGTTTTTGAGACCCTGTTTTACACACAAACACCTGATGGCTACAGATGTCATTGGATGGTTATTAACTTCACGAAAAAAGTCATGTTTCTTTTGTTTCAAATCTATTGCTTGACAAATTCACTGGATAGTATGCAAGTTTTATTTTGGGAAAAACAGTGAACAAACATTTCTAACTCTCCTTCTTCATAGTACTTAATCTATTACAAATTTTATATGGACCTCTGTCATATTTAATGTCTGCCCACCAATTATCTCTTTCAAGACAGAATCCTACCCTGTTTAGCTCCCTTAAGGGAACATAGGGAACATGATATGTCTTTGATTATCATTGTTGCACTATTCCACATCTTTTCTGGATCTACTATACATTTTTGAGCTGGGATGACCAAACCTGCAGGCACAGTTTAAGAAGGGACCATATCACAAAGGTAAAACCTCTTTTTTTGTCATCAATTCCTTGCTTGATATTGCAGTTGTCTTTTCTATTCCAGCTGAGCACTGACTGAGTATTCCATTAGATTTAAGGATTTAAAGAACTGGCAGAAAGAGCCCCCAGAAAGGGATGGCACGAATGTTCTTTTCCTCTTTTTTTTCTTTAACGTGCACAGCAAGAACTTAATATTCTTAGTTCCTTTTTTATAGGACAGGAGATCATCTGCCATATGCCAGTGTAGCTTAGAAGATACACTGCCCTGTGGAATGCAAGTTTTACATTTGCATTGCTGCAGTGTGGAACAGCAAGTGAATAATGGGAGATGGGGCAGAACTAAAATATTTACTAACTTGACAAGGTAAAAGATCAATATACCAAATAAAATTGACTTGCATTTAAAATGTAACGTAAGACTCAGTAAGCCCACAGAAGACAAAGGGAGTTTTGTCACTAATTTCAGCATTTCAATGAGGCAAGAACATTTTATAGATGGTCTTACACACCTGTAGACGACAATCCATTGAGTAACAACAGGCATCTACTATCTCTTTGTAGTAAATCAGCATATCCTCCTTCTTATTCTCTGCTTTCATGGCAAGACAAAGCTTTTAATGATATTTATAAATTAAAATGGTAATTGTATTTGCTATTCCAGTGCCCCAGCTCTCAAAATTATTCCTATACAATTTATAATGTCAAATTTGGTGTAGATTTCTCATTGTTTGCTTCCAATACAAAAAAGTATTTTTATTTTTCAAACTAACAAATTATAGAACTGAAACAAAAATGTATGTGAAAGTAATGCTATTAAGGCTGAAAAAAACCCCTTTCCATAGCCCCAAAGTTTTGAAAACATAGAGGAGCTTTGTTACAGTTTATTGTCTCTCCATTTGCTACTCTAAACCTTCCAGGATAGAAATTAGGAAAAGCAGACAAATAAAAATTAAAAAAAAGAATATCTTGGACATTATTCCAGTTTTGGACTCAGTGGCATAAAAGAAGAGGAAACAAATAATTGAAAATTCTGAAGATTTAAAAGATTAATCTTTTAAATTATAAAATAACATTCAAAGAAAGTTCAATTGAGTTTCAGCCTTCTTTAAATAGGAACAGCTCTGAAATTTCAAAATGTTACTATTTACTTTCTTGAGCAGTTATATGACTGAAGGTGTTAGATGAGAACCTGCTGGCTCTCTTACTCTGAAAAAAGTAGGTGTAACATAGGTAATGCAACACAAAGTGGATGAAAAAATAGCCACTTCTCACCTAAATAAATTACTCCTAATCCAACCCAAGCCATAGAATTCTTATGTAATTCTAGGTAAGTCACTTAATCCATAGTTTTCCCAGCAGGCCTCTTCTTTATGGTCTTGCACAAACTCTGAGTGTTTGACTCAAGACAAGAGAACAGCTACTGGAACCTGCTTTTCTCAAACTGTTTTTCTTCTTTCTTAACTGCTTTTTTAATTTTTTGAAGATCTGTAATTTCCTTCCATTGTTCATAGGCCTTTTCAACCAATCGGGGGAGTGGGGGAACAGTCATTGTAGGATTAACATCTTTACCTGCTTTTGAAGCCCAGCTTTTTCCAATCTGATAGAGATATAAAACTTGTCACTGAATATACATGGTTCAATAGACTCATGTATACATATTTAGTAGGCTAATTCGTTCTCGACCAAAAATAATTTTAGACTTCTACTTCAAACAAACAAAAGACAAGTAAAGCTGCCATATTAATTCAGTTCCCCGATCGATCCCTCAGGGAAAGGGCCAGCATTGCTTTTATTTTAAAAGCTCATAAGATGTGTTTAATTTGGTCCTGTAGTTATTTGTTCAGTATGCAGTGCAAATTTTTCTGGCTACAGACATGGGATATGGTAAACCTTTGCCTGGATCAATGTCCAACCTCTTTTAAGTTGTGGAGAAAGTTACTCTCTCATAAAGTTCAGACCTGCCAGACTCAATAACTCTACAAAAATGTTCAGATGAAAATTGCTTCAAGCAATCCTAGTAGAAAGCCAGCACCTCACCCCTAGTTTAAAGTTATGATCCTTATCATAATTAATTCAATAAAGAAGTAATGTACTTCAACCTAGGCATAGAGAATAATTTTCTGTCTTGACTGGTATAAACTTTCAGCTAGGGACGTTTAAACTCTGGACCTGATATTTTAGAGCAAATAATAAATTACAGACCTAGAGCCAGCAGATTATAGCTGACGTTGAACCATCATAAATACGTTGCTACGTCTAAGGTGAAAAGGTTCACTGGATAGGAGTGATAAAAAGTATAATACTGTTTATAAATATAACAAAAATGTTCCTTTACTGACAAATTAAACACTAATAATATTTTTTTGAGCTGTGAATGCATTGAAAAGTAGAAATTTTTATGTGATTCTTGTAAGCTGACATACCTTGAATCTTAAATTTAAAATCAACATATTTCCGTTGGTGAAATATAGAACTAATTCACTGTCAAACAAACCAACACTTTTGCAGATGTTTATTTGAAAGACCAAATCGCAAATGATTTAAGTATTGCATTTATGATTCACCTTACTTTTGTTTAATGCTAATTGCTCTGCTGTCACACCTTTTCCTTGCACTACTGGGAGAAGCAGATCCTGCTGCAGGGATATGCTTACCTATTCTGAAATACCCTCAACACACGGAGGAGTAACTGGCCTTTTGCCTGTCTACCCATCTGAGGATTTCCATTCTTTACTCCGGAGGCAAATATGCACTGACAACAGTGGGCATGCGAAGAAATAGCATAGGTGTAGAGCTAAGAAAACACACTACAAACATTCTTCAATGTATTCATTGTTATTTTTACAATGTGCATTTAGTAGTAAGAAAGAAAGACGACTTGAAGGGAAAGAACAGGCCCACAGAGTGAATGCAGTAAGGGAGAAGAGGTTTTTGGACACTTACCTAAGTGTTCTTTTTCTCATCTGCTGGGATATGTTGAAGCAAATAGCCTTTTTTTTTTTTTTTTAACAGCAAAGATGCAATAGTAAAGTTGAGTGTGTACTTCTTTAAATTTTAGATTTTATTTTATCAGCTCATCTCACATTCCATCTCATTGCATTCAGTCGTTTCTGTGCTGCAGTGTGACATAACTTGCTGCAGTGTTAACAGTTCCAAAACATGTAAATTGCTTTTCCAAGACATCTTATCCAAAACAAATATCCCCTTCTCACAAACTCAGTTTAAATATTCAGAGATAATCTTTAAGAGACATACTTAAAATACACATACTATGTTTATCACATGTAAGAAATGTATTTTTAATCCTAATATGCATGGATTTGTATGCTGTTTCTACCGTTTGTCCTTCCTGTTACCTATATCTATTTATATTTTATTCTCTCAGTTCTTACTGTATAGAGGTTAACCATGTCTCTACCTTTAAAATAAGGCAATATGCAAATTGCAGAACTATTAGGAAATGTTTGTGACCTAAAATTTTGATAATATCCAAGCACCGATGCATTATAAATTACAACTGCATATGTACTTACAACAAATGAATATGTGTAGTACCCTGACTTGCTAATGCTCATCCAGGTGGAAAATCCCAATGATGAAGAGGATTCCCTGGGGTTTTTTTACAAGTTACTGAATGAGGAAGAGTTTGCAGGACTTTAACTCATATAAAACTCTCTTAATCACACCATGATATTATGTTAACCTAAAGTGAAAAAGCAAACCAAAACTCTTTAAAAGAGGCTCTGAGTAAAATTTAAATTAAATTATTTTTCACATATATTTTCTGATTGAAAATTGTTGCTATGGTCTGCCAGGATAAAATGAAATTACGTTATTAAGATTTAAGAGCTACACTTCTCACCTAAATTCTGTTTTGCTTATAATTGTGTTGTAGGTTAGCTTTCCTCAACTGAGTAGCCTTTATACTGTGTGAGTAGTTTATATTATATGATTTACAACTCTCAAGCTTACTTGTGTACAAGATTAGGCTCAGATAATGTCACTAGATGTTACTCTTCAGAAATATATTTGTATGCTTTTACTATTTTGAAAGTAACACTGTATGGTGTTTCAGGTTTTTAAATGCTAAATTACCTCCACTTTAGAAGTGTCTTAAATAAATTTAAGCTCACACATGTGTATGTACAACCACATAATCTAAAAACTTACCCAGGAATTAAAAACCTAAAAGCAGTTCAAATGATTGATCAGTTATTTACAGTATGCACAAACCAAGATGTATAGGAAGTAAGTCAACACACTAGAGATTGGTTGCTGTTATAACAAATGTGTTTTTGCCAGAATGTTTGACCAACACTTGCAACCCTGCACCCCCACCCCCTTTGAGTCCCCCTTGGATTGATTAAATTGGCTCAAGATGACACCAATAATTGGCTCAAGATGCCGCTTCGACAGACCCAATGATCCATATCTTTGCATTCCCTAAAATCAGTCCTTTCAGCTCTGTGTTAGATTTAGGATGGTTTACATTGGCTCTGTCACAAACATTTTAATAAAGTCCCAGAGAAACCTCAAACTGGTGACATCATTGGATGGTGTTAAAAAAAAAGTTCCACTTTGCTGGTTAGTTGTTAGCCTTTATAATCTGATCAGAATCTTTTTTTCCACTATATTTTGTAATTCCTTTATAACTCTCTGCAATTAGGGCCATAGTATTAAAAAGAGAAAAAAATTAATATTAACTATAAGGAGAAAACAATTGTAAGTATTTTGACATCAAGTAGTAAAATGAAAAAAAAACCAACCTCAAACATTTACTGTATCCTAAGGGCAGGAGGCCTTAAACTGCTGGCTGTGTTATTTTTGAACTATTAGATGAACTAATTACAATGAAAGTATTGGCTGTTCTCATGAGACTATTGTATAAACAAAATGCAAAATAATGTTATCAAACTCACTGGAAAGGTTAATTCTCATTTAACTACTTTTAGAAAATAAATTGCAAATTCTTCAGTGTGTCCCAAGACTGTATATACATCTGGGTTCAGATAACACACACACGGCCTGATTCTCCTGTAGTTTATGTACATATAAAGAAAAAGATGTTCCACTGACATCAGAGGAGCAATGCTAGTTAAAGATCTGAGGCTGCTGAGAACCATTCCCATGCCATTTGTCTATTTTTTCCTGAATGCATGGCTTTTTAAAAATTAGCATTTTCAGTCATTAATTCTCACCCCCCCCAAGAATGGAGTCACGAAGGAGCTTCACAAGGCAGGCACTCCTGTTATCTGATATCTAGGCTCTTTGAGCTTTCCAGTTTTTTGAGTTTAAACAGATGACAGTCCTTGTGTCATCAGATGTTATTACTTAATTACTTCTAGCAGTGGACTTTATATAAAAAGGTTACTATGAGTATTTTTTTCCACAACACATTGGAAAATTTGACGTGCTTTTCCTTTTCAAACTCAAAGGCTGATTTCATGTCCTGAATCTCCATACTATTGTCCTTAAAAATATGAAAATCCCAAGAAAGTGAAAGCTAAAGTCTACACCCATTTTAAAGCACAGGAACAGCCCCTGCCTTGCCAGGTGCCAGGATTTCCTGTGATAACTAAATCTCATTTATAATACAGTAGCATCCTGACACTCAACCACAGCCTGAGAGGCACTGATGCTAAATGCTGTACTGATATGTGGTGGATGCTCCAAGCCCTCATTCCACCCTTGATAACTGGAAATCAAAACAGAGTAGGTCAGCGGAAGAGGGAGCAAAGAGATAGGAAATTACTTATTTAAGGTGAGTAGCAGAGCCAGCATTTGGACCCAGGTCTTCTACTCTGTGTGGCGGTGTGTTATCAGCAAAATTTTCTGCCTCACAAGCCAATACCGTATCAGACCTCACCACCTCTTCACGTGGAGCAGAGGACACTCAGCTAAGGAGTCTCCAGGGATTCAATGAACTGCTTTATTCTCAACGTGTACAGGCAGCAGTGTAAGCAAAATACAACCGGGATACTTCCACACTAAAAGTCGCTGTGCAGCTACACGCGATATTGGTCCCTTTCACACACAAGGTATTTGAGAGCAGGAGGTAGTTCATTTTTCCTTCTTTCTTTATAAAACAAACAGTAGGGTCCAGATGCTTGGCTAGTGCGAATCAGCGTCACCACATTATCATCCTCAATTTACACTTCTCACCAAAGAAAAGGGAGGCCTTTTGATTTCTCCAGTCAGTTTGAGCTCCTCTCAGAAATCAAACACAAATAAAAGAGCTTTGCTATCAAAACACAGAAATATTTATTTTTAACACGTTAGTTAAAAGCATGATAGCATGCTTTAATGATCTAAAAAAATAAACTGGCTTTCAAAACTAAATCAACTTTCTCAACAGATATAAAGCTTACAACCAGTATAAAAGCATAATGCTACCGTTGCACAAATATTAGGTAAATATAGATAAATGTAGATAAAAGTATTCTTTTTTCTCATACTGTTCTTTTTCCAACATTCTTTACAACGCTGAAGTAAAATACAATTACTTTTAGAAAAAGCCTATTTTTTAGAAATTATTTCTTGTAAATGCTAAAAGCCATACTCTTTTCTCCTCTTTTTTTTTTTTTTAAAGAAAAAACACACCAGGATAACTGCAAGCATATTTCCAAAATAAAACAAAAAAGGTGATTTTCCAGGTTTCAATATGTAACAGCTTTTTAAATTATCCAATACGCTGTCTTGATTCTGTACAAATGTTCCCTTCCTTCAAAGAGACAAAAAAGCATGTACTGCCAGATCTGATTGTATGTAGAGAGTGGATCTGATCCCCTTGTCACTAAGGTTACTAATCAAATTTCCATCCAATATGCTCATGCAGGATTTCCTGATCAAACACTTAAATCTGCCCCCTCTACACCCCCATTAGCTAACATGTTTTATATGTAGCGGGGTCATCAAAAGTGTAATTCCCTTAAAGAAACCTAATCCTGCCCTCTTGTCAACCAGCAGATAGCTAATAATGCTTTCTATCCTACATTTTTTGAACATCAATAGCATACCAGAAATTAGGATCTTATTTTAATCTCACAACAGATGCTCAAAACAAAGATATCGCATATGTACGTTACATGTATTTAAAAACAGTCAGGTGAAGAAATAAGGAAGTTTCATATGAGATTAGCTTGTTTCTTCCCAGGAAAACATAAAGTAGATTTTTGTTTCTGTTTGGGCTGGGAAAATATCCTGCAGAACCTAATGAACTAAGGTACCTGGACCACGGTATAATTTCGCTGTTGAAACAACAGGACATTTGGAGAGAACCTCAGGCTGGTACCCAAACAGTCATTTGGGAAAGCTGCTGAGGCCACACAGATCTGTTTCAGTGGGTTGCTCACAACACGTGTGTTCCTCCTCACACACGCTTCTCTTTTTTACATGGATTTCTACAATTTCTCTGCTCTGAATTCTCACAAGATGTTTTATCACTGCTTTTCTCTTCCTTCATGTGAAAAAAAGGCAAAGTAAAAGAAGACTATCAAATCTATTTCAATGCAAACAAGATTCACTACTGTTACTGAAGGTGGTTTTCAGTCTCAAAACCACCTTCTTTTTTAAATCATAAAACCAAACCTTGAAGACTTGGTTCAAGTTTTTTTTTGTTAATGAATTTCTTTATTAACAGGTCGAATAAGAATTTTCACTAAAAAAAATATAACTTCTATGATGATCCTTTTGGAGGTCTGTGTGTGGGTGTGGTTTTTTTTCTTTTTTTTTCTGAGCAATGGTCACAATCAGAGTAGCAGAAGTGGGTCAGGAAATTTAACCTGACTGTTCGAACTCTGGGCTGAATCTGTCAGGTCTACAAGGCCCAGGTTTGTCAGAACTCAGTGGATTATATGCATCTGAATGGCAAAACAGATTTAAAATGCTGTCTATTTCAACTTAACATTTGCCCTAGACATTGCCGAATTTCAATTAATATGAACTCTATTGACTCAGCTTCAGCAGTCAGCAACTTTGGTACCTAAATGAAGCTCTTAATTGCATATGCTGTAGTGCAATTTTTTTTTTCCTCTGATACATGGTCATTTAACAATTTTTTAATACCTAAAGAGAACAAGTGCAACGCAATCCTCGCGTTTTCAGTTTTGGTTAGTGATATTTTATGAAGTGAATATATAATGTTGACAGATCTGAGTAATACTTCATATGGAATTCTGTGGGACCTTTTAAAAATATTTTAAGTGTAACTAAATCATTTCAACTACTGTAAATGGTAAGAAAATGTATTTTAAGCATATAAATACCATTTTGAAAAACGTTTGTTGGGTTTCAGGTTTTTATTGATTTTAAAATTACTTACTGAATAGAATTAAGGACAAAGAGCATAAAAGGATGATTTAATTTACTTCACATTTTTCTGTACAATAGCTTTAATGGAAAACAAGAGGATGGTTTATGCTTTAACTAGAATAAAAGTTAATATAATAAAGTATGGGAGCAAATTCAACTACAAAACTAGTTGCAGACAATCTGGGAATACTAGGTGTATGAGCCTTTGAAAATAAAGCACTCACTACGCTAAAAATTAATTTTCTTTTTGCCAACGAGTTTTTTTTTCAGGCTTTTCTCTGATATTGTAGAACATACAAATTTTTAAACACTGAAATGATAATCAAACACTTTCTAGGTGGTGTTTAAAGACATTTAAATGAACTGCTCACATTTTAGTTACAAAAAATTAAGAAAGGATTCAGGAAAACTAAATTCTTGGAACAAATTACATAACAAGAAAATAATGTGGACACTGTAAGTTCTTATTTGTTTGTGTACAAAAATAATTTGTTTACTTGTAAAACTGGAATTTTCAATTTGTATCCTAGCCTGAAATCTTCATTTTGATATGAATAACAGTATAATTTAATATCTCGTTTAATGATCTTAAGCTTCTTTTTTATTCCCAGCATATTTAATGTACTTAGAAGTTAACCAAATCAGCCCAGTCATTGAAAAGGAAAGAATCGAGTAAGTTTCCAAACAGTAACATGAGTCTTAACGAGAGATTTCAAATGAAAACAGCGATGAGTTATGCAAACGCAGCTGATATTGCATCATACTCCCAAATCATCTCTAAATTAGCTCTATGTCAGGGGGCTATGCTGAGAGAATAGGTTCTTGTGAAAGTGTGTCAGATTTAAAAAAGTTAGAATAATATCAGTTTACTGCAAGATCTAGGAGATCATTACATTTTATAGCAATGAGCAAAGTTTTTAAGTTCCTTTTTTGGTTGTTTGGGGGAGGATGTTTCATTTTAAACCTGTAGCTCAATTTAATATATTACTTTAATAAATTACTTTCCTATTTTTTTATTCAACACAAAACATTTTCTGATTTTAGTGCCACCATGAGCTAAATAAGTAGATCTTGTCCAAGTGACAGGTACTTTGAGTGCTCACAGAAGGAGCAGTCCTTTAATATGAGCTGTGTTAGACGAATGTCTGAACTGATTCTACTTTCTGAACAGGGAGGCAGAAGGATCCCAGGTAAACATTGTATGTCACAAAGTGTGCCTACAACTGAAAGAAAATACCTCAGAGAGAAACATCACAGACTTTTGTTATGTTTGACAGAACAAAATGCGACTGTTATGGGTGGTTTTTGTCACACAGTGTTGTAAAACATCGAAAAGGCAAGTCCTCAGGTTTAGTGCAAATTTTGGAATAAGATTATACAGTAGAAGGCACCATTGGCCTAAAGAAGCTCCACAGTATTTCTTTAGTTGCCAACATAACAAACTATAAAAATCAGCCAAAATCAGTTACAGCATACAGCTCAAAATGATGCAGAACAAAAACTCTCGCTAGAGGTCTATGGTTGCCAGTTGTGACATGCTGTATGTGGCTACAGTACTGCGGTGACTGAATTAAGTACCAGGAATATGGCTAGGATGTAACATATTTACATAGAAAGTATCAAATTAATATTAGAAATTTTGTATGTATATGTTTATGTTTGGCTTTCATTTCTGTGTTTATATAGATGAGTTTCATAGGAGAATAATGAATTTTAGTTTATCCATACAGCCTTTTTTAATTATTATGTAATAACAAAGACATATTGGTGCAATATATAATAGGCATGTGAATAGTAATTCTTTCTAATGACCTTCATGACAGCTAACTATGTGGTTATGCCCCACTAAGCTGATATCATCGATGGGAGAAAATGCAAGATTCACATGTTTATCTAAACTTCACAACCATTTTTCTCATTAGAGCTACTTATCTATGTATTTATCTATTAGTTTTGTTGTAAGCATCACTGCTGCATGAACAGATTAATTTTCAACGCTTCTGTACATTAGCTTCATTTTAGGGACATGTGACAGCACTACACATATTAAGTGATTGCTGAAGTTAGACAAGAAGTTGTTAGTGACAGAAACTGGAAGGCAGAAGCTGAAGCTCAGTCTTTCCAACTCCAACATCTTCAAGTGAATGATCATCCTATTCTCCCATTGTTTACCTCTCTATTAAATGCAGAAGCCCCTCTTCTCCTTGGGTGGGCAGCCCCCTGGAACAAACCCACATTCCCTCTCACAGTGTGTTAACCCTGGGAAGATGTGTACTGATTCTGAGGCAGACGTTTAGGCAAGAGAGCAGGGAGCAACATTCATCATCACAAATCAGAGCTGGAGAAAGATTACAAAGATTAAGCATACCATTTTCTAAGGCTTTCCTCAGCTGTCCACCTTGAGCTTTTTTAAAAAAGAAATTCTTTGAAACCCGAAGTATTTCATGTACCTGTTATTTATAGAGGATGAAACTCAATTCTTCCTTTTAAAGACAGGGGAACAAGCATTTATTCAGAAGGGCCATCTGGTAAAATGAAACTCAATCCAACTGTCAGGCTGCCTGAAAATTTCATTCAGAACCTTCTACTGCAGCCTAAAGTAAAATAAAAGTTGCAGCCTCTGCCTTTTCTTGTGGTGTTGCTGTGTATATTTGTTCCTTATTGGAGCTTTCCACATCCAGACATGCACACCTATCTTAGAAAAAACATCTACTGGCAGAGAACGTAGCACAGAAGGGGCAGGAAGGCCAAGCCATGGCCTCGTATGTCACGGGAACTTTTATCACTTCTCTTTGAAATAGAATACAGTGACTACGAAAGAAAGGTAGGCACTTAACGAGCATTTGCATCTTTCAAAATTTCTTGCTCTCTTCTCTCGCACGTCTAACATATACATTGCATTTCAAATACATTTTTGCCTGTGACAATTTAGATTCTGGTTATCTGTTGCACAACTATGTCCTGTAGGTGTTAGGGAGACACTGAAATTTTGTGTATTTAGACACTTCACATGTGTGTTTAGGCTTGTTAAATCTAGAGAGGGAGTTCATGAATATCAGGGTGAAGGGGAATAGAAAAGTAACTCCCAGAATACTCTCAAAGAATAATACGACCTTGTACAAGTATCCATGAAAGAAAGGTACTCAGGACCAGCATTGCACAGAGAAGTCAAGCGGAAGCCCAGAGTCTATGACTTGCCCAAGGTCACCCAGCAGTCAGTGACAGGAATGGGAATGGGCCAAGGTCTCTTGATTCCCATAAACATGCCTTTATTTTAACATAAACCGCAACACTGACATGCAATGACATGTCTGCCAGCAAATATTTAGTATATATATGCTTCAAACTAGCCTTACAGACACCCACAGGTATATCAGGCTAAAAATACGCTTAAAATACAAATGTTAAAAAATAAAAGGCAAAATGCTAAGATTTCTTGGGAAAGTTGTGAGGAATTCTGTGGCACAGTTCTGTATCTCCTATTCCTGGCCCAAAGGTAAATATTTCTTGTTTGTTGATTATGTTTCAAGAACTGAAGGCTTCATACCAGAAGTCATACATGTTTGGTTTAGACAGAAATATTTTGATTTTCAAAAGGGAGGCTTTGGTACTTTCTGTTAATTGTTTAAAAACAGATACACTGTAGAGTCAGCAGAGAATAAAAACAATGAATATTTTCTTGTGTAAAAAAAATTTTCTTTATTTTCTACTTGTTTTGTCCACTGCAAATGAGAGGGTTTATAATAGCTTTTTTGTTTCTTGCTTGGCTATATCTTGGTCAGAAATAGCTGTCTGGATAATAAATTTTGTATAAAATTAAAAAAAAAAAAAAAAAGACTTTAAGAAGCCTCCTATTTTGTTTCTAATGAAACAGACAATTTTTGCTTGTGTTTGTGAAGTAAGAATTTGAATATTTTTCCTTAGACATTTTCCTCAAAATTTATAAAGAACAAAACCTACCAAAAACTAATACAGAAGAAAAAAAAGAGAAATCTAATCCTGTAATCTCTAATCAAAGACTAACTTAATTTTTACATAGTGACACTTTGGCTTCAGGGAAATAATAATTTATGTTTTGTCAATTACTGCATTTTCCCTACATTTGTTTTTTTAATGGTTGAAATTAAATTAGTCAAATTAGACATCATGTTACTCCGTAAGCAACAAGGTAGAAATTGATCTAGCTTTGGTTACAAAACACACAACAGATCTACTTGTTCTGCTTCATGTCATAAATATGGCCACAGGGTACTTCTAATGGGCCATGTGTTAAAAAGAAATAAAATAGTGGAAATACTGTAAAAAACTAGTCTGAAAAAATAATAATATTCATGTTCCTTCTGAATGGGACTTTCATTGAAGTAAAGCCTGCAAATTTGGGCCTTTGGTGCAGTCCTGCAGCATATGAACATTCAGAGGAAACTGTGAAAAGTCTGATCCAAAGATTTTTTTTGGAGAAAACCAAAATTGCAATTAAAAGGAGAAGAAATGCTAGACAGCTGCATGTATAGGCTTTTATTTGTAGAGCTCTCTTCCCAGTTTACTGAGACTTTTAACATGTAGATTGCAAAAACTACAGCAAGACTTTCTTATCACTAGACCCTTCCTCACTCCAACCCAGTAGTTCAATAAAAGCTCAGTTATTTCTGATACAGAACCCTGATAAAAACCTCAGACAAACACTTCTCCTCAAAATACATCTACTGCGTGTATGCCAAAATGGTAGCAAATGACAAGAATGGGACCTCAGTTATGGCTAATGTTAATTCAGGCCACACCTATAAGACATTTGCAGTCTAAACCAATTGTTTCAAAAGCATTTTAGAGCTGAGTGATGAAGTGTGTGCTTCTCATAAAATGTTTATTAGCATTGTCTCCATCAAGACTTTCTTGTCAGTGCCACACTTAGGCAATAGACAATACAGCAGATGTATCTGGAGAGCTGGGCATGAGCAGGTCTTGAGCTCTGATCCCAGCTCTGCTACTGATAAAAGGCATAGCCTTAGGCAGCTCACCTGGTCTGCTTCCCTCTCCTTCTCTGCAAATGCTCCTACCAGTGGCCAGAGAAGAGAAATTTTGTTTCATAGTAAATGATGAAGTCATCACAAAGCATGAGAAATATTACTACATACAACCCTCTGAAGATGGGCACTATGGCTAATAAGTAGTTGCACTTTCCTCTTAGAAAACACCACCACCACAGTATCAGCATAACTCAAAAAAGAGAACCATTTCCATTGGCAAATTTGCCATGAAGCAAGGAGCATTTACAAAACTTAACACCATTTTTCAGTGACTGGCAGGAGAAAGACAGGAGGAGACAATAAAATACCTGCCTTTGAAAAGATGCCTCTGAAAAATACACCTAAATTTGCAAAAGCTCATTGTCTAGAACTGAGGCTAGGGACAGCTCAAATCCTTCGTCACGCACCACGTAAGGGCTAAGACTCACATGTAGGCTGGGCAATGGCTGTAATCATTTCACTGAGAACTGTTGAATGCTGAACTCTCTTGA
This sequence comes from Aviceda cuculoides, assembly GCA_035590195.1. Taxonomy (NCBI): domain Eukaryota; kingdom Metazoa; phylum Chordata; class Aves; order Accipitriformes; family Accipitridae; genus Aviceda; species Aviceda cuculoides. Next base: position 19,857,840 of record JAVJGG010000085.1, read on the forward strand.
AAATTTGACTCACTGTGTAGACTTTTATTATCAAAAGCACTAAATCATTTCTGATTGATCCAATTTAAAGCATTTACGCAGGCTGTTGCATGTATGTTATACGCAACATGAATACATTGCACAGTAGAATGTGGCTTTTTTGCCAAATATAGTAACTTCCTGCCAAAAACTCTTACCCAGCAGTGGCAGAATGGAAACAAATAAACAAGGTGCTGGAGAAAATGATTAATGCATGTGCTGCAGCTTCACTTCCAATCCAAATTGACTGAGTTCTGGCAGACAGACAGCTGAAGTTTAGCCCTTTATTCCAGAAAACCAATATGCAACAATCAGTAATCCTATCATAAATGCCTAGAGATATCCCAAATACACGGTCAATGTCAAACATTGTTTTGCAATGATTACATCCAAGCCAATGATGAACTGAAGAGCTTGGTCTTAATTTCAGCATTGTAAATTCCCAGTATTTTACTTTGAGTTGCACAATGTTTGATATTTCTAGCTTGTGAAGGCATGCAATTTGACAAGTCCTATACTCTTTTAGTTAAAGCAAATCGCTTTTGCTCACAGCTGTGGGAAAAATCCTAATGATACAACCACTAAGCACCCAAGCAATTCAAAACCAGAAGTCAAATGAATACAAAATACCACTTTTTAAACTCTCCCAATTGTTAAGACTCCTCTGATTTTTTGAGGACCTGAACTCAGGACTTCTAAACGCTGGGACTTTGCAATATTGTCAACAAGCCTTTCTTTGCTGGTTTATCTCGAGGCCCTCCTCTGTCTCAGAGGTTCTCTCGTCACTTGACATTCCAAATTATGTGCAGGTCATAGGAAAAAGTAATAGCTCTCTAAAGATGGAACAAAGGACTGTTAAGGCACAAAGAAATCAGCATCATCAGCACGGGAAAACTATGCATTGCCTTGCCCAAAGGAAATAAAATGGACTCAAAACTTGACTAGACTGAGATCAGAATGTAAGCCTATTCTTAAGAGCCAGCTGTTTAAATAAATTTTGCTTCCTTCACAGAACCACAGAAATAAGAGGAAAACATTTTGGGATTTGTCCTTCACAAATCAGCTATTTGCAAGCTACACTTGCATCCTTTAGCAATATGTCAAAAGTTTATAGGGGGTCCTCAATTAAAGGAGCAGAATACTTTTTCCTTGAAGAAGGATGGCAGTCTCAATGTATCCACAAGGTTTTGCATGTTACAAGGCAAAAGAAGACTGTGTGACCTCTTTGCTAATGTGGCAGTTGTGGTTCTGTTAAGCTACATAATATTGAAGTACTGAAGCTGTAAAAAGATCATAAGCTGCAAGTATGATATAGGGCCACATCCAAGTTACAAGTGTTGCTGAGATGCTCTGAATAAGGGATGCTACATGTTTTTTTCAAAGTACATGCACATACCCAAAGAGATATTTTTTTAAATTATTATTTCTGCAGTAGCTGCTTAGCAGGAACCTAGCTAAAAAGCATTCAAAAGAGAGAACATTGCCACCTGTGCAGTGCATGAACTGCATAAGCTAAGAAAAGACACACTTGATAAACACAGTACCCAGGCTGCAAGAATCATTATTTTGTTTCCTTTGATTCAGACTATAGTCAAGCTCTTACACAATGAAGTCCAGGGGTCTCTTGACTGTCTCCCATTTCACAGTCAGGGAGGTCCTTTCAATCTCTTGTATGAGCTGAGTGCCAAGTAAGGGGTCAGCCATTTGCTAAAATGTTTGGCTCAGTCATCACCTACTGCTTTTTGTTTGCCGAAAAGGAATTAAGAGAAAGGAGGGCAGGGGAATAAGAACAGATTGGAAAAGGAAGCAAGAGGAGAACAGGAGAATGATCATTGAGCAGTTTTAGCAGGAAAATATTTCAGGGGAGGGAACACCTAATGTATGTGACTCTCTGAAACAAGTCGGATGAAGTTGGTTTTTTTTAAACTGTATTTATGGTCAAGGAGAGGAAAGAAGATGAAGAAAAACTGTCTGTTAATGGACACATGCTGGTTCCTATAGCCCAGAGTCTGCATACCTTCTCCAGTGGATAGACGTGAGGCCAAACCTCTGGAACGCTTGATATCGAAGTCCTAATTAGGACAACTTGATCACTCTGCCTTATAAGAGGTTGGAGCCTTTTCCAAATCCACTCTGAAAATCCTCAAGTATTGATGTACAACATAAAAGTAGTAAGTGCAGAGGGCAGCATTTTCAACTGGTAAATTATCCTACCCAATCTTGGTAAATGTATGTTGTCAGTTCTAATACAGATTACAACAATGTCTTTTTAGCAGCTATGAAAACCTATTTATTACTAGGTATAGCCATAAAGAAACACTGTAAATGTTTTCCATGTACCTGCATTAAGTTTTACATTTATTGAATTTTATTTTGCATTTAAGGCTTTGTTACTATTTTATGGTAGCTAACTGTACATTTTTCTTTCTTTTTAAGATGAGCACCACACTAAAGAGAGTCCCACTGATACTCAAAAAAAATTTGCACATGCTGTCAAAAAGCAAAAATGGGTATTATTGATTAATCATAAACTTAATATCATAGGTTTCTGCCTAAACACCTTCATACAGCTCAATGTACTCAGAGATCAGAAAAATTCTGAAAAAAAGAGAATCTGGAAAACCACACACATATATAAAGATGCCTCCCCATAACCAGTTAGGAAGCACAGCTAGTATTCAAAACCAGCTCCCTATTAGAAAGGCACAGATTCATAATTCAGTAAAAAAGTCCAGAGTGTGCCCATACAACACTCTTTGATCAACTGTATTATCTCTAATAGCACCATCATGAAACTTTGTAAAGAACATTTACCTGTTCATTAACACTATAGGTAAAGTTCTGTAAAAGCACTAGGTTACTAAAGGGCTCATCCCATTCTGACACACAAGAAATTCTTGTAACTTGAGATATACTCCTGATTAATTACTTAACGGTAACATTTTTTGTAAAATAGTAAACCTGGATCTGCTAAGCACACTATGCTATCTCATCTGCTCATGAGATCTTGAAACATATTTTCTAAGCAAATTGCACACCATATTGACCCACAATGCCTCACTCACGTTCTCACATACCTCTAACTATTCCTTTAGTCCTCTCTGCGCTTCTGTCTGAACACCCCGTTGACTAATTCTCCACACACCCCTCCTCACTGGTATATTAGAAGAAAGGAACACAGATTTTCAGAATAAGAATATGCAAATGAGAATAGCTTTGCCTCAGTCTTCTCAGATTTCTTGGGCCTCCTTTATTGTGGCAGTCTGTATTTTTTCTGGGGAGTGTAAAGCTGCAAAACCTCACTGCAGAACTATGGTAGTTAAAACAAATAATGTGGCAATCAAGATAGCAATTTTGGCAACAATATCTCCTGTCCTGTTAAGTGCAGAATTAAGCCATTTGTACTGCTAGTGGGACAAGCTTTCAAACAGGCAAATGGCACAGAATGAAAATTCTTCTTTCCTGCTTGACAAATTGTTTGCTTATGTAGGCATAAGATGTTATGCTAGAAGCTCTTTAACGGTGGTATTGAACAACCTTCAGCTGTTCATCAAAGGCTGTGCTAGGCTGCATTCCATACTGATAAGAAAGCATTTTAATGTATTATTTAGTAGAACAAATATGAACGTTTCAAGTTCTTTAAGCTTTGATCCTGAAAAAGGATTTACCTACGAAGAAGGAGGACCTCTGGGTAATAAACAGGTGTATTCAAACATACTGAATTGCACTTACATTTTCAGCTTGTGAAGTTTTTCACTCCTTGTGGTTCATGGTATCCAGATTCTCTGATAATCTCTTCTCATGCTATTTTCAGTTAAGTTTTGTGTATAATCTAAGAATGTCCTACCAGAAACCAACTAGGAGATACTTATACTCATTTCAGCTCTTACAGACCTGATGAAAGTCATAATTATTTACTATATATACCCTATAAATTTTTTAGTGAGGCAGTCAACATTTATAACATTGCTGAATTAGTATTCAGATCAGTCACATGTAAGAATAAGGGGATGTTTTCACAAACTGATACATCAAATGACCTAGTACCTGCATTTCCAGTGCCAGAAGAGTCATAGGAATTCACTCAGGAAACATAATTTAAGCATAAAAGGCTCTCTTTCTCTGAATTTAAGCTACGTATCTAAATGAATTTTCTACAGAATTGCTCCTGTGATTATAATTAAGCACACACATGACTAGAAGCTGTTTACATATTTGGTAAATTGCTGATTCATGTTTATTTTGCAATGGAATTCTAGACTGCACAGTTGAGAAGACAGAGAAGAATAGAGTGAAAAGGGTGGTCATGTCCTCTGTTTGCTCAGTTTAATTAGTAAACAAGAAGTTTAGTTGTATAGAACTTAGCTTATGATAGACATGCTTAATTTTTTTTGTAATTATCACAATAAATTCTGCTATAAAAACTTAAATTTGTATCATTATTGAAAGTAACCTCAGTTAGTGTACAGTTTGATTAAAAATACATGGATACTATTTCAATAGTGACTTAAATAATCAGTGAGAGCTGGAGTAAGAAAACTCATTATGTGTAGCATAAGTCACATTTATGAAGACACTAAGTCTTCAAACCACTTGTGGTTGTCTATGTGGATGGAAAGTGACTTTAATCATTGGCTCCCAACAGTGCTGAGAAATGTAGCTCAGTACAATCTAATTGTTGAGGAGCAGCAAGTTGTGTTTGGCTGAATCACAGTTTATGATTGAAAACTAAGTAGTTTATTTGGAAAATGATCTTTAGAAAAGGATGAACTTCTAAGAGGGCTTGGTAAACAGCAAAATTAAGTCTGTCTGATCAGAGAGAGCCATGAGTCTGAGAAATTAAACTTTTGATTGTTTGTGATATAGAAGGCATGGGAGGCCTAAGTAGAAGAAAAGCATCTAAACTCTTCTCTGGAAATCCCACATTAACATCATACCCCATGGACAAGAAAATTAGACCCCAATCTTAACTACACCCCTTGAAGATGGAGAAGTTGAGGTGTACATGGGCTTCATTAAGTCAGTAAGAAAGGATTACAAAATAATTTCTTTCTCACTTTAAAAGGACATTAGAAAACCTCACACCAAAGAAGGCTGGTGAGAAAAAAAGCGGATCCAGAAATGCACATACTTCCCTAGTTTTCTCAAGCCAAGAAGTAATGGCGTATTTCCCGATAACAGCCCCTACACAGCACAAGGGTCAGTAGGGGATCCTTTTCAAAAAGGTTGTTTGAGTCCAATAAACATGAAAGGGACAATTTACTTCATGCTGGCAGAACAGTGCATTCTATATTCTCTTAAATGTAGACATCACATAAATTCTGGAGAACATCAAAACGGAATTCTCTGTGCACTGGTATGAAATGCGAGAAGAGCAACAGTGAAGTATTACATTTTTGTTGTGCAGTGGTTAAGTGAATGCTTATAAATTAAACCCCTATAGTTACTAGCATCACGTCTGTATATGTGCTTGTACTTTTCATAAGGTTTCTTGCCTGAAGTTTGTGACAAACTATGCCTCTGATGCCATTTTAGGCATAAATATGAATATTTTTATTAAATTGTTTTCATTGTTTCCTCCCACATTCGTTGGAATACTGTTATGGACTTATGGCTGTGTAGTAACAAAAGGTCTTCAAATTCAGTTATATTGTTTTTACACTTTTGCTGCCAACATAATTTTATTATCATACTTGCATACCTGTGCAGCATTCGTTGCTGGATTAAGGAGTGCTCTACATCCATATACTGACATAAGTATCAGAAATGCAGGGTTTTTTCCTAGTTCCCTCTTCATTTTGATATTTCTTTAAAACACAGAAAAACACCCTTCCTCCACAAATATCCCAAGCTTACTCCTCAGAAAGAAAACGCTTGGAAACAAAGCAACTATAATCAGATATTTTTAGGCCACAATTCCTCTCACCCTGAGGTAGACAAGGGAAACGGATGAACTGCTCTGCCTATTTCTCTTCAATGACTGTAAGGAAAACAGACGTAAAGGAAACAGCAGAATGGCTCAGACATCCATGTCCCCACTTCCTACATTGAAACACAGATCAGATGTGCCACCTGGCACAGACACTAACTCTGCCTCTGCAGTGAGATGTATCTGGCACTCAGCAAGTGCTTACAGCACATCAAAAGACTGGGGAGAAAGCAACCTGCAGTGTACCCACACATTATTGTAAAACAAACCCTTTGGGATTCCCAAAATTTTATATTACACCTGTCCTGGCTGAGGCTGAGGCTATGGGACATCTCCTACACTGCAGTGAAGTCTGAGATTATTCTGAATATTAATAATAACCTAATTGCTACAGGTATATGCAACTGGTCCCCAGTCCTGAAAGATTTACAATCAGATTCAGTCCTGCTGAAATTTTTTTGAGTCTTTGCATTAATTGCTATAGGATCTTATGGGGGGCACCAGCAAAACCACCCAAGACGTTTCAAAACTGTTTTTGTACTTTTTATGTACTAACATGTACAAATAAAAAATCCATGGCTGTAAGAGCTTTAAGTAATTTAAAATTCATGCCTTCTGCAGTCCTTCCAATCTTATACTTGTTTACACTAGGTATAGCACAAGTTTAAAAATAAGAGCTATAATATAATTCAAAAGAAGAAAAAAAAAAAAGAAAAAAAAAATCTAGAGAGAACAGCTCCATATCCCAAAACAGTCTGTGTAGCCTTTGCTCATGAGGAAAGGTACTACAGATAGAAACATACAGCTCAAAGCATTTTTGAATAGCATGTTCCTGTGAATGCATTTTAAAAATATACATAAAAAAAAAGCCACTCAGAATGATTCTCTTTCACAATAAAAATAATTTTGCACACAAGGGGAAAAAAGTATTCATGACCAATTTTATTGCTAATTGTTAAGTGTCCAGCTGTTTATCTTTATTGCCTTTTGTTTAAGATCTAGTTAACTGCATGTTCTACAAATGAGTGGGTGGATTGGATTCAAGCAAATATTTTTTTAATGTCTTTTCACAGGCCACTATTGATCTCTCTTTTTTAAACCTGCATCTATTACTTTCCACTAGAAAGTCTTCACAGAAAGAGGAACTTCCTTATAATTAAAAAGGTTTCTTTTATTTACTACTTATTATTTTATTCTACATGGCAAGAACAGGAGATTTTTGTTCCCTAAGTAAGCCAATTTGAGTTGTACATTCCAGTTCATGAGGCAATTATGGCTAAGTTAAGAGGAAGTTAATAGCAATGTTGTATTTGGTGTGCCTCCAAGCATGCTTTCACAGTTTTGATAGCTGACGGAGAGATGATAATTTTATGCAAGACAAAATCCACTCACCATTGAAGTTACTTTGCCAGATATTTCACACTGTCTCCAGTAATAACTAAAGGTATAAATGAATCCCATTACTAAACAATAAGCCTTGATTAAATACATGTATTTAGTATCTCCATTCTCCACAAGAAAGAACATTATTGTTGTACCATGCTAGTGCATATAAGATGATGTCGCGTACTAGTGATGATAAGTTTCATGGCAACTCTCTCAAGCGATGGAGCAGGCAGGGCAATACTTCTCATTCACACTTGGCCTTGCGCTTGCCTGCTCTCTAGCACTGCAGCTAACCAACCAAGTATGTGGAACAGTTCTGGGGCCGATGCTTCCAGGAGAATCTTTCTTTTAAGCCACTCTATCAAATGCACCAATTTCAGTAAAATAGGGTAGACTTTGAATGAGATACATAGTGGGATCGAAAAACTTTGTTAGTTTTAGTACCTGAAAGAGTTGTAAAGCAACAGTCCAAGCATTGGTTCCAGAGCAATTTTTATTAGGATGAAATCTCTTACTGGAATAAATCATTACATATGGTTGCCTTTACTGCTTCTACTGATCCTCTTTCCCATGCACTCACTGACCTCTCTGACTTTCTGAATAAATTTAATAGTGGAGCTATCCAAAGATATCCTTGGAAACTTGCAATCTAGTGACACAAGAGGGATACATTTCCAAATATTGAGACAGTTATCCCCAAGGATATTTCCTACGGCAGGCCTGGCAAGTAGGGAAGCTGCTACAGTCTTATTTTATGCTCAAAAAATGTCCAAGAAGTGAAGGAACTGGTGCCAAAAATATGCCCTAAAATATTAAAGGACAGAGCTAATCATAAATTTTGAAGCTGGTGAAAAATCAGCTGAGATTCTGTTGCTCAGTGTGGTAGCTGGTGTGCAGGTTGTGTTGATCAGGAGAAAATTTGAAAACACATCTGAAAGACTTTTCAATGCCCACCTAAATACAGACTCTTGGTCACTAATAGAACTAAGACTGACGCACAAGACCTGAGAACCTCTCTTACTTTCTACATAACTCGAACTTTAGATAAACTTAATTTTAACTAATATGTATACACTCCATGCAAACAAACTTTGCTCTTCTGCTTCTAAGTTTCTAAATTTGCTTTAAACACAAGATTTGGCATAATCAGTACATGGAGAGGTGAAGGGGAACTGAGGCACATAGCAGCAATGTGATTCTCATGATGTCAGAGGGAACCAGTCGCCAAGTGTTTGAACCCACCAGTTACCCAAGTTATCAATTATAATGTAGAAAAAATAACCAGGGTCGTAATTTAAACTGATTTATAATGGAAAGTTATTTTTTAAAGTTAGCATCAGTGGACTTGCATGATTTTTAACACCAACAGGGCAAAAGATATCAAACAAACTTGCAGCAAAATGTTGCGAGTTAAATAATGTGCACTGAAAACACAGGACTGTGTTTCACATGCATGACACAGTCCATGATGTCCAATCTGATTTTTCAGGCAACTTCAAAGAAACCTTGCAATGATACACAGGATTTGTCTCTGAGTTCCTATCCTATGGAATAGCACACCAGATCCAGGAATATTTAATAATTCCTAGGAACATGTCAAAAAGGATTGAGTTTTTGTGCAAGCATATTTCTGTAATTTGCAAGAACAGGAAGAAGAGGATGAATCACTTTCTGAACAAAAATAAAGCTGAAGCTTTCCTAGATTTCCGTTTCTAAAAAAACTGACTTGTATGTGGGTGCAGTCTAAGATCTCCTGGACTGTCCAAGTGGCACTTATCCTTCCCAGGTGTTCGCCACTGAGCCAATACATCTGGGGTTTTGTCCCCAAATTACCTGTATACAAGGATGGTGCCCTCTCACTGTAATGGGGAAATTGATAACAATTAGAAAATATTGTACAACCGTGAATAATAAAGGTATTATTTCCATTCAGTGACTGAAGATAATGACATTCAAAATGTATCTACCACACAGTGCATCCCAAATACCTGCTCCAGTGGTAAGATGACAAAAAAAAGTCTGCATTCGGATCCAGTATTCCCCCTGAATATAGTTTAAATTGCTTTGTTGCAGATCAGGGACCTTATACATTATTTGACTTTGAAGACACTCAGGATACAAAAACTGTAATTTTAATTATATTGCCATGATACTTTGAATGATTATTGTTTGCAGTTTACTGGCAATGACAGAGTCAGCAATATCATGAATCTGTTTTAATCCCCGGTGCTTATTCAAACCTGAAGGTTCCTAGACCCATTCATAAACTGCAGTCAAGGGAAGCATCTTGTGGTAGATGGGGGCATTTTACTAGAAGATGTTTACACTCAAATACTACAAGTGAAAGTGCTTTGGGGTAGAAGCTTTCCACTGACTTTAGTCATTGCCATATTGAGTGTTAGTTTTCTTATTTTGATATCAGAAGATCATTCTAAGCCGCTGGGAGAGAAGCAGCAGGAAGGATAGAAGCAATACACAGTCTGAATCCGACTGCTGGGCCACCAGTTGGACAACACAGAACTCATCAAGCTTTCTGCATGGCTTTTCTCAGCTTGTACAAAGCCAAGGAAAGATTGTGTTTTTGGGGCAGCCGAGTGTATCATTCCAAGGTATTACTGATTTTGGAATGCTTGAACTGTTGAATGCCCAAACTGAATGATTCACAGTTTTGAAGGGTAGGTAAGTACTACTCCCTGAAAATAAAGCCTTTAGGCAAATGGAGATCAAACATCAAGGCATAAAGAGACCAAAACGAGCATTTGTTTCAGGAAACACCAGCCCATGTTATCTTTGCAGAAAGGATTTCTGCATTTGCCAATATAATTTTTTCTTTCATACAGGTGCTACAAAACTTGGAAAAGTTCAAAGGTAGAACTCACAACAGCTTCTTCCACTTAATTCTTCCCTAGAAGCCCATTAATGTATTTAACTGCTTTACTCTACCACAATGCTGGCTTTATATTGCTCCATCAGAAAATCCTAGTCTGCCTTAAAAATCAAGAGGAAAAGGGAGCACCTACGATTTTCCAGATGGCTTCCCAAATTATTAATGAATTAAAGTAATGATTAAAAAGACAAAAGAGCCACTGTTTGTTAATCTACTCTGCCTACAAAATATACTACGATGAACATTAGCGCTAAGCAATACAACATAAACTGTTTGAAGTACTGCACTTAAGAAAAACTGACCCAACACACTTGAAAATTCCACAAGATGTTTTCCAAGACTCATGTCAACATGTCAGAGACATGGTTTTCCCTTTCTAATCAAAGCTCATAGGATCTTCCATTTCTCATGTGAAAGAATAACCTCTAGTAAACACATACCAACTGTAGGCAGAGCCTGACTTACATATCTATTTCCAAGTTCACAACACCACTTTTTTTCATGGACTGAGCATGCTTGGAACCTGGCCCATGCTTAAATAAGTATTCAGCCTGAATCAGAGCTCTAGGCTTTACCTAATTAGAACAATTCATAAATAACAATAAAACTGGAGAAATTTAATTAAAAAAAGGAAGAAAATATTGATCACTGTGATGTCCATAGTACAAGAAAACATAATATTTAAGGAATATCTAGTATGATCTGTATTTTTAGTAATTTGACATATATAGTTTGGTCTAATAAGCCAACACTTAAATAGGAAAGCTATGCTTCCTCTAAAAATCAGAAAATTGAAACTACCTTGCAGAAGTTTATGAAAAATGGAAACTGTTTTGACTCTGTTTCACAGGAAAAGAATTCATTGCGTGAAGCTGTCAGTCACTAACATTGAGACACTCAATTTTCCTACAAAAAAATGCACAAATGGCTTTCATTATATTTAGCTGCAGCTTTAAGAAAATTTAATCAACTTAAACTGTTTAGTCTTTTTCCCTGATGAAAATCATAAAGTCAAATTCACATTTAAACCTGTTTAAAATGAAGCTCCTGTCAGCACCTCTGTTTATATTAAATCTACAGGCATGAAATACACTAAAATAAGAATAATGATATAATGTCTTAAGTGTATAATGTTAACATAGGTCCCAGACAGAAAAGTGGGACAGACAGGCTGAACATTGCAAATTAATTTTCAATGTGTTATATTTATAGCTGTCATCTTTTCTAAATAGTGGCTCTTGTAGCTTTTACACATTCTACTTATCCATCTGTCTCTGTTAGTCAATGTCTATCCACTAACATTAGTATTTCAGCAGAAAATTGATACCTCCAGATTTTCAGAACGGGTTGGCACACTGGATATCGAGTTCTCCTGGTACTAGCTTTCAGGAACAACAATAACAGTTACCAGGAATGGTACACCTGAGATATCCCAGCTGCTATGCTTGTGGTGTGCTGTCCCTGAAAGGCTGTCCTGGTTTTGGCTGGGATAGAGAGTTGATGCCAAAGTGAAGCTGCGGTCTACCAACTTGGACAGCTCAGTAGCAAGCATCGAGGCCAAAGCTAATGTGTGCTGTGTCAAATTCAGTCTCTCTTCTAGGTATCGCCTAGCTTTTGGCACCCAACATGAGGCTCGAACCCACAACACTGGAATTAAGAGTCCCATGCTCTACCGACTGTGGCGTAGATGCCAGGGCTTGAACCTGGGACCTCACACACTGGGGGGGTGGGGGGGGAAGTGAGCGAGCGGCTGCGTGGTGCTTAATTGCTGGCTGGGGTTAAACCACGACAGTCTGGCCAGTGCCAGTGCTCCTCCATCTCTTCTATAACTATGGAATCTATAAGAAAATTAGGTAATAATTAGAGAACAAAACTTCCAGAAAAATACTGGAATTTGTGGATAACCAATCTTAGAAAAACAGGTACATCTTCATATGAAGTTCCATCTGATCAGAAGTAAACTACCCAAGAGGTCTCAAAAACTCACCTAAGACTTGGGTTTGTTTCCCTATTTCACATTTTATTAAAGTACCATAAGATTAAAAAACAAACCCCAGAAAAACCCAACGACTATACCTTCCCAAACTCACAGTATTACTATTAGGGCCCTTTTTCTGGGCTTTACAATCACATCTTTCAATTCTTGAGTCAGTGGCTCAAATTATACAGAAGGCAGCAAATCTTTCAGATATGATGTCTCTGCCAAATGGGTCATAGGATTAATACAATTTCTCCTGGTATATCTATAGCACAATGCTGCTTCTTGGCATTTGCTGAGAACTGGGTTTAATGTGTCTTAAATTATGCAACCCAAAGGACTATTTGTGCTTGAAAGATGAGGACAGTACCATGGAAATAGATTGACCAATTATTGCATTCCAGACATGTCCAACTTTCATAGTGACTTTACAAAAAGTTTTTTGAAATACCAGGAACCAGTTTTATATTTATATGTACAGGATTACAGCAATACTTTCTGGAATCTGTAGCTCTGAATGCTACCAAAGCTAAATATTTTATAAAGCTTGTGATAAATGAGACTGTAGATGATTTAAATGAGTAGAGGTTCCCTGGAATCACCTTAAAGAAATGAAAGGCAAAACTCTAGGGTACTCTGGAACTGAGACCATGCTGTACAGATTATAAATATGAAAATAGCTCATATCCTATAGAAGCTAAGGGTTTCTGATATAGGACTCTAGAAAAAGTCATATTATATAAAAGAGAAAAAATTTCTAATACGATTTAAAAAAATTTTTGTTATTACTTGGCATTCTTCATGGAGTTCTTTTATTT
>JAVJGG010000085.1:19870865-19883669 GCA_035590195.1 Aviceda cuculoides
TATCAAAAAGCACTGAAAAAATATTGGGAAGTTTGTACATCTTTTTAGGCATTTTCCTATTGAGAAGTGTTGCAGCAACTACATTGTCTTCTTATGCTTATCTGCTTGTTATTGTTCTTAGGGTACTATTTCCTCACTAGCTATATATAACAAGAAGGTAAAACAGCAGGATTAATGAGATAAAAGTTCATGATTGTTACATAGTCCATTTGCGGGTGCAAAAGATGCAATCAGTCAATCTATTTCCTTTTCAAATTATTCTAGCACTAGTCACAGTCTGTTTGCTGTATTCTGAAGACTGGATTAGTCCGAACAAGGTTTTGCACTTTTTTGTATGCAGAAGATAAAATATATTGGCTGTGGGTAAAACGGCCTCTGTTCTGAAGTTGACAATATAAAGGAGCAATTCATAAACATTATTTCTGGTATCTTAATTTTGTTTTCAGGTATGTTACTGGAAGATGCACTTTGAACTCAACATAGTCATACTTACTGAGTAACATGGATATTATGCTATTTAGTAAGGCTTACATTTAAGTGACTTATCTCCCATAATACTGAAATTAAAGGAATTTTTGTGAAAGTCTTCCTAGTATAGCCAATCAGGGCAACACTTCACACTACATTTTATAGTTTCAAAACGAACACCAAAGGTAGGTGGGAAACTGTCTTTTGTCATACAACCATGCTTGAGATTTCAGAAATTCTCCCCATGTGAAATTAGGATAGAAATTGGAGTTATTCTATGCAGATTTTAAATAACTTTAATTGAATCATTAGGTATGACAGCAATTTCAAACTAAAGAGAATGTTATTTGGTTGAGAAAATATCAAAATAGGCTATTGCAAATTTTTTTTGAATTGAAAAGCAAACCTGCTTGCAGTGGAAAATATATTCTGTATTGATGATTTTTTTATTTTTAAAAAAAGTTAAATCATTTGACCAGCTCTGCATATCAAAATTACTCACAAAATCTCTGAAAGCCTGCAAATCTTCAATGCATTATTTTAGACAGACGTGTGTAGGCAGACACATGTGAATTTTGGTGTGTACCTGTCAACTTTGGTCTGAACATGGAAATTCCCCCAGATTTCAAACACATGAACATCTCAATGAATTAAAAGCAAAATTAACTGTTTTTTCTGGATGCACAACATTCACTACCAATGTGTGGGATGGTACATATTTTTTAATTAAGATGATAATACCTTTCATGTAAGATTCACTGTGCTTAAAGCGAAACTCCTCTGGCTTTACTTTTGTTAAAATGCTCCCCACAAACTTCCAACTGAAAATCAAAAGTTAGATCTCTGAGGTTACATAAACTAAGAGTGGTGAAAGACTAAGTCCCAAAGAACCTTACCATTGATGTTAAGGCTATGTATTTGTTTCTCTAAGCTTTTATGCTTGTTTACAAATGAGTCATTATGATTGGAGCTAACAAAAATTTCATTTTGCATTCTCTGGATAACTTCTGTTAGGGCTTGTTAACAAATTAAGTAGAAGTAAAGAAGAAGTAAATTACACATCTGACTAACATATTAAAATACAGCAAACCTAAATACACCAGTAAGTGCTGAAGGCCTTATTACTACTATACTATGTCACTAACTTCCCAGCTATTGAATCAGTCATCATACTCTCATTTGATTGATAGCATTATTACTCCGATGGTTTTCTCTGTTACATGTACTATATTTTTGTAACGTTCTTTGTCTTTTTCTCCAAGGAGTTTTTCTATTTTGGCATTTGTATTAGGAAATGGATTCGTCTCCTAATCTATGCTACCTTCTCCTCTTTTGGCGGCATATTCTCTGGAAAATTTCCATTTTCTTACACAGCCTGCCAATCTGACCACTAATGTGGTTAAACATTTTCCACTGGTCTTCCAGCAATAATTTTTATGCATATTAAATTCCCTTCTCAATGGTACCAGATGAGATTCTTTAGCCAACTACTCTTGAAACACAGTATACCACATCTTCCATCTTCCTTCCCATTTTTCTCTTTCCTTAGCCACTGTGAATCTTGGATTATTCTCCTGCATCTTTCAGTGTCTATCACCTTAGTGGACCAGGCCCTCAACCAACATAAAAAACAGTGTAGCTTCATGGAAGTCACTGGAACATGAGTGATTTATACCAATGTTCCCATCTTTACAGTTCAATCTATGTCAAAGTTTATCCCAGCAAAACTACAGTGAAGAGAGAGGGACAGGGAGAGAGAAAGATGAAGCAGAACCTTATAATACCGATTATTGTGCCACAGCCACAGTAGTCCGCCACAATAATCAGCCACAGTTTGTGAAGTGATTTCACAAACTTGTAAGATGTCAGAAAGTTCAATGAAGGGTTTAAAAGACAGTAAAAAGGCACAATATTGAGAAAGCTGTTTTTCCCTTTTGAACCCACTGCCTATTTATAAAAGAATTAAATACTGCACACACTTTACTAACTCAAACAGTACATCCTCCACATTCCGCCACATCATTTGCAATACAATTCTCAAGTCTGTTTTGCTCTCCCTTGCCTTCAATAAATAGAAAGGGAAAAAAGATAGCAAAGCAGTTAAGTTTTCTGGAAGAGACAAGGAGGCGAGCCCATGCCACATCAGTGAGATTGAAATTCCAAAGAGGAAGGTTGTGTCCCTTTTTTTCTACATTATCAGTTGCTAGCTCATCCCTTTCAGATTCACATGGGACTTTGGCCCTGGTTTTATGCTGTGAATCTGGCCTGCCCAGCTGCAATTTAGTTATCTGCATTCAATTTTTGTCTTTTTCTTCTTTTTTTCCTTTTTTCTTTTTTAAAATACAGGCTAATCTTCATCACTTGCATTTTAATTGCTTGGAAATGCCAAGTTGTTTTGGTTCAGTCAAACCACAGAGGCGATGTTTATCACAATTGTTACACTGCGAACCAGTTCAGTTCTCACCAAAAAGAACTGTTACTCCCATCAGTGACATTTTGTTCTGAAAACAAGGCTACTGATTTGGCTAAAGGAAACAAAACAGCCTTTCCGACTCAGAGATAGCTACAAGACTCTCATATCAACTGTGAAACAGAGGGGAGGTGCCACGGACCCAAGGATATCAGTTTCTGGAGGACCATTTACTGATATGGAGGTTAAATCATAGTGAAAGAAAGATGCTTCATTTTTCCTGCACTCCTTGTGGATCAAAAATTCAAAGTAATTCTTCTTTAAAAAAGAAGAGCTATTATAAAATGCTAGTTAGGGTTAATATGACCACTCTTCAAAATAAGTTTGTTATTAGTGTGGTAAGAAGATATCATTTCATGTATTGGCCAGACTAAGCAAGGATGAGAGAGAGACTGATATTTTTGAGTAGGCAAAATAAATCAGTTCTCTGATCACAGTGTATTACCTTTCCTGGGTCAATGACACTGTGAGCCATCAGCAGTTTGTCTTGCTTCTTGGACAGCACATTCAGGCAAAAAGCAGGCTCACAGGTCTTCAGCTTAGAAAAAGTCACCACAGCTAGTGAATAAAATATCTGGATTGCTTCAATAAACTTTAAAGAGTTTACTCCAGTTTCTTCTCACCTTAAAAAAAAAAGAAAAGTCCACCTGTGGAAGTATACCAACTATATGATGATCCTTATGGGTCCCCTCCAGCTTGAGATATTCTATGATTCTATATGTGAAGAGCTAGAGTAGGATTTGCTCTGGATCAGTTGTGGTCTGCCTGAAGGAATGTAGACCAAAACTGAGCAATTTTGAAACTCCGAGACTCCTTGATTAACATAATGATATACAAAGACTGTGTCAGTCAGCAAAGAACCATATCCATCTCTGAAAGGAAGTGTGGCTTCTGTTGAGCAGCAGTGAACAACAGTTAAAAGACAACAGCTAAGGAACATCGTAAGGAGCAATGTTGGAAGGGGATTAAAGGAAGGTAGCATGTAATTATCCCAGTTGGAACTCAGCCTGGAGTAGCATTTCAAACTGTTTTTCCTTTTTCAAGAATAATTACTATGAAAACATGCAACCAAGACTGTCAAAACAGATGTCAATATTCCATTCAAAATATGTAAGAGCCTTTCATTATTAAAAGGGAATTTGTAACTCAGAACATCAGAAGTTAAGTTACATTGTTTTTACATATCTGTTAGCAGTATGTCAACTGCAAGAAATAAAGGTAGTACTCCAGATCCAGATGTCTAGAAAGAAGAGGCTAAAGTCAGATGGGGATTCAATAGTAATTTTTAAAATCAGAATAATGCATGTTTATTCTTAAACACAGTTCTTTGGCACCATTCATGGCCTGGCTGTGCCCTTTATGACAACTGAGGGACCAGTGATTGTGGAATGGAGCAAACTGCGGGAATTGAAAGGGAAGTTTTCACCAGCATCACTGCCAAAGACAGTGCTTGACTGAACCACTGCTATAGACTGTTAAAACCCTGATTATGCTAAAAAAAAAAAAAAAAAAAAAAAGACGGTTAAAACCCACGTGCTAAGTGTCTTTCAGCTTGTGATTCAATAACAATGCTAACAATGCATACCTACAGTGCAAACAGGAGGACTTTTCTGAGAAGCTAGTATCCTCTTAGAGTTCAGTATGAGCACTACAAAAGGTTTTTCATTTTCCTTTCAAGTAAAAGAACAGTTCTGATAGTATCTACTCTTATTAAACTTTTTATTCATTCCAAACTTTCTTTTTTGTTCTACAGGGTTGGGTTTTTTTCTTGGCAAACACAGGGAATTTATTTGGGTACAGCAGTACATCTTGACCAAATATTTTGAAGTTAAAATATTTGTCTTTTTGTTGGATGGAAAAAAAAAAAAAAGTGGCACTTCAATTATCCTGAAATTATTTCTACCCTCCTGAAAGTTCTTCTATGCCAGGACAGTAAATAAAACATAATGCATTTAGGGCATAGAAGGGGAGATGTAGCTTATTTTTTTGGAAAAAGCAATGAGGTAAGCATCAGTCACAGCAAGTAGGAAGCAAAATTTAGCATAAACATTACCAGTGTCTATGTGTCAAAAAAAATTAGTGCTTTTTACAGTTATAACTAATCACAAGAAAAGACCAATTTTGGGGTGTCTATCAGCAGTGAACCTGCTAGTGGGCTGGCAAAGCTATTCATAAAGTGACAGTTCAAAATCCATGTCAAATCTGCACGGGTGGAAATTTCTTGCCATCAGTGGAATTTGCCCAGTACAAATTTGGCTTTAGAATTCTGAGTCTTTCCAGAATCAGTTTTCCAAACAGAACTAATTGAAAGAGCTGGATGCACAGATTAGTCAACGCCTGGAAAACTGTCTTGAGTTTTAAAAGCTGAAGACAGAGAAACAACCTCTACAGATAATGTAGCAGTGATCCAACAGCAGTTAATTTTAACTTTGGATGAATGAGGACTAAATTTGCCAGACTTTAAAAGCTTGCCTTTTCCCATACTGCCTGCTTTCCCCTATGTAACTGACACCATGCAATTTGTCTCACACTAAAGCTTGGATGGATATTATTGCATGTTAGAGGAAGTTATACAGTTTGCTATCTATGAGAGAAAAGAGAATAGATCTTGTCTGGACTACTCTGAATGAAATATGGCTGCCTTCCACTGCTGGATTCTGAATGCAGTGACTTGGGAAGTCTCTAGTCATTTTAGTGCCTACAGTTCTTGCCCATGATGAATGGATTTTTAAAACTAAGATTTCCCTACCATGCCATTAGAAAGTACAGTTAAAATTACCAGGTGACCCAGGTACGAATTCTGCATGCAAATGAAATAGTCACCTTGCTAAAAGGAACTGGCAGGGAGCAGCGGGACCCAGGGGCTGCGCAGGGGTGGGGAGCTGAGTGCAGGGATGCAGCTGTCAGGGCATGGGCCTCTCCAGCCCCACGGTACCTGAACATGGCAAACTGGGCAGCACCAGAGATGACAAGCCAGCTTCAACAAAAAGTCCAGATCACCAGGAGGGATCATGGTGATATGTAGGTCTGAGGTTTAGCCAGCAACGCAAGTCAACGAATAAGGATCAGGCTCGCTGCTGGTAACCAGGGTCAGACACAGCCCAGTGATTGCTGGGCAGGCCAACGTGATGTGGCAGGGCCAAGGCCAGGCCACGAAATCAGTCTGCAGATCAGGGTTTGGATCAGTGGGGTCCATGGCTGGACACAGGCTTGGGCAAGACAGAGCCGCGGACAGGCGTTCCTACACCATAGTCAGGCACGGAGGAAAGGCCCTGGCTGAGCTGGAGCAGGTCTCCGGGGCCGATGGGCGAGAGGCGTGTGCATGTGGTTGGAGTCCCACGAGGAGGCTGATCAGGGCCATTCGGACTATTAGTGCCCTCAGGACCCCAACAGAAACAGTGACCTGCATATCATTGACAGAAGCTGAGATTTAAGGTATTTTGAAAGGGAATAGCAACATGCGATCCGGAAAAATATTCAGTTGAATTATTGAAGCTAAATATGTGAATTAAAGCAACCCTACACTAGGTTTCAGTTAGGAGGTATATCCTAGTAACCTAAGCATAGGCTTTATTTTCTACAAAAGAAAGTAAGTAATGATTAAATCACAATCATTTCCCTCAGTTTTGCTCCAAAAGCAAGATTAGCTCCACATATCAAGGTACGTTCTTTCAGCATGTAGTGATGTCCCTATTAACCTTAACTCTGCCCTGTTCTGAAAAAAGGGAAAAATAATCTCACGTGTATTTGAGAAGCAATTTTAGCAAATCACCAAGCAACTTTAACCATAAGCATATCAGTGAATGTATTTGTATATATTCTTAGAAGTGTCCTAAAGCATATCTGAACACTTACTAAAATTTTATTTGACTACTAAAAAAATAATAATCAATAACCACTTCCTTCCCTTTCTAGGTTAAAACACTCAGCAACAGCCTTAGTTTCTTTTAGTTCAATTCTAAGCCAGTACAATTCAGCTACTCTTGTAAATCTTAATTTGCTAGCTTACAGCCTTGCAATTTTCAAGATCAGGAACAGCTAGAGGCCATGTAGCCCCAGTTCTTGAAACATGGGCACAATTCCCTTCTCTTATTAGTTTGCAGATGCAACTTGGTAATGAAAATCTATATAATGGATGAGTAACAGCTAGTTATTTGGGGTCTTTGTTTTACTTAAGGGTGGCAGCTGTAAGAGGTAAGTACGATGCTTGTTGATGAAACCCAACTTCTTTATGTATGATATTTATAGAAAATTCTTTTTCTTTCTATAGAATATAAAAAGAACTGATATTATTGTATTAAGCTCATACAAGATAAACTTTTTACATCATTATTTTCTTAAATAATTGCTTGTCATTCTTGTAATTTAAAACTGTTGTTTTTTCCACTCAGTGAGAATAGGATTTAACTGTCATTGAATGGAAAAATATTATAGGCCAGGTTAACTACTCTACTCAGTGCTACTATTTTTATGCTGTAGTTCATCAGTTCTGAAAAACTACATCTGCTTCTCTCTTGTTCTTCTTACTTCTTATTCATATGACTTTCAGTATTAGCTTTTACGACTTGTAAAGAAATACTAAGACTTCTGTACCTGAACACCAAATGATAAAGACCTAATCCTGAAAAGTTTTTACTCTAGTATGGTTTGATATACTTCCACTGGGCTTTACATGACCTGGTATAGTCTGGAGAATTGGTCTCAAATTATTCTCAAGAGGAGAAGGCCCATTTAGATCCCTGGCCATCAGAACTAAACAAACGGTTAAAGAATCCTAAAGTTAACCACTCTTTTAGCTTACATTAAAAAAAGAAACGCAGTATGGCTACAGTTTAAAAGCACAGGACAGGAAATAAAAATCCATCATAACCAGCTGAAATTACAACGGAAGTTAATATTGGCAAGTTATATTTAACCAAGATGGGTTTTGGTCAGGATACTAGGGTTAACACGCTTTTAAAAAGCTGCCAGGGGCTATAAAATGATGACATGTGGTCAGACCCTTAGTTCAGACCCTCACAGAAAACAAATGCTTTAGAACATGTGTTTCTGCACTCTTCTCTCTCACCTTGATGCTAACAACTCTACCTTTTTCTAGTATCAAGCTTACTCTCAATGAAGCCTGTTGCAGACTATCTTTAAAAGTCCACTCGGGGCAGAGTACTTAAATTATATCCGGTCTAAAAATGTGGAAGTCAGTAATTGAACTTAATCACAGCAGAAGGTCTTTCTTGTTTAATCCCACTTACCAATTGCTAAACTAAGTAAAACAAAATAGAGTGAAAATAGAAAGCTTGATCAAGTAATACAGAGACAAATCCAGTTACTAAATATTGGAAGTTAAGGGAATGCTATGGGGAGTAAATGTTAGGCATGAATTCACTCTTCTCAGCTATCTGCAAAAGCCCATTCTCAGTACATTTGGTTCTCCAGTTGGCTCCTTTGCAGCCACAGAGATAGCAGTTAATTGCTTCAGTTGATTAGAATTCACAGCTGCATCTGCAGCAAGAAGGCTACTTTTGAAATTAACTGAGCTATCAATCAACAGAATAATTTGCTAGAGTAAAAAGCAACTGGTCAGCTGTACACTTATCAACAAAAACAGTGAAGTTTCTCTGGGAAAACTCCTAATGTTTGATAAAACAATCATATGCTTCTCTCCAGCCTTAAACATCAATATAAATCATAGGTTACAGTGTTTTAATTATTCTCAATGCTTTTGCCAGCTTTCTTTTCCACACAGTACCATGTTTACTGAAGAAATCTTTACAGGTTTCCCTAACTTATTTTAACATGCAGCATCAACCACATGCAAGGCATACAGGTGCATGGTTCATCCATGTGAAACTTTACAATCCCATTTCCTGAATGACCCTGCTCAATATCATGTTATCCATGCTGCTGTTCTATTTGGTAATTAGTCAAACCTGAAGTTAATAAGGACCTTGCTAAATGTCTGATAGTAACTACTATTACAGTTCAGATTCCTAAGAAAGCAAGCATGAAAACTTACCTGCTCTGAATATTTTTGAAGAAACATTTACATGAAACAACTTACTACAGTGATTTTCCCCCCCCAGCCTTTGCAACTCATAGTGTACTTTGAGATTTTGGCATCTCCTGCCAGACAGCATACTTAGTCATTGAGAGACAAAGTTATTTTTTTAAGAGGAAACTAAAGATACATGCTGTTATAACTAGTCTTGAATCTAACTCCATAGAGTATGGTAACTCCTTCAGTTTGATTCACAGCCTTCAAATATATTTTGATCAATTTTGCCAAGTTTCCCACAGGGATTTTGTATTTGCTAATTCTGAAACAAGCCTGTTAACACAGATAACAGGCTTTATTTCTGTTATGATCACTGATAGTCTCTTCTCCCCCCTCAACTTGTGGACAGCAAAAATTAGAACTCCCTTCTATAACTATGCACTTGTTGCCCTTTATGTAGCTTTCTGACCTTGGTGTCATAAGAACAATTGCAGTAACATTTGTTATGCTTGTGTTTCTGCTCACCCTCTAAAACCCAAACTTGTCATGGCTATTGTTCTTTAGACTATGCCCAGCAAGTAAGTATATAATATTTTTTTTGTATAGCATCAATTGCTGTGGTACTTGGTGTAGTCTTAATGTATTTACCCTTAAAAATATTGGGAAGTAGAGAAATACAGTTGTGTCTACTTTCAAAAAATCTGCCTGTATCTTAGCTTGCCTGTGGAAAGTTGCAGAAAAACGGACTGATTCAACCTACTTCTTCCCACAGCCTATGCACTAGGTCAGCTTTAACTGCTGAATGCCTCATAACTGCAGCAATGCATGTGAAACTAAGCATGCTCAAATACACCTGCACTACAGGTGAGAGATTAAAAAAGACTATTCATCAAACAGTAGACATGCAGGAGCATGCATTTCAGTGCATGCTAGCAACCCATATATAGGATCAGCTGGCTTGTGCATTAAGGTCTTTGGAAAGTGATGTCTGAAGCCAGTTTTGAGTGACAAATTATTCTGAAGATTTTTTTATTGAGCTCCCAAAAACAACAGAATACATGCAATGCAGTAGAATCCATGCTGAAAACTCTTCCCTGTCATCCCACTGTCTTGCATTTAGAGCTTTACTATCAACTGAAATCTTAAAGTGTTATTATTCAAATACTTGTAAGTAATAAACTGCTAGTATTTATTAGTAAAAACAAATACTTACATATTTGCAAATTTTTTTTCCAGTTTTATACCATGTCTCATTGTGATAAATAATGTTAATTTTCTTTTTATTTACTTTGAATGCATCCAAAAATTTACAGAGGAAAAAATGCTGATATTCAAGCTTCTTATAAGGACCGAGTTGTACAGTTCAATGATACATGAAGAATTTCTCCACGTGTAACTGCATAAATATTGGGCTTGAGTTCAAGTTTTTGTAGAATTTATCCCCAGTGGAGAAAGCATCACATACCCTATATAAATATTTATCAGAAAAACTAGATGACGACTCATTAGAATATTGATTTGTCTTTGAGTGTATAAGGGTCAATGTTTAGATGGTTTATTAATGACAGGTTAGTAAACATAAACATCAGTCTCTCTGACAATAAGACCAGCATCAAGTTATCTCCTGATGACTGAGTACACCGCCCCACAGTTATGTACTTTTGCAGTAACTGTTTAAATGTTTTAGGGAATCCCCAAATTCTGTCGCATCAGAACAAGAGTTTGTCTAATGCAATGTAGTGATGCTCTTGTGTCTAGTATGTGGTTGGTAAGTGGACAGACATGTCAGACAAAATTCCTCAAACAGAGAAAGAAACAAAATTTTCACTGCAGGGTAGTGTATTACCTAACTCTCAGGAGCTAGAGGTTCAGCTACAAGTTACTCAGCAAGAACATTATTGCCCTTCAAATTTTAGGAAGGGCAAGAATTTTATTAACTGCAAATAGAAGAGAGTTAAGTCAGAAATGAGTACATTATAAACATCTCAAGTGTCTTTATGTAAATAACTTAGACATTTTTATGTCCTAGTCATATCTTATACATTATTTCTTAAAGTTATACAGCACTTTCTGCCTACACAAACGTGTACAATGTCATGATGAGTATTTTTGTTACAAGTTACCATTATCAATTAAGAATGAATCAGTCACTAGATTAATTTGTTTTAGTAATTACAGCTTTTGGTGTGTTAGTAGCTGTTTTCTACAGCAGTGACCTTTCTTCAAGGGCTTCATGATGGAATTTAGAGTTCACAACAAAGACATTGCTAGAGCACTTAAGCATTTAAGTGCCTATGCTTTGAGGAAATGGGAAAATGGAAGTGTAATTTCCTTTTTAATGAAAGATTAACACCATACTTCCAACAGCTGGGTAGTGGGGCATCTTACAGTCAAATTTCAATGTTATCAGCTGATTCTAACCTACAGCAATAAAACTGGGTTTAAGGTGGAAAAGAAGGTCAGTCTCACAGTTAAGGTTAAAGAAGCAGAACCAATCCAAGGGAAAACATCAGCTCAGTCTACTTCATATTAATATTTGTATGTTTCAAAACAAGTCCATCAATTTTTTTAAACAAAGTCATTGGATGATGTTATGAAATAAAAAGGGATTTTAAATTTTAGCTTTCTAAATTACCTTTTAACGTGTCTTTCCTGCTACAGGACAAAAGGGTTTGGAGCTACTATTCTTCTGAAACATTTACATTTTTCAATTTAAGCAGACTTAGAATAACTTGATTAAAGGGAGATATTAGAATTAGACAGCTGCATCTACATAGGCCTACATATTTTAAGACTGAAAATATACACCTTAATCCTCTCTCTCTCTCTTTTTTTTTTTTTTTTTTTTTTTTTACAAGTAAGAGAACCAAAAGAAATAAATGTGTTCTTTACAGGGCAACTCTAGCAACAGTAAACTGATTTTAATGTTACTGCAAACAGTGTGCTGTATGTGTCAATATTCCTTCTCAAGTTAGAAGTATTTCCACGAAGCTACCTGACAGAGGGGAAACATTGACAACAGCTGTGGGTTGACAGGACAGAAATGACATCAGAAAACATGTTGTACTATGAACTCCATATGATCAGATAGCCCACCAGGCTCATCATGTGCTTTGCTGCATTATTGATACAAATTTTCCTCAGTATTTTTTAGAAACAGGGTTTTTAACTAAAATCAATTAAAAAAAATACAGCATTAAATGAAAACGCTACTATTGTCACCTCAGCTCTATCTAGATGTTCATCAAGTTGCAAGTAGTTGTCTGCATTTTTAAACTCTCATGGATCTGATTTACGTTCATTTTATCCTCCTCTCCCTTTGCTAATTAAAGTTTTAAAAATGCTTTTTGTGAGCTATGATCCAGCATCTCTGAGTGCAGTACAACTATGCTTCCTGTATGGGTACTGACCCATAACTGTGAACAGATGTGCTGCTTCGACACAGACGGAGCTTACAGATGTTCTGCTGCCAGAAAAAATGCTGTTATTTCAGTGAAGCAAGAGGAACTCAGAGCACCTTGACCCATCTAAGGAACACCTTACCCTTTGCTTTACTGTTCTGCCAGGTTTTTCTTCTTTTCACATAATGTCGTCGATGAAGCTTTAATGTGTGGGAGACAAGGCTATTGCTGTTTATCAAGCCCTTTGAAATGTCCAAAAGCTTTGCCAGAACTGGGAAGTGCAAGTTTTATTGAACTGACTCTGCAGTGAACTCTCTACGCCAGGATATTTTTACTTTTTTCCCCTTCCAGTTGGTTTTATAATAAAGCAGCAGCTGACTCAGCAGATATTCCCTGCTCTTTTCATTATCATTTTAAGAAGCTTAGGGAAAGGGGATGTTATATAAAGCAGCCTTTTCTTTAGTAAAGGAGAG
>JAVJGG010000085.1:19883769-19908160 GCA_035590195.1 Aviceda cuculoides
TTTCTTTAGTAAAGGAGAGTGGTGGCTACAGGGGGAAGAATGTCTTCAAAAAAAACTTTTTAGTAGCTTTGAGTTGCCTTGCTTCTGATCTAGTTTCTCCTTCACGCTGAGGAGGTACTAATGACAGCACAGAGGGGGAAAAGGAAGATTACGGGTTGACCCTTCCAGTTAGGAGACAGTCTTTCAGAAGTTACTCATGCTGCTACCATGGCTATTCCTCAAGAATACTGATTTCTAAATTTGGACAAATTCTGAACTCTGTTCTAGATCAAGAAAGTTTCAAGAAGATTTTTAAGAGGGGGTCAGTCTGCTAGAAGCAACAAACCTTTTCAAAAGAAAACATTCACTGGAATGAAACTAAAAATGCTTTTTGTGATTCTAAAACATCTAGTCAAGCAACACAGCATTTCTTTTAAAGCCACAAATTGGAAGAAAAAAACCAAACTTTTTTTTCTTATTTCAAATATATGTAACGGATACTGCTTCTACATCTCTGAAAATTAAGAAGAGCTTAAGCCAAAAATTTCTGCAAGCCAAGTGGTCTTCTGTTGTCTGTCTGAAGTATTTTGGGATACAGCCGGTAATCTAAGCAGTTGTTCTTGAATATTTACTGTTACTTTTTACATTTATCTTTTCTCACCTTCTGGGAAAATAATTTAATTAAACTATTTTCACAAAGTGGCCCAGTAACAGATTATTCCAGGAGAGTTATTTTCCTTTCCAAGGAATGCTACACTAGTGATTATTAGCCTGCTTTAAGCACCAAATACATATGGTTTAATGATAAATCCCTACAAAATCATTTAAGTACTATGATTAAAAATTCACCTTAAAAAATAATTATTAGACAAAATAAAGAAAAACAACCAGCAACTAAAGGACTTTACTACATGTTAGTATTTAATTCAGTAAAACATATTCATTTGAGGAAAACAAATCCTACCTGACACCTTCGGATGATTGCTTTACAGAGACTGCAGAACTACATGTATTATCTGGGGGGAAAACATCACTGCAATTCCATGCAGTTCATGCTGTTAAGGACTTGAGGAATCTTAAACTGCAAGTGCTGGCATACAAACAAATTTACAAACTAGTAAGCTCAACCAATAGGTAGACTATCAAGCTTTTTGATAAAACACTGTAGCTGCACTGCCTCAAATCCTGCCTCCCTTCCTGCCACCAAATACACCATATTCATCAGCTCAGAGATTGCATCCACTGGCAGCAGACAAAACCCTTACCTAGTAAACTGGTGCTCTTCCTTAACAGTTCTGCATATAGGAAAAATATGTTCTCACAATAAAGTGGAATGGTCTTACCAGAGGTGATGCTAGCCACTTGCTTTATTTATAAAGCATATGTAATTTGGTTACATAGCTCCTCAGGTGATCACTTGCTACAGCTGATTAATGAATTCATGTTTACTGCAGAAACCTATTATCAATTCAGCTCCATCTTGCCTAGCAGAATTGGCTTTGCAAATCAGGAAGGTGTTAAAACAAGGGTCTGTCTTCATCTCTGAAATAGGCATCCAAATGATTGAATGCACAAGAAGGACAAAGAGGTATTAGGAGAAAAAGAGCTATTTTAGCTTGTAAATTGAGAATGGCTGTGATTGTATGTGCTGACTAGGTGATGCGGTACTTCTCGTTGCAACTATTGTACTACTCATTTAAAGTATTTGTTCTTCACTGCACATATAAAATTGAACTCCTGTGCCTGTGTTAAACATTGCTGATTACACTTTTATTGTTTTAATTGATACTGATTTCTGATACATATTATTAATGCTTTATGCATATGCCCCTATATCGCTATATAAAGCAAATAATATTTGAGTTTTCCTTTACTTTGCAAAGTGCATATGGTTACATGATGGTTATATTTTTATGTTTAATCCTGAAAAGCATCTCAATTAAGTTTCATTTGGGAAATTAAATTGAAATTTTAAAAATCATTTGCATCTCAGATCAATTTGGAAGGAAAATATAAAGATAGAAACTAACAACTGTAATGAGATGAAGAAAGAAAGTGTGGCTGTGTAACTCTCCAGATGCACCCAGCTGTTATTTGGGATATTTCTAATTCTTCAATCAGTACAGAGTCTCATAGAACTGAACAGCTTTCTAACTGCAGATCTATGAGGTTTGTTGATTATGTTTTTGAACTCAGATAGTCCAAGTACATAACAGCTGTTCTTCACAAAGAAATCAGACTTACTAAAAACAGCAGCATAAAAAGACCTAATGGTTTATGGTGACACCACTATTGCATGTAGTTTCATTAACCAGATGGAACCATTATAAACAGCTAGATTAAACGAGGAGTACTTTATGTGAGAGATGTAACATTCTAACTGAAGCTGTTTATATTATCTTCAACTTGTCTTAATTGCAATCAAAATAATGACATAAATTGCTAATCATATCACTTTGGATTCATAAAGCATCACAATCTTAAGAACAATTCTGCAGCTACAGAGACATATAAGTGTTTTTAAACTATGAAGATGAAAAGGAGGCTAGAGACAACTATCAAATGAACACAGAGCAGTTCAGCTCTGAGCTGTCAGTGAAAATCCTCTGTGTATCTGAAACTTATTTATTGCTTTAAGACGGCCCATGACCAGCCTGTTATCCCCTGTTATTCCTTAATACATTACAGGGTCTAATCAGAAGTTGGCACTACTTTGTGGGGTAATGTAGTATTGCAGTGTGAGGAATGGTAGTGCTTTGTCCATCATGAGTAAGGAGCAAAGTAGTGGATCCCAGAACTGACTACTATGGGCCAGAAGAATTTGTTGGTATCATGTAAATATCCAACCTTGAAAGACCCATGTCATCATTCATATATAGAGTAACAGCTTGTAAATACATTTCCATATTCAAAGTCTAAGCTAAAAACTAAGTGCTACAAGACCAAAAAGTGTGTCATGTCCATTCATGTATAATTAGTAAAGCATTATTCTGCTTGGGTTAATCTTACTTGTTAATTCATGACAATATCCTATTAATATAGTAATTTAGCAGACTGTTGCATTCCTGTGAATGTAATTACTTGATTTAGAAAAGTGAATGAAAATTTCATTGTGGATAGAGTTCAGGAGCTCAGTGTAAGCACAGAGCTCTGCTAGCTTGGCTGCCCAGGTTCTCTGAGGCACTGGGCATCAGCAGCTGGGAGACAAATGCCTTCAGTCATTTCCAGGGCACGTTATTGGCAAGACTGTCTTGCTTACAGCCCAAGTACTGATGTGTCCCATGTACCAGGGGACATAGTCTAGTATCTGCACTAGATGAACTCCTCCTACACAAACAGACCTTGCTTTTGGGATTATTCTATCCTTTCCTGGGGCTACTACATCCTATTTGCTATATATTATAGTAAACATGATCAGAAATCAGGGAGGAGAGATGAAGGAAAGCAGATAGGAAGTGCTAAGGGAAGCATCTTTCCCTCTAAGCAGAAAGTACATAGTTTCTTAATCAGTTATCAGATAGCATATTATCATATCCCTCTCCCAACTGCATCTACCTTGAAGATTTACGTTGTAAGCTCCTCAGCAGTTCTAAACCACGCCTCCATTCAGGACTGACTTCCTAGATACCCTAACAAGAGCAACTGAAAGGCTAACATGGTTATTTCCATGCCCATTATGATTTAGAGTGGTAGCTCATGAAGTCTAGCATCCCCAGCTCAAAAATAAAGCAGCTGTGGAAAAATGTTTCAAAGGCTCGGTGCCAGTTCACACACACCTTGTTTGGAGGCTGCTGGGAACAATTAGCCTCCTTTAT
The DNA here is from genome assembly GCA_035590195.1 of Aviceda cuculoides. Lineage (NCBI taxonomy): Eukaryota > Metazoa > Chordata > Aves > Accipitriformes > Accipitridae > Aviceda > Aviceda cuculoides. Next base: position 19,887,564 of record JAVJGG010000085.1, read on the forward strand.
ATACCATGAATAGCAAATACTGAGATCAATATAAAGTAGTGGCCAGGAGATGACAGGTAGGATATCAACAGATTTCTCTTTCATAAAATTAAAAATTAATTAAGAACCACAGTGTGTCCTTTCCCAAAAGCATATTCAGGCTAAATTTTATCCTTTCTCAAAGAGAGAATACCTCAAAGAGAGTTATCAAACTCTCTTAATGCTTTGTTACAGACTAATAATTTGATAACCACCTGGTTTAAGAGCCTTCCACTTTACTCTGATTTAAGCTGGAGCTCAATATCTGGATCTGTGCCTTTTCACTTTCATTTTCGGCAAAGCTCTGTGTGTGGGAAGAATGAACAACATCATCCTCTAAGTCTTCATTATCCTCTGCCTTTCTAATGGGCTCAAGTGAGCATTGTCATTCCTTAATTTGATATCTTCTGTTTTATTTTGCAAGGCAGTATGTTCAGAATCAGTACACATGGTGGCAGCCATCCCAAAGAGTAACTCTTCTCACCACAAAGAGTAACCAGTCTTATATCAAAACAACCGTAATACAGCTGACTCTCCATTATCCATTGAAATGGGAACTACAACAGTAAAGGTCATAGTAAAAACATGGGTAAAATGATTACCAGACTGCATGGTGCAGCGACAGCTGTGTGGAGCCAGTCTTGATCCAACAGGCATAATGGTGAGTTGCAGACAACTAGTCCCTCTGGGTTTGAAATGACTTCTGCAGAGGAAAGAGTCTCTCTGCACAGCAGTGCTCATTGCTCCTGGTTATAAAAGGAACTAGGGGATGTGGCAAAACATCAGCCCTCTTGTGGAACCATGTCTCCCACATGGACAAGCTTCTTGGGACCCAGAATACTGGGGAGCATGCACAGATGCCCATTCAGCTCTCTTTGGGTGTCTCTCTGACTTAGCACTAGTTAGGTTACACTTAGAGAAGCTCCCTGCAGAGCCGAGTCAGTCTTTGCGCTGCTTATCATATGCTCTGGTTTAGCATCGCTGAGTGGGCAGTGCTGAATCCTCTTAGAACCCCCCCCCCTCCCCAGAAGGCTGCTCAGGTTTCTATGATACCACAAGCCAACTCAAGTCCAGCGTGAGTGGACATAACACACTGATAGTCCCTTAGGACTCCTACAAAACCACAAGTGCTTTTGCATTTCACTCGACAGGGCTGACCATTCCAGAAGGAGTGATGAGACTCGCTCTGTACAAAGTCAGCTCCAGTTTGCACAGTTCATTAACTCTATAAGTTGTGCAAGTATAGCTATGCTGCTTCTGGACCGCTGATCACCATGGCATGGTTTGCGTGATCTGCAAAGGCCTAGCTAACTTTGCACTCTTCTGCTTCTCCATTTACAGTAATCTGAAAAAAAACCTGCCTGCAGATTTTTACAGAAACATATAAAACCTTCTAAGTTCAGACTTTTTGCCTAATATATTCAAAATCTTTCATTTTACTCTTAAGTGGGTTTAATGAATGACTGAGTGGGCTAGACTTAAAGAGTAGGATATTCAAAGCTACCTATAGGAATCAATTGCCAAACTGTAGCTCGTTCTCAGATACTCCCTGGCCTCTCTGAAAAATCATATTCTAACTATCATTTTGTGTCACTTTTAGCTTATTGCAGCATGCCAGTGAAACCTTTGTTTAGCGGCCAGTTTTGCTAACATTACCACAACTTGAGGGAAAAAGTGAGTTGTCTACATCTCACACATCTGTCAAATCCAGCAACTGGCTGATGCTGTTCTCACCTGTGCATTCTAAGTTTTATGTGCTAATGTCATATCACTATGCTTCACAGTACAAAGAGACTTAAAATCCTATGAGAAAGGGAGAAAGGTATTTTGTTAAAAATAAACTGGTTTTAGAAGCTACAGCTGTTTCATGTTTCTATTTATTCTAACTTCAACGGTGTCCATTTTTTTTTCAGAATGTTTTTACAGCCTGTTTTGTGTTAAGTACCTGTTGTTTGGCACCCAGACATATGTGCAACTTTTATCTTGTGTACAGTATCATCACTTCAGGTGAACTACACATATGCTGCAAGTTCGCTGCATGCCTAAGGACCTTAATAAGATAGAACCTCTAGGACCCAGTCCTCCTCTCATCAAATTCAATAACAAAGCTGACGTTGACATCACTGGGAAGAGAATTTTAAATCCATACTCTGCTTCTAAAGACAGATGCAGCTTGTGACAATGGCTGACATGGGGTGATTTTTTTTTTCTTTTTTTGAGAAAGAATGAGAAATGCATACACCTAAAAATATTCTGGAAGTTACTTTTTGCTTTTAAACATCTGTAAAGCAAGAACCTTCAGCTTACTGCTTGTGGAATTTCCCACTGAAGTCTACAAAGGTTTTGCATTCAAAACAATTACACATTTAATAAGTGCTCTAAATGTCATCCTTTACATTAAGAAGAGGGTGTTTAGCAAAGCTCATTTGTTCCCATGTTTCTGTTCAGTTATTTAGATATAATTTAGACGACAAGAAGATAGAATGAAATTCCATAGCTGCACTGCATTAGAAATGCTGTCAAGACTGGCTGAAGATTACTGATCCTGCTTCAGTTGGAATTTGTACAAGTAATGTTATCTAAAGAAGAACCATATGAGGGCAAATTGAGCAGCACAGAATGAAAACTATTAAAGTTTTACCTAGCGGCAAAGTATCTAAAAAAAGATTAGACATTCAACAATACATCTGAATACATGAACATCTAAGATACCAAATGAGCACACCAAAATCCTTTAATTCCCATTTATCAAGCCATAGTAAAAGTCATAAAATCTTAAGAGCACCTCATTCAGTTATAGATCCACAATGAATCACTTTCCCTTGATAATGCTGCATCTATTAATTTATAATTCATTAAAGGGGACTGATGCTTAAGAATGACAGAATGCATCAATTTTTCCAAAGTACGAAGTGGCATATGCAAAAATAAAAATTACTTTTTTTCAAACAATTTAACTCTATAAAAATGTATTATTTTAGCACAGGCAGCTATCATTTGATACATACCAAAATTGCTTCTCTGAATGCTATTTAGATTAGAAGAAGTATAAGCAGTTTATTTTGATGAGGGAATCAGACAATAAATTATCTGTACCTGCAAATACTCCATGGTTAACTTGTAATACCTTCCTTTATTGAGTTTTATTTGCTTAAATGCTGAACAATACTGGTACTCAGCATTAATACTGTTCACTGTACAATATGCATGCTTATCCCACAAAATACAACAAAGAGTCATAGGGATGAACTGCCACAGCATAACATATGGCAGCAACTAGCGTAGTAAACTGAAGCAATAGTATACCAGAAAAAGAAAGATAATATTGGACAACGCTTTCCTCAGCTAAGAAATTATGGGCCGTGTAGTTACAGCACAAGTGGAGGAGACAGGAAATCTGGGATTTATTCTGGGATCTGTCACAGATTTCCTGTGTGGCTTTGAGAAAGTCCTGTGGGGTTAACTTCAGCCATGAGGCTTTCTTTCCTCAGAGAGCAGCTTGTACCCATATCTCGACAACCCCTCTGTAGTGTGAGATAATTAACACAAACGGTTAAGATGTTACTAGTGCAACTTTTGTATGTAAGTAACAACAAAGTCAGGATCTAATACAGGTGAAACAATATGATCAAAAGCAGGCTAGGCAATAAAAGTACAAATACAAAGGCAGGCAACATATCTTTTCCCAGGAGCTAGCGAGGAGGGAATAAAAAGGACATGCAGTCCAGCCACTGACTGGTGCCATTGTTACACAGGTGGAATCTGGAAGCAGCAATTTATTTTCACTGGAAGCCAACACTCCATTTCCCTGCTTCCTTCCAAGAAGAAAAACTAAGGCGAAAATATAGGCTAAACTGTACTTCCTTTGCAGTTTTCACACACAGCACATTCTCCTCATGAAGTCTAGCCTCCAGTGGTGGGAATCCAAGACACTCATTCTTCCATAAGGTATCTTCACATACTTGTACAAAATTACCACAGAGTTTTCAGTTACACAAAGTATTACAGTCATTGCAACAGATCAGTTTTATTTATCAGCCCTGAGTGGCTTGATGTCTCAGATTTGAGCAAAATAGAATAAATCCCACATGTTCCTCTTGTGAGCTCATACCCTTTTGGGTTCTTCTGGCTGGAGAGAGGGTTCCACCCATTCTCTGAGGACCAGCCCAACAGTAAAATAACTAACCCACAACAATAAACCATCTTGTGTTTTAGGTCACTTGCCCAGAGCTCTCAGATGGTCCATTTTTAGCCCCTACCCTGTAAGCTATTTTGTTTCTACTCAATGCTGCTACCTACAAGGGAAATAAAACCTCAAGAAGACGGCTCAGTGCTGTTCTCAACTTCAGTGGAAAGTATCTTAAACAAGGTGTTACTCAATTGAATTTCCTACTCGCTAGCCAATATGGTTATTAAATCACAGTAGGTATTTTTACTTGTTCCAGTGATGTGAATAGATGCTTGGATCCTAACAGAGCACTTAATGAATTTGTAACTTTTGTTATTTATAGTCAATAAACAAATAAAACCCAGTATTTTGGGTGATGAAAAATGCATCTAGAAAAGCCTTATTTCGAATTTTATCTGTGTGAAGAAGAATTTACCAAACTTCTGAAGTGATTTATTTTAGTATGTGCATCAAATCTTAAACTGAAGAATGACTTGCTCAAACTTTCATTTTCATGGAAAGGGAAGACCGGAACCAGACTCTAGAATCATAATTTTATACTACATCCCAATCTCCTAAATCATCCTAAGAAATGAAAGACGTGGCAACATACAGGTGCATCCACATAACCCTGAATCACAACTTTTGTTAACAAACTGTCTTTATAGACTGTGATTAAATTTCTAGGAGACCTGAAACCACATTTAACCACTGAAAATGAGGCACCTGATTTCTCAGAGATATCCAGTTGCTATTCTTCCAGTATTGCTCTCAATTGGATCTGCTGGGCAATTGTGAGAAACCAGTCATTTCACTGAAAGTCCTAACTGGAAACAAGTGAATGCTGGTTCTATTCTGGCCCATAAGCAGCACAACTCTAGGAAAAACAGGAAGCAATATAAGAGCCTGTGTCCTGAGCTTCAGGCTCAGGATTGAAATCAGATTTGAATAGAGGTGTAAACACAAACCTCAAAATCAAATCTTTATAATGTAACAGGAAGCTCAGGACACAGGGCCACACATTCCTTTTGTCCACTATAAGTCTCCTCCTTCTGGTGTGGAAGCAAAACACATCCCTACAAATTCCTTCACTGCATTGCAGTGGTTGCATTTGTCTGCTCACACTCATCCTCTCTTCCTCCTCAACCCCATGTACAGCCTGACCCTTCAAGAGCTGAAGCAGCTTCCAGGTGGCAGAGTCACCATGCAGATTCCAACATCATGCCAAACCAAAGAACATTCTCCTGATTTAGGCCCAGCACTCAGCCCTCTTCCTCTTAACTAGCTCACATGTGTAATTACAGGGACGTTCCCAGTAACAAATCAGGCCTAAGTATCCATCAGAAGACATTAAGCATTCCACCGATCCTAAAGAGGTACAGCATTAAACCACAACAAAATAATTGACAATGTGCTTTTCTCTTCCTAAGGGCTCTAAGGACACTAGAAAAAAAATGTCCTGGACATATTTTTTCTGTTTAAATCCATAGTAACTCTAAAGAGGTCAACAATAAACACATTGTAGACCCAAGGTATAAACCCAACATCTTCCTAATGTCTCCAGTTTAAGTTCTATTGCTCTTGGACATGGCCCAGATAATTTAAGAATCTGTCCCAGTAAAATGTATCTGATTGCCATTTATTGTTCCAATTAATTTTTTCCTCCACCGTTGTACCAGAATCTTTATGAATCTTCTTGTCTTGTTAGAAATTTAAGTTTATGGTAAAACCCCCTTGTTTTGCAGAGTGTAAGATGCAAGTCAGTCAAATCTCTCAAAAAATTAACTCATAAGTAAAAGATTATGAAATATTTCTTTTGTATGACATGCATTTTAAGTTTTTATTTTCTGTTTTCAAGAATTAAAATCCATCTATCTTTACACAAACCTCATTCACATATATCCATGTTTTCTAGCACTAGCATTGCTACTTCTTTTCCCTATTACTTTATATCACTGTGTGTTAAATGCAATTGTAACCTACCTGAGGCTGGTCTTATTGACCTACAATAAGTGGAATTTACAGTTTTATACCTTCAGGGCTTAGGGATTCCAGCTGATGTGGCACACCACAGCATTTCTCCTCAACAGCAAGCACTTCCTGCCCATGTTCCATTGTCTCCCAGGAATAGCAAAACCAGGTTCCAGTTTACAAATACAAAATGATAAAGACTTTGCACATCTTCATTTAAAAGAAGAAAACCAAAAAGTCTTCACCTTATTGTAGTTTCAATAACACCACAAAATTTCTAAACCAAACATTCCTTTCAGTACTGTCTTTTTTAGCCTTGGTCATCCTGTCTAAAGCATCTTGGGAAGGCTTCTATATACTGTGATAACAGGAACAACAGAAGAGTCTCTCAATTACAGTAGTATGAAATTTGGGGCATGTCTTTTTTTACTGTATGTTTGCATAACATACAGCACAATGGGCCTCTAATTCTGACACAGGTTTCTGGGAATACAGTACAACAAAAATTAAAAAGAAGAGAGGGTGAAGGTGCCACTATGGTTATGACTAGAGTATTCTAAGCATGGGCATGAACCTAAACTTATCCAGGAGGGATTAGAAGACCAGATTGCTTACCATATAAGACAAAAATGCAAAGAGTTTTTAAGAAATATTTTTTCATGCTGTTACTGGATTTTGACAACAAAATCATTTTGTTAAAATATCATAAGAATAGTTTATTATCTCACTGCATTCCTTGAAAATCTAAACTCTCTTGAGTTCCACAGAGCTGTACCAGATAATTGACATCAGAACAGTGTCCATCTGTTGTCCTTCCTAGAAAACTGGCACCTCAGAAATGAACTAAAGTTCACAAACATTAAAAAAACCCCCTCTCCTCCAAAACATGCTATTGCTCTAGATGCAAATCTGATTCCTGGAATCCTGAGGGCAGCTATTTAGGGGTGCCTGTGTCTCAGATGATATGTTCAGCTCACAGTCTTGGCTTTTATATTGATTCAGGGTGGGTATGAGTATAGAATGATCTTAGTTAAGGTAAGGAAATAATCTAATCATAGCAGGGGAGGTTTTGGCCAAATTCCATTTGGAGTAATTACACTTTGCTTTCCTGAATTCTCTTCTCTTAATTGCTGTTTAGCATAGGATTCTCTAAGAAGGTTATGTGCTTTTTCTAAGCTGTGAAGAGAGGAAAGTAATTTCTGGAAGTCTGCATGCTAAACAGGAGAGAGTTTATATATATTTGTAAATACTCTTAAACACCACTAGGTAAAATAAACCATTCTTCACAAATCAGCCTACTACTTATTAACAAAAATGCAAAATGAAAAAAAAAAAACCCAACCCACCACAAATTGATCTCTTCAATATAATTTGTTTATAGCAACCACATGTGTGGGTTGATGCCCCAACATTTAAACATCCTTTCCATATGACCTGATCTTAAAAGGGTTTTCATTTCTTTAGTGTTCACCTCCACCAGTTCAGCAAAACTTTATCCAGAGATGAAACACCATGACACTTCTTACAATCAAAGTTGAGTTACAGCAAAAGAACATGCACAAAGGTATGGCTGTCAATCACTTTGCCTACTTCAGAGCCAGGTCAATAACCAACAGCCACATTCAGTCAGAAGTGCTGACCATAGAGGTTGCTGCTAAAGATATATGATTGAACTGTGACTACGTCATGTGAAACACAATAAGATCAAATTATCTAGAACTGGGTGAAGGATGGAATAAAACAAACCTCTTTTTAAAAAAAAATATCTGAGTACTTTTAAGCTTCTATGACAATTACATAAAGTCCTCTTTCTTATAAGCATTTACCTTGCATTTAAATGTGGTATATACTGCCCTTGATATCATATTGCTATCATTTACAATTATTCACCGTTATGTACCGTTTCTATGATGAAAAAAAGCAGTGAGGAAAGATAAGCACCAGTTTGATCACCTAGTGACAGAAGCCCAGATATTCAGATGCTTTGTTTGTGTCAGAAGCCATACTTTTGCTGCAATAGCTGACTACATGGCCCAGGAAAGCTCACTCCTGGCTGTCTGGCCTTCTGTGGCAAAGAAGCCCAGGGATAGGTAATGAATTATGCCTGAGCTGGAACCCAGGTATAGAATGCAAATAAAAACAACTTCATCAATATTTCGATAACATGCTTTACCACCATTCCTGGCTAAATTACAGTATAGTAACTATTTTGCTTTATGAAATGTGACATTTCCAGATCTTCTTATATGTGATAGCAGATAAAACTTTTAAAATATTTTTAATTTTTTCTTTTACTCTGTCTTTATTACCATGGAACAGGCCTTCAGCTGGAGTAGGTTCTTGCATATCATAAACTTCAACAGAGGTTTATCATCTTTCACTAGCATCTTACAGTAGCTATTTTTGCTATATATTTAGGAAATTACAAAAAATATTATCTATCATCTCTTCTAGGAAGCAGAGAAAGCATAATTATCCCTTTTTAATTACCGCATTTTGGCTTTCTCAGAATATTTATTTAGCATCAAGATTTGTTTATGTTCATTGAAAGATTCGTTAAGTTTACTCTTAATTTATTTTAATTTTCTGTACCAAGGATATTTTACTGAACACTCACTGTAAGACCTTCAACTGTGGCCACCCACATCCTGAAATTTTTTCTCTACCTAATCCTGCCTTATGCCATAACAGCATAACTATTTTTTTTTTTTTTACAAAATACGTTTCTTCCAGCAAAACATACACATCCCATAGTATTTTCTATGTTATTTTAAAAACCTTGTGTAGCATTGCACAGTGTGTGTGTACATAAGCGTATACACACGCTAACCCCCCACGCACATACACAGAACTATTGTTGAAAACTTTCATTAAAACTTCGTAAAGGAAGTCCATCTGCCACAGCTCAGGATGTCCTGTTTCTGTGAGGGGCTCTGGCTATTGCTTGGCCATTTTCTCATTGAAAACTAAGTAGGAGACTTGAGACCATTTAGCCTTGCTACTATTAAAACAATCTGATTTGGAAAGGGTGTTTTCAAGGGTTTTTCCCCACCAGCTGGGAATCCTGAGGTATGCACACCTCCTCAAACATGGCACACAATTTAGCATCCTCTGTTCTGGTCATTGAGATAATCTCAAAATACAGCTGTTGTCCGCAAGCAATATCTGTGTCCCTGGTCATCTTTCAATCCAAACCATAACACAGCCTAGCCAGGCCTTGTGGGCTCCTGGCAGTGGTGTACCAGCAGAGCGGGTGGGCTGGAGCTCCTCCCCTGACCTGGCCGGCTGTAGAAAGCAGCAGTGCTTCTGAGTGACCTGGCTGGTCAGAGCAGGTGGGCCTCATCACACTCCAACCCAGCAAGGGATATGCATGCTCCTCCCCTGTTGGAGGGAAGCAACAGAGATCCTTGGCTTCTAAAGTATCGGGGGCATAATTTGGGGCTAGCATCTGCTCATAATATATATTTGTTGTTTAAAGAGACTGGTTGCTTTGTAAGAGGATGGAGGCAGCTCTGTGGTTAGTTTGGATTCTGATTTTATTTTGAATTATTAAAAGACAAACAATGAGTTCAAACCTCAGGAAAATTCTTTCATGATGGATTGGTGATATTTGTTTTACTTTAGTACTTCTCTCTAAAACGTTCAGTTTTAGTTTTACTGTTGATCAGTCTGCAAACTGCAGAAAGTCACAAAACTCATTTCCACTGGGCATGGGCTTTCTTTGTCTGTGTTCCTCACTTAGAAATAAAGGTTTGTAGCCACCAGAGGCAACAGTTTACGCTCACAAACAGTGGTTGCAAGTACCCCAAAAATGTTCTCAGAGGGGACAGGTATTAGACCCAACCAAACAAAACTAAATGTCACAGGGATATGCTCTTCTACCAGGAAAAGAAGAACAGGCAAGAAAGGGACAATGGGTGGAAAAAAGAAAGTGCACGAGGGGTCAAAAATGCCAAAATAAAGCACCAGTTGGGAACATGGAGCAGAGAGCCCAACAGCAAAAAAGAAACTGAGGGTGGAGTAGTGTAATTAATAAAGGCCCTAAACATCTTATTCTACCCGTGGTCTTCCTCTTCCCCACATTCTCCCTGCCTCAGTTAGCCAAGTTTCCAAAATGGAATGACTGCTGGTATTCGTCACAAGACAGCATTGGATACTGCGGTAGGATGGAAAAGACAATGGGGAGGAACTGGAAATAAAATGGCTGCTCTGTGCTATGCTTCTGCCTTTTGGCATAGAAAGCAGCATTGCCTATAATAAGAGAAAGAATGAGACAGCATTATGTTCATCCTACCATCACTGAGTCCTATGATCCAACAGGAACTACAAGCCATGGACAGTCCTCCAATGAGTTTCATAGGAGCAGAATGTGAAACAGCCGTTTAATCCCCCTGTCCCGCGAGGCAGGCAGACAGCCTTCCTGCCCTACTGAGAATACACCAGTGGGCAGAGGGAATGTAACATTCTGTGGTGTCTTAGGCATAATGTGCATCTGTAGTACTCTTGGTGGGTCCTCACCATTAAAAATCTCACTTTTGTTTGTACAGCAATAATACATTACATGCAAAATTGTACAGAGGCACATTAAAGTCATATCACTGTCTCATTTCTGTAAGGTGAGATAATTAACTTTGCCAAACATAGGACAGAGTGAGACTTGCTAGATGAAGAGGCAGCATTTTAAAAAGTTGGGCTGCTTGCAAAAATTGAATAGACATTGCACAGTTAATGTAAAACTCTACCAGCAATTAAAAGAATACTTGGTCAAAAGCCCTCAAACTTACATGACAGCTACTCATGAAACACTTCAATAATTTTTTAGAATGAATGTATTTCATTAGGCCTAATGAAAATGAAAGTAGGAATACATACAATGATACTTCATTTTTTACTATCCATCCAATCAATCTGTATTTTAAAGCTAGGGGAATTAAGAAACACAAAATGGGAAAGTGACTGACCCAGAGTCACCAAGAAGTCTGTGGCAGTTATTAACAGAACCCAGCTCCTAGCTAGGAACTGGTTTTATTTTGATGAAAAGTGACCCACACAGAGTGGGGAAGAGACAGACCCAAAGCAATGAAACAGAGGTAGGGTATGACACGGAAAAGTAACAACACACTACACATGATCTAACTACATTACCAAAACACACTTAAACTTTTTCTTAAAGACCCTGTGCAGGTTTGGGCCCTTTTGAATAACGTTAGCTGTATAAGATCAGTGGTTTGAAACCACTTTTTTTGAAGTAATTGAAAACCAATCAAATAGTGACAAAGGAACAACTGTTCCACTGGTTGTCTTCAAGATGACTCTTTAGCTCAGAATAAGGTTATAAGGTTGCTGTTGCTACATACACTTTTTGCTTTTACTTAATTTTTAAAATGTCCATTCTTATCAATGCCATGACACTGAGTAAAAGGTTATTTGAGGAGATAGAAGAGGGCAACACTAGCTGTCACTCCTTCCTTCCTGTTCTATGGTAAGGAGCATGCTGATGATATCAGGAACTGAAAATTCTCCCTGTTGGTAGATAATCGATTGGAGAGCTTTACAGTATCCCAAAAAAAAGAGCCAATATTGTACTCGCCAGTCTAACTCATTAAGAAATGTTCCCCATGTAATCATATGCAGGAAAAAACAGGTTTGCAATGCTTTTAGAGTGTAAAAATCGAGCATTTACACGTTTTAATTGTTTTCATAATAAAAAGGCATTATTACAAATATTTTTGAAAGATTTTGAAGGATTCTTCCATGAGTTGAGAGACTTTTGCTACTGCCAGTCCTGTGTAAGACACACAGCCACACAGTGCCATCTAGTGTTCTGTGGCCATACAGGGGATAACGTTTAGAACTTCAAAAGGATATTCCAAATTATTTCACAATAATAAACACGGATTAGTTTTGTTTTTCAGAAATAGAGCACTACATAATAAAACAGTCACATCTAAGAGTTGACAAGGCAGACACTATTCTGAACTACCATTAATTTTTGAGTAGCACTGAGGAAATTATTAGGAGAAAGGAAAAGAATGTCTGACTATAAAGTAAGCATCATTTCACTGTCATCAGAGGATATATAATCATATTTAAAGCATATAGTATATTGCACAGAATCACATCTTGTACCAGTATTTAGAAGAAGTTTGATTTGGTATACCATAAAAAAAAAGAGATGAGAGGAGAGGGAGAAAGAGTGAACAACTAAAATGATGCTTTGCTTTAAGGGCAAATATTGGGTCCTTAGGGCTGAAAAATGCATAGCAAATGCACAGTTAATTTCGGACACAGTTATCCAAAACTATACAATACTGATCTCATATTGCTCTGTTGCTCACAGGATCAGACCTAATTTTCTGCTGCCTCGGCACTCAAATCGTTCTTTTAGTTTTTGGATCTAAACTAAAATGATCCAAGCAATAGCCTACTTAATTTGTAAGTATCAATCAAAAATTCCACTGCCTACTTACAAAGTAAATCGTACTTGGGTTGGAAGTAATTCTGCTGCACTGGAACACACAGGAAAAATTAAGTGATCTCAGTGCTGCAGCATTCTACTGTAAAATATCATGTGGATTGGCTACATCTCAATAATACCTTGTAAGGTTTAGGAAATCTTTGTGCTGTTGCAGAGAGACGCAAAGGGGACAGAATCTGATTTGCTTTTCCATGCAGCATATAAGCTCAGAGTCAGATCCTGAATTTGTATGTGGCCCAAACTATTGTGCTTTTAATCAAAATTCAGAAGAAAATAATTGACTCTCTTTAGTGACTGTCATGAAGACCAAAATGTTTCCAGCAAGGAAAACAGCCCAAGGGAGGGCTTGAACAGAGGGAGCAGGATGGTCTTAGATCAGTTTTGGCCAGTTATAAAACTGCATCTTGAGGCTATAGTTACCTGAAATGCTGTGACACAATCTGGAGGCTTGCTGCTAGTGAAATGAGAAGATCCTGCTTCCATTCTTTTTCCCTCAGAGGCTCTGGCACTCATTAGACCTCTCTGTGACTTGTTTCAGCTCAATAACCTGAAAGAAAATTATTCATTGTTTCCACTTGGATAATAAGCTGAGACTGTTTATGAAAAGATATGATGCGTGTGTATGGAGTGGGTGTAAGGGAAGGAACCAGAATCAGGCAGCCCAGAATAGAGTGAATAAATGGGAGGACCAAGACGTTCCTTTTCTGCTGTGCAGTTGTAAAAAAACCCAACCAAACAAACTTCTAACCAGATACAAACATTTGGACTTCTAGCCCTTCTACCTTTTCATCTTTTCAGTCTACTTGCTTGCCATAAGGTTGTTTTTTATCCCCTTCCCTAACAAGGAAAGAGTTCCACTTTGACTTAGTGTCTCGTACACTCATCCCTCTGACAAATGGGGGCACGCTGCATACAGTGCATGGGGCAGAGTTAGGCCTGTGGTTTTTGTGTTTCTGTCACTAACATTTCTCCTGGCACGCTGGGCCGTCTGCCGGGTTTTTTTCCCTTGAAACATTTTATAAAGCCACTACTAGATCTCTCCAGCTGCCCAGCTGCATTATTTATTTAGAGATGTAATATGTGCCTTCATAAAGATCCAAGCACTTATTCTAGTCCAAATGTACAAACATTGACATATGTTAATGATCATACCATATATTGCAAAATGGCATGGCTAAGCATACAAGGATTATGGGTGCACAAGAGAAAGAGCTGTGGTAACACAGTGTACAGGTTTCTACCCATATACATAGTCTCTGAAAACCAGAAGCAGCATAAATTCAATTACTCATTCAGCGCACAGTTTTAAAACAGTTTGTAAAGAATATACATATATATTTTGCCCCAGATTAAGCAGGTATAGCACCAGCTGAACAATTTTTGTCCACACTGTTCTGGAAATCATCTAGTGACATCTCATACTCTACTCGGACAGCTTGTCCAAAAAAGGATGGGAGCTTTCCTATTAACTCTAGTGGTCAACCTAATAAACGTCAAGAGGTCTACTTGGAAATAAATGGTGAAAACAATCAGGTAACTATTTGACCAAATTAATTCTATGTCTATTTTTGTTTCTAGGATTTTCTTGATTTGCTTGGATAGAAAGAAAGAAACAAGAATAAACACAACTGGAACCTGTTCTTGTGAGATATGCTCTTCACTAAACAGCTGAATAACCATTTAATCTTGGACCTAAAGACAGCCTTCATATCAAACAGGTAAATAGAGTTGTTTGGCTAGCAAATCAAAATATTTCTGCTTAAAACAAATGAAAAAATGTTAGATTTTAACAGCCTAACAGAAACGGCTGAGATTTAAACTTGATGCTAAATCATTTCAGCTCTGCTTCTGTGAGATAAAAACATCTTTTACTCTCTGAGCCTTTTCTTTCACTTATTTGATCATGAAGAGAAGATATTGTAGATTTATTTGTTGTTTGTACTGGAGAGCACAACTGGTTTAGCTTTTCTGTCAGACCCTGTCTTTATAATAACTTTTTTTAAACGCACAGTGGGTTTGCCTAAGCAAATTTAATTTGTATTATGTTCTGGATCCAAAGGAAAGGAAAAAAAAAACCCAGAACACCTCCCCCACCACCACCCCCAATCCCTCCAGCACCACCTTTAGAAGAGAGGGGATTTTATTTTAAATAGTGTAAAAAAATCTGGTATGGGTAAGACATTGGTTAAAAAGAGTTGGCCCTCTTGTGTAGGCTATTTAAATATATAACAGCAAGCCAAAGGTATGCATTGCCCTTATCAACAACAAGAAGAAAGTAAATTTAAAAAATGCATATTGTTAAATAGCAAACTACAGGAGCTTATTTCCATGAAAAATTTATTTGGGGAAAGAAGAAAGAGAAAACAAGGTGACAAAACAAATCCTAATAAATCCAGATGAATTCAAAATAATATAAGGCGAAAACAGGAAGGCCTAGGGGCAATAGGAAAAACAATTAAGAGATTTAAAGAAAAATAATTACATAAACCAGAAGAAGGGAACTTGTGAAAGAATCCCAGGGACAGATGGAGTATCAGAGGCAAACAGAACGTGAGAAGGGAACGGCATGTGGTTAAGAGTGGTTTCTTGGCATCACTAAGCAACAAGATGGCCGGTTGTAAGGTAACTGCCTTTAAACTGGGAAAAATAAGCAAACAAAGAAAATTACAATAGAACCAGTTTGGGGGAAAATTAATCTATTTAACTGTAACAACTTGTCAGCAGAAAAATGTATTCACCTACTTCTGAAAGAATTGAAGAATGAAATGGTTGTGTCTGTTAATAAAAGCAGCTATTATGAGAAAAGGCTGGAAGAAACAAAATTTTGCAGTTACCATTGAATAGGTATTAGAACAGTTTATGACTAGGATGATATGCTTCTGTGTCAGGTAAATTAATTGATAAAATAATTAAATGAAAAAACATAAAATGATACAATAGTCCTGATGAAACTTGGATTAAAAAAGCAGGAAAATCATATCTCCAGGCTACTTTGGGAGAGTGACAAAATATGACAAAGTGTAACTAGTAGACACATTTGATTTGGATTTTTATGAAGCCTTTGACAACAGGCCAGGCAATACATGTAATATACATCTAGGTTTAATCTGGACAGTCTAGGTTTCAGAATATTCTGTCAGTTGTCAGGTTTCAGTGAAAAACAGATAAAAGTACAATTATGACAGAAAGGTATTGTCTACTTGTGTTAGCAACAGGAGAGAAGGGAAAAATTATAATTAACCTTTGGAGTATGCCATCTCCTCCAAACATTCCTGGCCTCAGAGAACAAAACAAACCAACAAATCTGCCAGCATCCTTGCTCTGTCCTTCTACCATGGAAATAAAGGTATCAGATACGTCCCATCCTGTCCACACGTAACAATTGGTTCTGGACACCAGATTTAGTTCACAATGCCCCAGCGAGTGCTTGGATTCAGATGGATAAGACTTCAAATAGTGAAGGAACGAGAGGGAGGTTAAAAACTGATTAAGTCGGGGAAAAATAACAATATACTCAAATCCTACCTTACTTTGAATAATCTTGACATTTACTATTATTTTTTTCCTGACAATTCATTTTTAAAAGATAAGTATTACAAGAGCAGAAAGGAAGAATAAAATTTATTTGAAAAATATGGACTTAATTCAGAGCTCGCTGAAGTCAGGGAAGGACTTCCAATGGCTTTAATGGGCTTTGGCTCAAGCCCTTATGGTGTAGCAAAGAGAAAACAATATAAACTGAAGTAGGATTTATATCCCTACTATAAATAATGTATGTAATCTCAATTACTGGAGACAGTATTTATATATATCTAATTTATCATTATTAAAGTGAGATTATGGCAGTTTTATGTGAGACAGAGGCAAATCTGGGTCATTACTGAAAACAGTTCATTTACATTATCCACTCTATTCAGGCACTTTCATTCTTCATGTTTAAAATCTCAATCTTGCCCCCCTGTGGCCCACAGGAATATAGCACACGTACATAGTGTAAGTTCGTCTGAAACTAGACTGAAAATTAAAAACAAAGAGCACTTATAATCCTTTTTGTTTTGTCATTTTTCCTTTAAATTTGAAAGACAAATGTCAAATAGTCAAGGCACAAAAAACCCCTAGAGAGACATTTGCTCTTCAATCTATGCTTACTATTAGCACTTGTTAAAACTGACAGAACCAAAGAAATACCTTGGAAGTCTTTCACATAATGTTTCACTCATTCCCTCTCACTAAGGGTATTTACACAGGTGACAGAAGGCACCTGTTCACACAGGATGATAATGGCTACAGTTGAGCTCAATTAGTTTAGTTTCAGTGGGCATCTCAGTTATTATTTGTAAAAATGGTCTTTGTCCACAGAACAACCCACAACTGCCCTTGGAGGGAAGTTTGGCCCAGCAGCCTGGGACAGGGTTCTACAGCCACATAGATCTGTCTCTGCTGTCAAATATCAAAATGAAATTTGAAAATAAAACAGCTTCAGAGATCTATATGGTCTTTAAGATAGAAAATAGACACTTTGATGTATTAGCAAAGGCTCATGCATCATCATCACCACCACCATCATCAAAATAGCTGCCCAGGGCTCTGGATGGCAATGCAAATCCACGGCTGCAGACCCTAGAAGACAATTCCAGAGAAAATAATACTCTCTCCCTTAAACAAAAGAAACTGGCAAATAAGGTGCTTGCAGGTAATATGCCTGAAAATAGACAATCATATTACAAACGACCACCCGAATAATTTTAGCAAAAAAATACTCCACTCCATCTATGTACATGGGGAAACAAAACCAACCACATCTAATATATTACTTCTTTAAAGACTGATAAAATAAGGTTTGTGTCACCTCACTTACTTCAACACTCTCTGTCTTCTCTGTGAAAAATAATTTCTCTTCAGACTAATTCATTCAGGTTTAGTAAAAAGAGCTTCCAACCCGGTCCATTGTGTCCCTCAGAAAAATGTTCCACAGAACTGCCAGATTCTTTCTTATCAGGAACAAGAGAACCAACTATTAATTTTAAAAAGGTCATGTCATCAACTGTGGACATGTACACAGCCTTACTGGGTTCACTCTGTTTCTTCTTACAGCAGATGTACATAGTTACCAAACCTTATATTTTGTATTTTTCACTGTATTTTTTTCCAATAACTAACTATTTTTTCCTTCCTACCAACTTCTTACTATGAATTTGACATTTATTATTCAGAAAGCCTAGTAAAACTACAGCCCCTTAATTTATCAATTAAATAGGCAAAGCAACAACGCAAGCTCCTAAGCTCCCCATTTGCCTTCTCTTTCCCTGAGATTGGTTAACCAAACTGGTTCACTCCCAGCAGCCACCTGATCCTTTTGCCCTCCTGAAACTACCAACAAAAAGGAAATTAATGCCAATTATGGAGGGGAATTTGTATTGACACTTTTCCAATAGAATCCAGACTTAGACCACCAATGTGTTTCACAAGGGACATCCACCTGTCATCAGGTGGTGGTAATTTTCTAACAGCAACTGTCCTGGGGTGCATTCAAAATAGTAACAAAAGCTAAGAAAGATTCTTTGTTTCATTATCAATTTTCACACCACTGATTCTTCAAGCTGGTGTTGTATTTTTAAGTATACCAATACAAAACATTTTACTTAAAATGGTTGCTTCAGTACAAATATAAACCATAAATAAAATATAATCAACCTATCCAAAATAAATATAAACTGATATTATTTAATAAATTATGTTAACCTGCTATACTTCCATCTACAGTATAGTTAGTTAATATTTCCTTTCATCCCACCGGCCCAAAAGGCTAATCCTCACAGCAGCTGTTACTACTCCAGTACAGAATGAATGTGAATTTAACCCCTCCTGGATACAGCCTAATAAACTCTGTTGTTTTTCTAAGCACTTCTGTGAATTAAAATGGACGTTGGCTTGCCATCCGAATTCATGAACAGGTCCGAAGTGGCTTTTAGGCAAGTTGCCAAATAACTTCCCAATTCCCTTATAGGGTATAGCTCTCACTCCAGAGATCTTCTGAGCAAGAATTGAAAAACAACATCTTCTCCTTTTCCTCAAAATTATTTTTAATTTTCTTAGATTTATTTAAATAAATTAAGCACAACATTACATTAAAATATTATTAAGGGTTCATTTGCACTCTTCAGTTCTTAATGATTTCAACTTAATTGCACCAATAAAAATGTGAGAAGAGCATGCCCTCCTGCAACCTTTCTAACAATGCAAAGGCCAGGATATTGAAAAGCTGGAATATAAAATGCAACC
Organism: Aviceda cuculoides; assembly: GCA_035590195.1. NCBI lineage: Eukaryota > Metazoa > Chordata > Aves > Accipitriformes > Accipitridae > Aviceda > Aviceda cuculoides. The sequence goes on from JAVJGG010000085.1 coordinate 19,906,481, forward strand.
CAGCACATGTGTTTGGATATTGAATAAGACTGAGGAAAATAGGAATACTTCCCAGTACAATGAAGATCTATTACTAGAAACAAATATAACTTTCATCTGACGCTTAACTTAATTCTAATGAAAACCAATATATGCTATAAAGTCTTCTTTTTCTCCAAGACTTCAATCTCCATTTTCAAAAGTAGCATAATTTAGACTTTGATTTGGCAAAGCAATGAACAACCCACTAAACTTCAAAACAATTGATAATGTGCAGAATTTAAGCACATTACTTGTGTTTCCATATCTTCCCTCCTGGAGATGAAATATTTCCTGTTTCGACAGGAAGTCATCAGCCAGCTTGCATCAATATGTGGCTTTGAACATTGTAAAATTCGAAGCATTCAGGGCCCCTGTACAGAGACTTGCCTGCTGATAATAGGTTTTCTTTCTGTTTCATACACCCCTAACCAGAGTCTGTAAGACTGAAATTCACAATAGAAGATACAGACTAGCTAGAGAAAATAAACTTCAATTCATAATAAACTTTCGACCTGTTGAAATACTGTTATAAGAAGTCAGTTATTGTTTTAATGAAACAATGTACCAGTTTTAACTGCATACACCCTCTTCCCAGCCATTAGATCTGATCTGCTGTATCTATTGGCTATAAAATTAAATTTTAGTTTTATGCTTGAATACTGTTATTTATTTTTTCTCCTTTACAAAAATGCTAAAGCTCCCCAAACATGAGAAAAATAAACTCAACACCACCAATGACAGTGACTCCTTTTACCAGACTGAGGAAACCGGCGCACTGAAGAGGCACAGGTACTTCTCAGGTAGTACTTTCAGGCATGAATACTCATGGTTTACTTGCTGTGTCCTCTGGAGTTCCCCAAATTATGGGCCAGATGGAAAATCAGCTACCCGACAACCTGACAGCCCTTTCAGTCACCATGCAAGTGCCAAATTAGCAGAGTGCTTCGCATAAGGTTTTTAATTTTGTATAAATTACCACAGTATTTCTCCCTCTCGGGCAGACTGCCCACAAACCAGGGCAAGTAGCTGCCTGCCCTGCCGGCTGACCGACAGGAGGGTCATCAGACCAGGCAGATGCTGATAAAAGTTGCACCCACCTACCGCCTCGCACCTTTCCTGATCCCTTAGCAGTTGCAGTTTACCAGTGGTTTGATCGCGGCAGTGTGCAGGGTGGTCTCATTTCCTCTTTTTCCTACTACTTTGTCTCCCCACCAAGCAAGGAAACCTGCCAGCCTGAAGCCCTGCTCCGGTCCCTTCCCGGCAGAGGGAGCCGGCCATCCCCTTTACTCCCACCGCCTCCCTCCCGCCCTCGCCGCCTGCGTTGTCCCTGCTCTGACAGGAACAGAAGAACGGGTTCCCACCCTAACCTGGCCCTCCCCTCCGCCTCAGCAGCGTTTTAACACCACAAACACACTGAGAGCGGTTTCTTGCCTTTTCCCTCGTGGAAAAGGCCCGGGGGACCGCGTTTCTTTCCGCCCGAGGCGGGCTCACCGCCCCGGGCTGCCGCTCCCCCCGCGGCGCCGCTCTGACAGGCCGCTGCGGCGAAGGGAGACTCCATTTCCCGGCGAGCCTCGAGAGGCCACCGGCGCGCGCGCGGCCTCGCCAGCGCCGTCATCGGGGCGGGGGGGGAGGAAGGGGCGTGCGTAACATGGCGGCGCT
>JAVJGG010000085.1:19908331-19921725 GCA_035590195.1 Aviceda cuculoides
GTCAGCCCCTCGTGGTGGGCGCCTGCAGCCCCCAGGGGGGCCGCGGGGGAGGGCGGCTCGGCGGGGGCGGGAGGAGGCAAGGGGGGCTGCCGCGGGGCCGTCGCGTGAGGGGAGGGGGTGGCGGGACCGCGGCCGCCTCCTCTCCGCCCTCGTCCTCCCCCCGCTCCCCGCAGGCGGCGGCTTCCCCGCCAAGCGGGTTAACGGCCTGTGAAATCCTGCTGCAGGAGGAAAAGCCGCCAAGCCTTCCTTTGCGGATGAAGCGGTTCAAAATCTGCTCTACAAAATGACAGGGCTCAACCTGCAGAAGGTTTTTAGGCCGGTGAAGAAGGAGCTTAAACCGCCCAAGTACAAGCTCATGACAGAAGCTCAGCTAGGAGAGGTAGGCTGCTCTGCTTCGTTTTGAAGCAAGTTTTGGTTTTAGCAAAAAGTCTGTGGCAGCCCACGTTTCTGCTTCCATTAATGCTGCTGCTGAAAGCATTTCGGTTTCTCTACTTCGTTTCAGGTCATTTCCTAAGTTAGTGTGAGTCGGTGTTTCTTCACTTTAAATAGTTATATTTATCCAATTTTCCTCAATTTTGTGGAATATGGAAGGAAATTGGACGCTTTTTTTCTTGAGTGGCAGGCTCTCTTTATTATCCTCTTTCCTTATGCTTTCTAATTGTGTTAAATGTCTTTATATGATATTTAAATTCTAGCCCTGGGAGTCCTTTGACTACGTTTTTTTCCTGTTGTCTGACCGTGGTCCAGGATGACAAAGGGGCCTGACTTAAGCCAGTTCTTCTGAAACCACAATCACAGCTTCATATAAACTGTGGATTGTGGTTTATGGTTTGGGGGAAACTTACTGTGGAAAAATACATGAAATAATGAACTTGGTGTTTGCAGTAGTATATGTAGGTTTTAGTTTTGAAACTTCCTCCAGCAATTTACCCAAGTTACAGTAGTGGTATATTGTTCACATGCGATTCACCTGCCTGGAGATTGAATTAGTGTCTTGCTTCTTCTCAACTGCAGAAGAAAAAAAAAAGTTTTTTAAAATTTCTCTCTAAACGGAAATGTTTGTCCCAAAATTGTATGTTAGCTTTCTGATAGGATGATTTTTTTTAAACTGTAAAATTAAACTACTTTTTTTTTTTTCCCCCCAAGGCCACAAGAAAAGCCATTGAGGAAGCTAAAGAAAAACTAATTATGCCCCCTGTTTTGAATGAACGAGAGCCAATTGATGATGTCTTAGCAGAGGACAAATTCCTTGAAGGAACTGAAAGTACAAAATATGTGTTTACAGATTTAACTTACTCAATTCCACATCGTGTAAGTAACAATGTATTAATTTATTTTAAGAGCTTTTAATTCTTAATTTCAAAATAAGCTTTAGGTTTTAATAAAATGTAGTTAAAGCAGTTCGCAAGAAGGCTGAGGAGTTGTAAATTCAGTCTGGTACAAGGCAATACAAAGACATATATTTCTAAATGTTTGCTTCTAACTGATAAATTATATTCCAGTGCTCAAAAGCAGGCATGGGGAGGGGAAGCTGTGGGTTAGTTAGTTAATTATTTTAAAAGCAGATGCTTGTGATATGCTAGGAATACTGAGTTCTTCCATACTTCTAAAAGCTTTCTGTGGAATTGGATTACTTAATACTGTGCATGGATGAAAAGATGGAGCTGCTTCACAGTTGTAAAGATCTGGTGGAAAGCTGAGTGATAAATGAATTCACGGGAAAGCTGTGAAGAAAGAGTTGTCAAATAGAATTGTGGAGTATAGGGAAAAAGATTTTTTTTGAATAATGAAATATCTAGATTGTCATAAGTACCAGTAGTAAGAGGCTGGAAAAATTCTTAACAATAGTTATGATTCTAAGAAGTCTCCATGGTTCAAACATGCATATAGCGATGATCCTGTGAAATGAACTGCCAAGTCTTCCATCTATTACTCCATCTGAGAGCTCTCTCCAGGAACTTGCTATTTGTTCTTCTGCCTCAAAAACTTCCTTGTCCCAACAAACTTTTCTGCCTGCAGCTCTAAATCAAATATGCTTGTGAACAGATCTGAGTATACTGTTTTATTCGTTGTCTTTTTTGTTTTGCACTTGCCCTTACTTGACTCTAGCACCTACCTTTGAAACAAAGTTAAAAAAGTATGAGACACTTGGGTTCTTAATTTAGTATGTATTATTTAATGCATAAAATCATGCCAGCAGCAACATTAACTCCTTTCTCAGTGTATTACTTATGTTACATGTCTAAACCTCACAGAACTGCAGCTTTTAGTGTAGGTACATGCATGGTTATGTCCTACAGTAAAATTAAGGTGCAAATGTAGCACTTTAGCAGACACCAAGGGAGAAATGATTAATCTAGCACATAGAAACAATCAGTTAAAAACTGGTATTATTAATGTGAGTTTATGTATAGAAGGACTTCACCAAATAAGAATCTTTTTTACAATGCTTCTGGTGACAAAGAGACTAGTTTGGGAGATAATGCTCTTTTTTTTAACCTTCTTTTCAGGAACGTTTCATTGTAGTTAGAGAACCAAACGGTGTTTTACGCAAAGCAACCTGGGAAGAACGAGACAGAATGATACAGATATTCTTCCCAAAAGAAGGGCGCAGAGTTATTCCCCCAGTCATGTTCAAGGATGAACACCTTGTGGTAGTATCTTTCTGGTTTTGAAAACTCATAATTTTTACTTAATTGTGCTCTGATAGCAAAACTGTGCTGTTTGGACAGAGTAGCTCTGAATAAGCCAGTCTGCTTGTATGTTTTAAGCTGCTCGATTCTGTTTTGAACAATTGCTTATCACTGTAACATTAGTTAAAATACTTGTAGTAAGTTCTAGGTTAGGGACAGGTAATCCTGGCTAGGTGTAAATACTAGAAATCCATATTTAATTGTTATGCATTGATGAAACTGTATACTTAATCTGAAAATGTGAACTGGTGTTTCAGAAACAAACATCAAGAAACATTGTATTAACATCATCAAAGCAGTTACTGCACGTTATCCATTTTGTCTTGTGATGAAGGGGATTCTCACTGTAAAGGTTGCCCAGAACAGAAATGATGTGGCTGCTGTTTTGATTTTGGGGAGCTGGAATGGTACGATACAGACTCCGTTCCTGAATTTGACCTGTTGTTTTAGACTGTGTTTCAGCAAGACCGTCATGAAGATATCCTTAACATGTGCATTGCTCAATTTGAGCCAGATTCACCTGACTATATCAGAGTGAGTTCACTTTTCATTTTTCTCATAAAAACCCTGTAGCATTAGTGAAGAACTTCAGGGTTTGTTTTGTAAACATAAGTATTACCTGAGGATCAAAGGTGGTGTTCATATGAGGAGAAAAAGAACACATATAGATTACCTGTTACACTTGTGATGAGTTCTTTTTTTTTCTTGCAGAAAATTAAAACAGGATTCTGTTTAAGTAATTTTCATTAGTATAGCAAGAACTACAGATGCATAAAAAGTGTCTTTATATAGGTATTTTTGGTATCAAACCAGAACTGATGATAAGGCCCATAACTGGCCACAACCAGCTGTGCTACTGAAGTCACATTAACTGCTGTGTTAAGATTTGGAAGGACCAGGTAGATACTGATGAAGTTGGATAACTGATGAAGTGCACCTGAGAGCACTGTACACAATATATTATTTTTGACAAAGACCAGGTACAAAAAATATACTTTTAGCTGAAACATTTAAATTTAATAACTGTAGTTATTGTTGAATAAGTTAGCCTACACTTGCCTTTAAGATGTTTATTGCTCTGTAAAAATTTCTAAAATCACTGAGAACGTAATTTCTATTAGGCAATTTTTTAAATACCTTTTCTTCAAAGTAAAATTTCACCTCTTTACTCTAGCATTTTTCTCCTTAAAGAATAGATTACAACTTGACAGCAATGAAATGAAGGTTCAGAGGTTATGTCTTTCCCCTGCCCCCCCTCCAGATTTTCAGTACGTAGCTAGTATTTAGCTTTCTCTCAACATAATACTTAAGCACAATCATCTTTTATGAACTGGGTTATCCCAGCGTTACCCTGAATTATAACATGTATAAAGCTAAGGTAGCATGGTTCAGCCTGTGGCTTACTACTGCACTTTAGGGAGGTCTGAAAATAGATTAAAAATTAAGTGAAAGGTAGAGGTGAGAAACTGTCATCAAGCTCCAGTTATGCTAATGAAACTGAAACCTTTTATGTTTATAGGTTCATCATCGGACATATGATGACATTGAGAAACATGCCAAATATGATCTGCTCCGTTCAACAAGACACTTTGGAGGAATGGTGTGGTATCTAGTAAACAGAAAGAAAACAGATGGCTTACTAATAGATATGATCCACAGAGACTTGTAAGTGGTGTTTGTCACTTATTTATTCTGCTTATCTAAAGAAAATAAATGTTTGAAAATAAAAACAGTATTTCTGTAAGATGTATAGAAGTTTTCATCTGCATGACATTTTGGGCTAGCTGTAACTTTTAGCTATACAGATGCTGAATGGAAGTACCAACTACAGTCCATGAAACTGTAGGGTAATAAACTAGGTTTCTGCAGAAACTAGCCTTTTGTAGTTGTTGGGTTTTTGTTTCCTACGTAATTGTCAGTACACTTCCAGTGCTTATCTTAAAGCCTAACAATTTTGTACAACTAAGCTCAATTTTGGCTTTTAAGATTGACACACTCTGGGTTTTAGAGCAATTCCTAAATAGCTTAGGAACAGGTAGCTACACTTTCATTTTAAATAGATGGATTTTTATAAGATAAGGTGCTAAATTTACTCAAAATTCCCTGAAGCAAACAATATTTAATTATTCAAAATGTCACTGGGGACAGGAGAAGTTTGTAGAATTAGAACTCCAAGTTGCAGTGATGGCATTCATTTCCTACTGCTGGAAGTCAGAAACTTTCAACAGGTGGCCAGATCTTACTTTTAAACCAGGGGACATGAAGAAATACAGGGAAGTTCCAGTTTTGGAATCAAATTGTTAAAAGGCAAAATTCAAATATCTGGACAATTTATATTACCATAGTTTGGAGCATCTTTAGTTGCCACCTGCCCACTTTTGGCTTATACTTACATTTATGTAAAACACCTGTTCTAGTTTTAAATTCAGTCTGAGGGCTAGGTGTCACAAGATTTCTAATACTACTCCTGTAAAACATGCTAGTTACTGCAGTCAGTGAAGTTTATCTTTGGTGGAGTTGTTCTGCCAAATACTTGTTACTGGGTAATTAATGGTATTTTACAGAGAGATTTCAGCTTTATTACTGCTGAACAGTACATCAGGCTTAAACTGCAGTATGGATAAATTTACATATCTTACCTGGTGCACCTTGGTGCTCACGTGCTTCTGATCTTCTCATGAACAGGTTGCCATTGCAATAGATGATGGGATGCCTGTTTAGCTGTATATTCTAATGACTGTATACTCAGTGAAAGCAAAAGTTTATGAAAGCCTGTGGTGTGCAAAGTATACCACATAAGTACGCTTTCTCTAAATACTCTAAGTATTAAGAGAAAGTAATTGCTACAAATGGGCCTTTACTTGTTCAGGCTGGATGACACTACAAGTTTAATTACGCTGTATCATATGGTTCATCCTGAATGTCAATCAGCAAAAGAAGCTAAAGAAGGGAAACTTCAAGGAGTTGATCTGATCAAGGTATGCTTTCCTACTTCAAGGCTACTTAATTACAGAAGAGAAGGCTTTTAAACAGCAGAAGCCTATTTAGTAGTCTAAATTTCTCCTTACCTTAAGCAGCAGATACTTAAGCAGAACTGTTGTGCATGCCAGGTTGTGATTTTTTTTTAAACTATATATAGCTGCACCAGGATTTCAGTTATAGGTGGCTGATCTACCACTGGAATGATGAAATCTCATTATGCAACTATGCTCTTAATTGTACATTAATCTCTCTCCTGCCCTGTTTGCAGGTATTTGTGAAAACTGAATCACAGAAAGAAGGTTATATACAGTTGGCCCTCCAGGCTTATGAAGAAGCAATGGCTACTTCTACAGCATCATGAAATAAACCTTAGTTAATCCTAAGTTTTAAGTCTGTTTACATTCTCTGTACAGGATTCCACAAATACTTCAAACAACTGACTATTCTAAAAATTTTTTTACTGAAACATGTAAGAATCATTACAGCAGCTTGTTATTGTCAAAAGTTTGTAAACGAGCTTATAGCAGTCATCATAACTTTTGTTTTGGTGTGACGAATATACCCTGAGTTTAATTTCTTTACTGTTGCATCTCAAAGCTAAAGAATTGCCCACAATTCATTTTACTTACTGAAGTAAGTGTAGGGTCTGGACAGCTGTTCTGTTAGATCTTTTAGCTAAAATTTTTGTCTAGAAGAATAACTAGTTGTTAACGGATACAAGCTAAATAGCACAGTGAAAAAGTAACCATACACCTAAGTGTCTATGCTGAGAAGAGTCAGGTTAAAATACTAATGCTTGGCTACTATGCTCCTGTTTCAAATGTTTGCAATACACACTATTGAAGCTGTGTTAAGAATAGTAGAATTACTACTAAATGGAGAATGGAGGAATAGAATGTTTAAGAAAGTTTATTGAACTGCTTGATAAAACATTTTTTAGGATGTAGTAGAGCAGGCCTACATCTTGAATTTCAACATACTGGCAGCTGATTCTTTTTGTACAGTTGCTGGGTCTAGCTTTTCTACATGTACATGGTCCACTTGCAGTATAAAAATCAAATTAACTTGGAGCACGTAGTCCACAGAACTTCATAACATTGTTTGGAGTAAATGATTTGGTCATCTAAAAGGTATGTTCACTCATCTAAGATCTCTTCATCCAGATTGATATCTGTGGTATCAATATCTTCCAGATCCAAGTTATCTAAGTCATCTTCCAAGTCCAGCAGCGTCTAGGAAAGGAAAAGACTAGATTAAGGGAATACTAATATGATTACATGTTAGCCAGCTTGTATGATGTATTTGCACATTCTACAAAACACCAAGCTGAAGCAGTCAGGTAGAACATAAACATTAAAATAAGCTGTAGAGAGAAGCTGCCTTCCTAGTCAGAAAGCATCTCTCAAGAGTTGCAACTTTTTACCACATTCTGACCAACTACATTTGGACTTCACCCTTTCTTCCTTGTAGGAACCGGTCTGTATTACTGTGTACAGCTGCTGCATACAACAGGAAGGGATCCATACACTGTACTGGTCCTAAGCTGTCTGGGTCTATTAAAGTGACATTTTCCAGTAGCTTGGTTTAATCACATAATTAGTTGAAGTCTTTAATGTAAAATGCATTTAGTGCTTGTACTTCCCTTCATAAAAATGTTTCAGTACCTTTTGATCTCTTGTTGGAAGTAGATCAGAATTCTGCAAAACTGTCTTCATCACTTCTTGTTTTGGAGATGGAACTGGTTCTTCAGCCTTCTGATGAAAAAGAGAGTCCTTAAGTTCTTTTGAATTTAAATTCTTTCAGTAGAAGCAAGTAAACACCACCAGACCCATAAATGCCTTTTCCTGCTGATTCTCTTTTAAAGTTTCCCTTAGAAATTCTTGAGTCACATCTTCACAGCCAGTAAGCATTCTGGCCCTCACTTCTCTAGAGACTACTGTTTTCCCACCCAGTTTATTTAAAGCAGTTGTTGATGTAACTGATACAATGAAAATAACCTTCAGAAATTATCAGTTACTTTCAAATACTTAAAATGCTGTTAGAGGGTAACTGATTTTCAGGGTCCTCGGCAGGAAAGAGATTAGGTTACTTGAGACTGTCACAGCAGTTTCAGCAAAGGCGGTAAATCCTAGTACTGTTGCTGGGCTTTGTGTTCCATACCCTACAGTGGTTTAACACTTACCCTGCTCTCTTCACTGCAGCACAAGTTTAAAATAAAGGCAATTTTTCAGTTAGTACCATTACTGAAGCAATGGTCCTATTCAATTGACTGCATTTAGATTTAATTGTATAATTATCTCCTACGAAACTTCCCATATTCAGCCTCAGCTGGAAGAGACAACTGTTGTTTAAGGACTTCTATGCAATCATTAACTGAAGGCAGACACATGCATCCAGCATTAGTGGTCTTGGTTTCAGCTTCTAATGCAAGCTAGTTCTAATTTGTTTCACTTAACTTTTGCAATGCTATTTCTGTATCTTCTTTAACAAATGTGCACACAGCTTTGATTTTGCTTTAATGATACTTGTTTTGATACATAAGAAGCAAATAGTCACTAAAGCTGCTTGAAAGTAAGCTAAATCCTCTGAAATGTCAATGAAGTTCTGTAGTGCATCTCCTACAAGGAAAAAATAGAGAGACGCAACAGAGCATTGTGACTTAGTTTCTCCCTCAGTTTCCACTACATTTTTTAGAAGTTTATAGCCTGAAAGAGCTGTGCCAACATAATTGTCTTTAAGAAACTCCTACATTCTGATTTTCATGGTCAAATGTAAAGTGTATTTGACATGAGCAAGAATTAGAAGTTGGCATCTTCTGTTTAAGCTCAGAAAAGCATTTTAAGTGTTTGTTTCAATCTGTATGCTTATTACCTTAAATGTAAGTCATGTGTTTTCTGCATAATACTTGGACAACTGAGGTAGTAAAAAAAAAAAACCAAAAAACAAATCAGTTTGAGTTCAGATATTGATGAGAATGTATTTTCAAGTAATTGAGCAGGATTCCTAGTCAGTTGGTTATGGAATAGTCTTATTCCATAATCAGGCACACTAGCAAAGAATATAAAGCATTTTTAATTGCTGTAATATGCACAAGTTTCCAGTTTCTGACTCCTGAGTTTTTAGAAAACTAGCAGCTGTTCAGGCAGTGTTTGTATGTGGAATTGAAATGTTTTTTCTGCAGGATGAATTCAATGGTAAGACTCTACAGTTACACTAACAAAAGATGACCCACGATAAGTAACCATACAAAAGAAATAATTTTACAGTCAAGAAGTCATTCGTAGTTACAGAAGTAGACTAAGAAGAGTCTGAGGCAAAAGAACATGGAACCCAACTGCAGTGCTTATAGTCAAGCCAGTAAGAGCAATAATTTGTCCATTATTGGTGAAATATTCTCCACGGTAGATGTTACCTACAATAGCAAAGTTGCCTCTTTCTTAGAACTCATCATTTAGCAGTAACACTGACCTGAGATGCCATTACTCCAGAAGGCTCAAATCCTTTTGCTTCTTCAAGTAAGTTTCTTTCTTCATTTGGCTAAAAGAAAAAAAAAAAAACAAAAACAAAACAAAACCCCAAAACAAAACCAAAACCAAAATACCAAAACATGTTCATAAAATGTTTAAGTTGCACTGACTTGCTTAAAGGTGATTTTATGCAGTGCCAAATGTTTTTCTTCTAGGGACAATAAGAACTCCCACTTCATACTTACAGTGACAAGTGGGTATTCCCTGGCTGGCCGCAAGTCAGCAAGACTCTGTTTAACATACTCTTCAGCAACAAAAGCTTCCTTTAAGCCAGGAAAAAGATTTTCATATTCTGTAGGATCAGCAAGGGACTCAGCAGCTTTTTGATTGACTTTAGAGAGATTCTCCCTCCACAGTTTAACAACCCTGGAGATGCAAACCATATTTGTTATATACAGCTAATTTTGACAACACTATTCATGCTTTGCATATGCTTTGAAATTACCTTGAAACTTGGCTTGGCAAATATGTCCGTGCAAGAAAAGCAGCTTCTGGGAGACGCCCGGTTTTAATCAGGAGTTCCAAACATGAATCAAGCCTAAAAGATTTAAAAATGTGATTTTAATCAGTAAATTTGATCAAGACAAATTTTTAATTAGATTAGCTGTTTATTTTATTTTATTACATTACATTTATTTAAAATCCTTTCAATTTTAAAAGTAGCAGCCATCATAAAATAGAATCAGCTTTTCTGAAGAGGTACCTGCCAGAATTTTTCTCCATTAAGTTTTACATTAGCTGTAGTTAACCTTTTGAAGAACTCGAGGTTCTTTGCACTTGGGAAAGCAAGAATATAACCACCTGAATCTCTTGCTTGCTACTTACTTTCCCTGCAGGAAGTAGCTCATAAATGCAACATTGTTCTTGCCATCTTTTTCTGCTCCTTCAGCTAACTTATTCACCATGTTAGCATTTCCTGAAGCCGTAGCCAGGAGCAGTAGGCCGCCGTAGTCTTGTGCATGGTGGAGACACTCCTGGGCTAAGCCAAACTGGCATTTACTAATGGCAAGCTCAGCAAGTTGCTTCCATTTCTGTTCTGACTAATCACAGAAGAAGGGGAGAGAGAAGGAAAGAAAAAAAACAACAAAAAATAACCCTCTCATTTCTGAACAGCATTTAAAGACTTTCAGAGCATTGAATATGAAAATGTAAGTTTACTTGTGAAGGTACTGTATCACATCATTATGCTTGTCTTCCCTTTGAGATACTATGATTACTGCAGCTTCACAGCATGCCACAGTGAGTGTTAAATGCAGATCATCACACAGCTATACCATTACATAAAATAAACAGTTTTTCATTAAACATGAAGGGAGGGGGTAGAAATAACTTTGGAAATTTAAACAGTAACCATCTCTTAAAGCTCCCAAGTTAACCTTCAGAATATAAGAAAGGCATTTGTGTCTAACATCCCTTATCACTAACTTCATTATTTTACAACAGGAACTGCGAGATCAATTATCTAAATAATAGATATGGGACAATCACTGCCTGTGATCAATCTAAGTTTGCCAAGGCTGGAACAAAGGCTTAGAGGCTTCATTCCTGTCATTCCTCGTCTCACTGTTAAATATTGGAGACTAAGGCTTGCTTTTTGGTTCAAGTTTTGTAACCTCCAGGAGTTCCTGCAGCTTTCTGATCAGACAAAATTTTTCTGTCCTCATCCCACAGCTGAGATTCCTTTGAATTACAGGCAGAAGAGCTTCATCGAGGAAGTCTGAGGCATTCAGGGAGCTGTACTGCATGCCCACATACCATTGTCTTTTCTTACAGGGACTCTTAGGTTCATGCTAATACTCAGAATTAGTATGAATCACCAAAATTTGTATGTTTACCTCTGCTTCCACTGCAAGCTGATAAGCTATTTTTAATTCTCCAAGTTGAAGAGCAAGTTCAAAACGATGCTCTGGATCTGTAGATACTGCAAGAGCTTGTTGTTTGAAGCCCTAAAATAAAAATCTGAAAGTAAAGCTGTGATCTGTCATGTCAAACAGCATCCTAGATGCTCTAACAAACCCACTCTAAACAGAAGGTCACAGTATTCTCAGATAAATACAGATGATTAATAAGAGTTTATGCTTACAGATAACATGACTGAGTTTTGCTTATCAAACTCAATTAGAAATGTGAATAAACAGATTTATTTAAGTTTTTGATAACTAAGAAGTAGTTTTCTTGCCTGTTTTTCAAGAAAATGTGCAACTCTGGTTCTTTGTTCCTTTGGAATTGTGGGAAGAACTTTGTCAGCCATACTGAAATCTCTTCTCATCACAGCAGTTTGATATTCAAGCACTGAGACCAGCAAAGAGTAGCTAACAATGTTTAGCTCTTTATCACCCAAATAAAGTCGGTTGTCCTTGGGGATATAACCCAGAAGATACATTGTTCTGAAACAAAACAAAGAATATTAATCTTAAATAGATCCACTACCAAATAGTCTATAAAAAAAATTCAATAGTTCTTATGGTAGCAAGAATACTCACATGAAAAATTCTGCTTTTACTATAAGTACACTTTCACATAATACTGTTTATTCCCTCCAAGATTACAGTACTGCCTCAGAACATACGTTAGCATGCTATATAAGAGAAAGTAGTAATGCATAGCAAGCAGGTGGGAAGCTTCACCTTGTCCTAACTTCACTGAAAGAACCTTTAACACTTGTTTATAACCAGATGCAGCAACTTACCTGTCTAAATGGGCAATAGTGACAATTTCTCCTCCAACATAGTAGTTGAGTCTGTTCACAGAACTGGTGTAAATAAAGCAGTCGCCTACCCACAAGCCTGTTTTCACAATCTCCTGAATCTCACCAAGAACCTGCAAATTAAGTTTGATTTAATTAGATATGTAAAAAGGTACTTTTAGATAGCATTAAGACTATTGCATTTTCAAACTAAATTTAATATTCTATACTTAAGTAAATAGTTGGGCAAGTTGCAAAAATAAGTTTAGATACAGATTGGAAGTACATAAATAATGCTTTTAATTTTACAAAAATGCTGTAATACATGAAATGTCTACCTTAATTCTTAACTAAACCAATTATAAATCTAGGACACAAGCACCAAACCAAGCATTAAGCAAGATAATCAAAGACAACTTGCCTTCTGAAATTTTTGTTTCTGACATTTCACAGCATGAGGTTTTTTCACTTCTCAAACTTCAATAACTTTTCAAAACTTGAAAATCGCAGAAAAAGTTTAAGCTATGGAAACACTACCCAAAAGCGTGTTTTAAAAATAACCTCTATGACTGTATTAATATTAAACAGGTGTCTCAAGAAAAGCACAGGCATTAAGGTCTGTCATGCTGGGATTCAAACAGGGATACTTTCCCCAGGGAACCCGAGTAAAATGATTAACAGCGTTCCTCAGGGAAATGTATACTGTGTGGTACCTGATGTTCTGGAAACTAAAATTTAATAGGACTGTGTTAAGGACTAAATTTGCTATACTCTGGGAAGACTTGCTTCCATGATCTCTAATCCTATTCCATTTTTTAAATAGAAGGTACCTCAAAAGCATCTTCAATTCCATCTTCAGTGACACCTTCATGTGTTTCTTGGGCTGCTGCAACTTTTTCCGATAGGTATTTCAAAATGAAGAATGACTCTTCTGTAGCAATGCAGACAAGCTCACCCGAGTCAGACCAGAAAATCTGTATCATCAGAATCAATAACAGCACTGTTTTAGAGACACAGGTTGAGAAAGGAGGTGGTATAAATTAAGGTTAAAACATACTAACTCTAACAGAAGCTTTAGGACCTGAGAAGCCAACACATACAAGGATTTTTTTTTCCCCTTCTGCTACATGACTGAGATAAACTTAGGAAGTTATTATTTTATGATTGACAGCTTGGCTTCATTCAAGAAAATCAGCAGTCTAGTAAAAAATAAATAAATTAGTAAACACAGATAGGTGAGTATCTCAGTCCCATCCAAAAACTTACATGTTTGGGCTGAATTTCAATTCTGCGAATCAATTCTGTGTTCTCCCAATCATAGAATGCCAAACCATTAACAGATCTGACCCCCAACAGGAAGCCACCATAGATGCCTGCAAGAAAATAAAGGTGGAAATAAAATTTCTTCAACATTGTACAAAATATGTGCCAACACATCTATTTTGTAAGTAAATACTCACCTTCTGCTCCAAAATCAGGTTTGAAAGACTTCTTCTCTTTGAAATT
>JAVJGG010000085.1:19934625-20004784 GCA_035590195.1 Aviceda cuculoides
ATACTATTTTTTACTAAAATATTTCTTATAATTCCATATACCTATTAAAATCAAATATGATTACTTCTAACTAGTGGCAAATCAGCAACAATGTCACCTGACAGTTTCATTACAGGCCTGACTTTTCAACTTACAATTCTGCCAAACTTCGACCATGTGGGTTTAGATTTTTTTGGTATTGGATGTCTTAATCTGAACAAGGGACCTATGTCAGCTTGTATTTTCAAGTTTCAGTAGAAAGGTTTAGTCATTTTTTAAAAGGTATTAAGGGAGCACAAAAATACTAGCTTCCTTAAAATCAGCAACAGGATAGTAATCAATACTTTTAACAGCATCTGTTATGGATTTAATTTAAGCAGAAAATATAAAGTATTAATTGTGGTAGCACAGTAGTTACCCACATGCTAGTAATGAGGATATGCCCATAAACAGGGAACTTGGACAAAAAAAAGGTTATCCATGAGAGTGAACAAAGTGTTGTACATAATATAAAGACTTGAGTTCTTACCCTCTTGTGCTAAAGCTTCTTTGAGTACATTTGATTCATTAGATGATAAGTGCTATCTTTATGTCATTTATGTAATCACTTCGCAGGAATAATCTTGATTGACCTGCTAGTGCTTCTGATCTATTAATACTTGCTTCTTTGTGTTTTATTTTCTGGAGGCCATAGTCACAGTTTTGGCATGACTCCACTTCCATTAAGATTGGTGGCAAAAGGGCAGGCTTTGAAACCACCGAAGTGGTTTGGAATGCAGGAGTATATATCCTCCCAGGTATTCCAAGTTTAGAGCATATAATTTCTTTTTTTATCAGATTTACAATGCCTTCCACTATAGCTGAATGTTTGTGTTAATGTTCTTTTATTGAATTTTGAGGCTTCAGATGAACTTATTTCATTTTCTCTGCTCTTCTTTAAACCTATCTGTCAAACTATTTCTAAGATCTGATTCAGCAAGCAGTTTAGTTTGCCCTGAATATAGTCTTGAGATGACACGAACTAGAAAACTTATAAATTATTTCTTCTTGTCTGACGAGTATCAGTCCAATAGCTACTTAAAAATTTCTATAGCAATATTCATGATTTCAGGACAAACCCACTTATTTATTTTCACTTTTAATTGCTATTACATATTATTACCTTATCATTGCTGACCACGGAGTTGGAGTGTGGTTGGGAAATGATTTAGCATAGGGTTTTCCATAAGCTTGCAAAAAATGTTTATTGAATAGTATTACCAATCATCAGAACTATCTGTTGCCAGCACTCTGGAAAACTGAAAATACTGCATTTGTTTTCTATTAATGTTAGACAAGATCAACATAGAATTATTTTTTATCCAGATATAAAGCTGTAATAAAAGGAAGTTTAAGAACAGCACTATGGACACTTAGTCAATGTGAAAGGTTAGTGCCCAGACTTTGATAATTGACTATAGCTTGTGAATGAACAAAATTGTTTGTTTTCTCTTGATCAGGCAGTTTTGTGTTTTCTAGATGCAGAGATGAGTTTTCAGCCCCTGCTGTAACATCTGCATATACAATGTACATAACAATACAGAATCAAACTGTCGAAACATGTTTATTTAGTTAAAATGAAATGAACAGTATTAATATCTAAATATTTTACATTAGCATCGGTTTCAAAGCAACAGTAATGATATTAAAACTACTTTTATGGGATTGCAATGATATAAAACAGTATCATCCAGTTGTGTATTTTCTCAAGAAACAAAGGGAAGGAAATTGAGATTAAAGAATAGCTGTCATTCTTGTTACTGAGATGCTATTGCTTAGGCACTCATACCGCATGACCTAATGCTCTGCTATGAGCAGTCTTTTGTTTTACAATTTGATAGCACTTGTTTCAGCATGGGCTCAAATGCAAGTCAGGCTTGTTGTGTGCTAGGCACATAAAACCCAAACCAAAAGGCTAATTTATGCAGGGTGTCAGAAGAAGCTTTTAGAAACCCAGAATGGGACTAATCCAGAACGATTCTCTCAAGATATGCTTGTCAAATGGAAAGTGGCTCTGTTTTAAAGTTTTATTAGTATTTTTTTAATTTGTTTTCAGTAGTTGTAATGCTTAGGGGTTTTTTTTTAGGAAAGGTTAAGACCACTCTATCTTTGTGATTTGAGCTGCACAGTTATATGGTTTCTCAGTTTGCATTGCAGTTCAAACAATTAGCAATCACAGAATTGTATGGCATTTTTGTAGCACTGAATATATATCTTTGAAGCTTTTTCTTCACAACAGCACGGTAACAAGTTATTTATGTAGGAGGGCAGGCAGTGGTGAAAGCTGTATTAGATTTTATCCTCGCTCTTTTATAATAATCACACATAAATAATGTATTGCCAGAGGCAAATGTAACAACATATTTATATATACAAGCTCTGTTTCTTTTGTTTTCCTGTTTCTAGTTGAACCTGAATCGTTAAGTTTTTCAGAGATACAGTCATATATGTAATTCAATAGTAACAGCATATGCTACATATCCTCTTTGCCTAGTCTGAAGACTGCAAGTTACCAAAACCATCCCTGTCCAACATTTGAATTTTTAAACTCAAACTGTAGCAATTAATGCTTTTAGCTTTGAATGTCTCTTTTTCAGTCCTTTGTCAATCTATTACATAAATGGAACCTGACATAGGATTTGCAGCATTCAGATCTTCTGGACAAATTAACTCTCAAAGATGAAGTATGTAATCTGTTGCTGAGTGAAGATCAATACGGAGGCTTAGTTCACGATGAAAAGGTTTAGGCTTTTAATCCTAGAGGTTTCTGGTTCAACTCCTCCCATGCTGCTACTCTTGAAAATGCTACCATTCTCTAATACATAGTCAACTTCCCCCCTCCCTCCAATTAGTAATCACAACTATCACCTACACATGGTTTTATATCCTTTATGAAAAGGCACACTGAATTCTATTAAAAATGAATATGTACTATTTTTATATGGCTATCCAAATTAAAAATGATGAATATTAATAATATGTAGCTAGTATGTAGCTGGAATTTAATTCTCTCAAAGTAAAAGCACTTGTAAAGTTGTGATGTGGTTTAGACTACACACATTGTCTTAATAGTTCTGTTCTTAAAAAGAATTGTAAGAATGTTATTCAATTTACTATGGAGATATAAAATTACAATAATGGCAATATTTTTTGTTTTGAGCCCGTGAAGAGGACAGGAAACTCAGATGATAAAATCACAGGATGCCCCCTTAACTGTGTGTTTAAAAGATTAGCCACTAGATGACGCCTTGATTCTGTTAATATCTTTTTTTATTTTTTTGGTATTCCCTGGCAGATGTCTGGACCTGAAATCCTGAAACTGTTTCTTTAGTAAATCCGGCTGGGAAAGAATGCTTTTCACATATTTTTAAACGATAATTTTGAAGGCCTTGTACCGAAGTAAATAAAATTATTTCAATTTTCGCTGCTGCTTTTAACTCAGCCTCTTTCGTGGGGGTTTGGTTTGGTAGTGTTTGGGTTTTTGTTGTTTTTGGGTTTTTTTTGTCATCAATTTTCTTCTATTATGCTGATAGTTTATTTTTCTTGGACAAAACGTTTTTTAAAGGTAGTTTTTCTTAATACTTTTTTTTTCATTTTTTTTCATGTCTCTCTGCTTCAAACTGTAACTTAAAAGTAGAAGCAGATCAGGATAGTGTTCTTTACACCACCTGTTAACAAACATTTAGCATGTGTGGACAAATGCTTGTATAAATGTGTTTCACTTGGTGCACATTTTTCCTTACTGGGGGGGAGTGAACTATACTTCTTTAAAGCATTTTAATACTGGCATAACTGTATCCATTTTATGATATGTACTCATACGTTTGTAAAAATTCTCACTGATCCTGGTACTCACACGTTTGTATCCATAAGTAATTCCTGTGTGGACCAGGATAGAGAGAGACTGAAATCCTCCATTTAACCACAGATCAAGGCAAGCATTGTAGTTCCTATTCTTCATTCGTTAGTCTCTGCACTAATAAACTTCAGGTCTCTAGCGTGTGATACACCAGCAGGTTACCATGGTATAACAAATCAACATGGGTCAGCCGCTCTACAGTAAACTGTGTGTATGATTGTACCTGGCAGTTTCTTGCCATTAAACTATGGAAAATCACAACAGCCTCCCTTTCAATGAAAGATGGGGAATTTCCTCATTTTTGGTTAAGCAGTACTTCAGTGTAGACATTTACAGGCAGGCAGTTGCATGTGAGCAGTTCTGGCATCAAGTTGACCAACAGGAACTATTCCCTTTATGATAATTTTTTTGTGTGTCAAAGGGCTGCAATAGGCCATCGTTGACAAAAAACTTAACTATAACAGATCTTGTATGATAGGACATTGCTATGTTCCTATGCATACTTGGCTGTTTTGCTGAGAAAATCCAGCCTCATTAGATGGGTTTGTAATTGGAAGAGATGCTATCCACCGTTTGAAACTTTTAAATTATTTAAAATAGAGTTTAACAAGAATGTTATCTGATTTTTTTAGGTGAACTATTTCATGACCACTGATGAATATTGTTATGTTAAATGTAGTTAATAGAAATTAGTGATGGAGTTGTTTGACGGGCTTCACAAAGATGGGATTCAGAAGACTGGCTCTGACTGCAGATAGAGGCTGGGAGCTTATCTAAAATAACACTGGGAGCCAGTGTTATTTTGTCAGCAGTATTTTTGGCGACTGTATGTTGGCTGAGAGAATCCTGTTGTTTGGGAAAGTAGATTTGATTCGGACAAGACAAAAACTGGGCTTTTACGAGCTTATATTACATTTGTATTTATACCTTTAGTGACAAAAGGAGGTTTCTGGCAATAAGCAATGTAGGCCAGACTTTTGATGAATTTTTTCTATGCTGAAGATGATAGTATAGAAAAATATATACTTACTGTATTACTCATTTTATTAAAAATGTCATTATATAAATTCTCTTCTAAAAAAATAATCACTAAATGAAAATATTTGTCTTCAGAGAAGATCCTGCGAATTCTTTTGTGGCTTCAAGTAACTTCATAAAGGGCCATGTAGCGTATTAGTATTAAGTATTTAAGAAAGCTTACCTGTATCATGCATTAGATAGGACAGGCATGCTGTACTTTGCAGCTCATTTCACCATACAGTGATGTGGTTACAACCTTACACATTAAAGAGAGCTACATAAACCAAGATTTTTTTTTTCCCTCTCTAATTGATACTAACAGATAATAAGACCTGCCATTGAACTAGATATAGAAGTTCTCAGATTGAATCCTCTCCTACCTAAAGATGTTCTCTGGGATCTTTTTTGATACATAATCATTATAATGCAGGGGGAAAAATTGGTGATAAAAGCACCAGGCTACCTTTATGCTCTTCAGTCAGTGGAGATTAATTACTGCTGATGCAGCTGACAGGAAAGGATAGTAGTAATGGTTTTCATTACCAAAACCTAATCGAGTGGTCAGGAAAGAAGGATAAATTGTAATCTTTTAACAATCTGAGACCAATTGATTGAAAAGTTTCCATATTTTGTTCTTTAGTCCAAGTGGAATCAAGAAAACAACTGAAACATGCAACCCAAATGCTCTAGCTTGATCTAATGTTTGAGAAAGTGATTTGGACTGTAAACTGCTTAAGCTGAAACTGTCTGTTCTGTGTGAATCTGTATACATATGTGACTGCAGAATTATATCCAGAGTGTATATATTTAGAAGTCTTGATTATTACTATTGTTGGTAGTCTAGGCAAAGGACTACATATATTTTAAATATTTTGCAGGCCCAGATTTTTAGATAAGTTGTTGCACTGTTGTTATATCTGATAGAGTGATACTGATTTATTCTATGAAACATTCTTAATCTGTGTCCACTTCTATTAGGAAAAAAATTTTCAGTAAGAGGTGGATTATTTGGGCCTTTTTTAAACTCTATTCCAAGGTGCCAAAATACGTTCTACTTTTCATTGGAAGATTCCTAATATGTTCTAGGTCTCATTTTATTTAAATTACATGCACTAGGACAGCTACAGGGTTCTGTCATATACTTTCTAAATAAAAACACATATCTGAGAAGTTATTACGGTGTTTTCATGCACAGCCTTGCTTATAGTTTGTTTATATTGAGATCTACAGTAAGCCAAACAGATTTTTTTTTTCTTTATTTATGACTTCAGGAAGGATTGACTTTCTTCTCTGAAACAAAAGACAAATATAAACTGTATCAACAGAATATAGAGATTTATACTTGTGAAAAAACAGGTTATGAAAACCTGTAAACCCAAGTCTGAGCTCAAGGGCCAGAATCTTCATTGCCTTGCACTTCATGCTGCATCAATGGAACATTACAGAGGTTTAAACTACTGTACTAAAGTATGTTCTGCAATTCCTTTGAATTAACTTGTTCCATGGAAGGAGTTCAGCCAGTTGGTATGAGATCATCTCCTGACAAATATTACCCTCTTGTAGTACTGCATTGACCCTGTAGAATCTCATAGTGCAGGTACAATACAAGCTAAGTGAGTTGAGTCAGGTAGGAAGAGGTGTAACCAAAACAGTCTGATAACCCTATTGCTGTGACCAGGTATTTTATCTGGAGGTCCAGATCGGGGCAAAGGCTGGAGATGTCTAGACTTCCACTGGGGACCACACTGGATCCTGCAGCCTGATGGCCACCAGTTAATTTATTCCTGCCACTGTGATTTAGTCACAGTCAACATTCATTTTGCTCTGCTGCAGAATGACTGTGCAATCAGCATGGCAGTAGAAAATATGGTTCTGCTTCCCATTTTAAATGGCACAAGTTCACTAAAACAGAAATAATTCAGTTATGATCATACAAAGCCCTTCCTGGAAAACAGTTATTTTTCTTTAGTGCCTTTTGATGTGCTAACATTTTAACTAAGTGTTCATGTTTTCTGTGTATTCAGTTTATGCCATCAAGGAAAGCAATTTGCTGTAATGCTACTCAAGGCACCCATTAGTAGCAAACAGCAATCTGTGTTTTTAGAGAACCAAGGCTGTTATTTCACAAAGGGAGCCATTCAACTCTGCCTTAATCCTCTAACCAGTTAAGCTCATCTTCCAGGTGTTATTCCTGACTATTTTACTGATGTTGACTTCTCAAAAATATTTAGAAAATGAGACTTTAATAGAGATTAAGTTGTTGGTGATTTATTTAAGAAAATACAATGTGGTATATCTATATAAATAATTGTAAATTATCAAATTTTTTTTTGAGATAACAGAAAAAATTGCCATATGTGACATGCTTTTATTTTTAGTTGCATGTTTTGAACATCTAAGTGAAAAAAACCCCCAAAATTTAACTTTAAAACCTTGTTCCTAAACATTCAGGAAGTTTATTGCATTCTTTCATTGTTGAATCTTTGAAGCAGATATCAATAACAGTGAATAGTAATAGACGTTTTTCTGACACTGATACTTTGAATGCATTAAATTCTGCAGCTTCAGAATCTATAGTCTGTGTTACCAGTAGATGTGTATGACCTGACTCAGGATCTGATCTGGCTGAATGGAATAAATGACTCCACAGAAGTGCTGTGACTTAAGTAGGACTGTTTGCAAAACCAGCTCCAATCTACAGTTAGAGGCCCTTTTAATTATTTCAAAAGTTGACATTTAATTAAAAGGTGTAAAGAAAAGATAAAATTATATATTTTGAGAATATACCGTTGGCTCACTTGTCATGCCAACTGAATTTTGTTAAGACTTTACTTGCTTTTGTGACAAAGGCTCGATAGCCTTTCTCTGATCAAGCTAGAATATGTGACCATGGAGTATGGTATTTTTCAATCAATGAATCAATGTGTTGAAAAGACATACCAAAGTATTCAGTTGGGTTTTAGGGCTACTTCATTTGATGGCATGTTGGAAGAGCATTGCTTTAGTCTGGCCACCAGAAAATTTAAGCAACCTTTGGCTTTAGGGCACCTCCAGGAAAAACATACTTATTCTTTAGTTATTAAAGCTCTTTTTCCCTACACACATGTAGGAAGAGGTGAGCAAATTTCAAAAATGCAAGTGATCAGGTGCTAGAGATAGATAGCCAGAAAAAGACAAATCAAAGAATTGAGTAAGTAGCAAAAATATTAAATATTATAAGGTAGTGAATAAAACAAGTACTACTGTGAGCAGCAGAACTACTGAAGCTTGGTTCCCTATGGATTTTTTCTCATAGTTTAATTCATTGGTATCAGGATATGATCACCAGCGAAAGGTTTTCCATGGTTACAGGCATTTGTTGTGTCTTTATCCTAAATGATTTTTCTGGGACTTGATAAACATGTAGCCTGTCTTTTACTGAAGGCATTCTACCTGGCCATTAATTTTCATATAAAATTGTGGAACTCTCATATCTTAGAGAGTCTTTATCCTTTGCCAGATTTGGTTGGCCAACCTACACTGGGCAACTGGTTCAAAAGCTGTGGGGGTGTGGGCAAACAAATATTGTGGACATCTATGCCTCATTTTCTTAACAAATGAGGCTACTGAACCCCTCTCACCCTGAATGTAAATACATGTGTGTGTACAAGTGCATATGCATAAATCCAAAAGTGAATGATCTAGAGGTGACAGAAAAAAACAATTAAGAAACTAAAGGAAAATGCTTGACTTTGGGTGCAGTGACAAAAGGCAGCAAAGGGCACTACGTATTAAAAGGAGTTCAAAGGAATGCCCGTTGCAGCTTTTATAAGGAGATATCCTATTTAACTTTCATGCCATGGTTTAATTCTGAAGTCATAACTAAGTTTACAGCAAAAGCCTTTGTGAGGGGTTTATCAGATTTTCAGAAAGCCTTTCTATGACAGATTGTTACCTAAACTGAAACCAGCAGGAATCCAAAGTACAGCAACATGAAAACAGGTAAAGAGAATTTCCAATGCTTCTTAAGGCTTGTTTCTGGGTCTTGGTAAACATAAGTTTATGCTGTAGCCTTTCTCTTACTGCAGGTACTCTATCTGGCCATTTTTTTCATAAAAATGGTAAGAATATAATATCTTTGAGAACTTCCTGACAGTCTTTTTTGTCAACTATTAGTACAGGTACAATGAAAGACTTAGCTTCGTTTGCTGATGGAAGAAGGTGAATACTATGGACCACAGAGACTCCACAAGCTCATCTGCCAGCCTCTTCCAGTCCTTCATTATCTTTCAAGTGCAGAGGTGTTGCCTAATGTCCACCTGAAGTCTCCATGCTGCAATTTAAGTCTGTTACTTCTTGTCCTGTCTTTTCCTGTCTTTGGGTATGGATGATAGTGTGCCCTCATTCCTTTAGCAGCAGCCTTTCATGTTTGTGTTCCTATGCCAAGTGGAGTCTTTGCTGTCACACAAGACAAAGCTCCTAATATTCCCATGGATTCCTCCACCTCTGAGAACTCTGGAATATGTACTGTCATTTACTGCATTCCCATTTCTATTTAATGATGACTGAAGCACTGCAGTGTGAGATATAATTAAAGCGAGTATGATATTTAGAGAATAACTGACAAAATTTTTGCAGCTATTGAAAAGCTTGTCTGGTTAATTTTATTTAAAATCTCATTTTCACAAAATGATTTCTTCTAATCTTCACCATCTGCATAAGAAGTGTAATCAGCAAGCTGAAATTAAAATATCTACAAACTCTGCCCTTCAAATCAATCACAAATTAAACCTGAAAACAAAGTGTTCTAGTGGGAAAAAAACCTTCTGAAGAAATCCTTTCTATTAATCTCTCCCCACTAAGGCAAGTTATGTACCCTTGCTTAAAAACAATACTAATAAATGTAATTAAACAACTTTTTTGGGGGTGAAATTTTATTTGTCTTCATCAGATCTTGAAGTAAATGCTGATTTAGAAACCTCAGACTTTTTGCCAGATGGCAGTGGAGTAGACATCTTTCACAAGCAGCAAATCAACAGAGCGCACAGGATACTCCTGGAAAATTTGAAAGCCATTCTGCGCACATAGTACCTAGGTGACCCTTCAGAGCTTAATAGAAAGATAGCATCTTAGAAACTAGCCACAGAACATCATTGGTAGGAGCATTTACAACATTATTCCACAGCGTTTGCCTGCAGTGTTGCTTTCTTCTTGAGTTGCTAGTTGACTTTTAGGGAGAAAAATAGGCTCAATGCAGAGGATTTTTAGAAATTCCACCATAAACTTTTCTTACACACACCTTTGTCATTGTCATTTGAAGAGTCCAGTGGCAAGTAATGGTACTGACTCTTTGGCCAGTACTGTCCTCACTAGGAAGTGCTTTTGTTATAGTACAGGCTTTTCTGTTTTCTGGATCAGAAAGTTGTTGGTAAATTCCCTTCCTGTTAGCTGTATTTGAGTAATATCCTCTATGAGGAAAAGAATCAATGCAAATGGTAATCCTTCAAAACAGCTGACACAGCACTGCATGCCGAAGGGCTGAAAAAATGTGAATGAACATTCTCTGATTTGCCAGCAAGGTCCATTCCTCCAGTGCAAGTATTTAATCTACTGACAGGGAGATAAGGGACTTTGTACAGTTTAGAGACCAACGTAACATCACAAATATGATAGAAACAAGTATACCTTTGGAAGTAATTATAATGCAACATAATTAATATCTCCTCTGTCACCAGTTCTATGCATACTATTGTAAAGGATGCTGCAAGTTCTTGCAGATCAGTATGTGCAGGAAGAAAATGTTGGTTTGGAGCGCAAAAAACCTTGCGTGTTTTCTCACTCTCTGTTAAAAATTCTGGACTTTTCATTTCCAAATTTGGCAAAAAAATAGGGCCAGATCCATTTTTCTCCTAATCAAAGTCTACTCAAGTGCCCAACTGCCTACTTCATTTTACTTCTCAACCATATCCATTGGATAAAACTAGTAAGCATAATAAGAAATCGATTGAAGAATGCTTGCTTTCCATCTTCAAACTCATAATTTCTGAATTAATGATAGTTCTCTGTGATATAGGAAAGCTTTTCCTTTGTTTTATGATTTGGTGTGAAGTTATGAAACCCTGCATCGTGCAGACTTACTCCTGGCAAGAACCAACTATGAGAAATGTCACTGATTAAAACATGCATATTTTGTTTCCTAGTGATTACTTTGTTCTGATAACATTTTGAAAGCTTAATGAACTGTGGTACTTCTTAGCCTAGTAATTAGTAGCTTCTTAGAAATAGGAATTAAATATGTTTCTACTGGAAGGTCCAGGTCAGGGCTGAATAAGAAAAAATAAGGTGTTTATCAACTCCAAATGCGGTTTCTTCTATGAGAACTAACATTAGAGCATTGATCAGCTGAAGTACACAGGAAGTTTTATGCTAGGTCAAGTTTTATCAGAAGCAGCAAAGTCCAATTCATAAAAGTATCCCTACACACACACTTATATGCCCATGGCCATGTAAGTATTAGCGACATATTAATCAGATTTGGGTTTTTGCAGATGTAACTTTGTTTTCAGGTGGCAGACTGTCTCACTCCTTTCCTATCCTGAGCTATTGACAGTGAGTAGGCTAAGCAGCAGGTGGGAATGGGGAGAAAGCATATGTTCCTCCATTTCTGCAAAGTTGTTTTCCACATCTTTTCTCTAATTCCCTACCACTGATCTGTTTAGTGAATTTCCACTTCTCACATGGGCTGGCCTCTGGACCCCTATGGAGGGAATTGAAATGGTGATAAAGTTTATGTGAAAGTTTATATATCTGCAAGGCAAGGTTGTAGGAAAGACAGTGTATTTTATTAGAATAATTCATACAGTTGGGAAAAAAACAGATGAGCTTTTGGGCATACAAGCCCTTCTTCAGTTCTGTGGAACATGCGCACACATTTTGTTGAATAATTTCAGTTTTCATCTACTGAAGTAGTGCTCACCATCCATGGTTAACTTAAACTTGCCTTTAGGAAGGAACATGAATTCTTTTGAAAAACCCTACATAAAACTAAGAAACGTTGTATGGAAATGACTTTTCTTTTTAAAGTCCCTGAAAGGTAGGTACAAGGTGAAGATTGCAGCATGCTGGGTACTCTTTAGGGCACATGCACAGGGTACATGCAATCTGTGTATACTCTGCAGTTTTCCTCTTATAGCCGTAAGTATGCCTTAGTTTTCACATTATGGAGCAACTCTTGAATGTAGAGTTTGCTTCAACCAGTGGACTTCTTCGCTGGGATTGTTAGAAGGATGCCAGTTCTAACTGGAGGTTAGCAGCATTCTCAGTGATCCAAGTTAGGACTGTATTAAGGAGCTACAGCATTTCACATTGGCCATGAGACGTTCATCAGGTGATAACTACTAGCAGCTATAGACCTGGGCCAAATTCAGATGAATAACCTACATGTGAAAGGCCATGTCTCATGTTCAGGGAGCCATTCTGCTGCCTGAAACTGTGGACTTAGTGATCCAGGACTAAATTAAACAGAAACAGTCCAATGACTGTCCAATTTTACTCAGTCATCCAAATATATTAAGATATTACAGCACTGTGGAGAGAGAGATACACTGTGGTTGAGGTAATTGTGACTGTTAATTTTCAGCCTTGTTGCTAAAGGACATTCCTCTGGAAATGATTACAAAGATGTAGGAAAGCATTATTTGAAAGACAATTACTTTTATTTAACTCCAGACTGAAAGTCAAAGTAATTTATGATGTTTGTAACTGTTTGATGTTATTGCTATAAAATGTGTTTCCTTCCAGAAACACGAACAAAATACATTCACATAGCAGTGTCAAAGAATTATTGCAAATCTGGCTTGGTTCTTCTTTTTAGACAAAACATAACAGCATAATAGTGTGATGATGATCTGGGTAGCTTTCTGGTCAATTTTAGTTTTTCTTCTTAAATATTTGATGGCACACCTGGTCTTCACATGTCAGTTCCTACAGTATTAAAACAATTAGTAAGTATATAGTGGTAAAAGTTTATTTTGCATACACAGCAGATTCCACCAGAAATTACTGCAGCTGAGCCATGGCATTAAAAAGATATGCTTATGAAAAAGAGAACAGAAAGAATAGTGTATTTTATGTAATGAGTCAGCAGGCACACATCACATGTTGCAGTAATTAGATTTTGACACTTGAATTGAGCTCTAAGAAGAATAAACATGAAAAATGCATAAAAATTGCTCTTTAATGCAGGGCTTTTTCATGCTCTGTTATTGAAACAATATACTGTTATAGTTTATAATTCACATGTTACCTCATAATTCATGAGAAGCAACGAAACAAGGAAACGAAAAAAAAAAAAAATGGAGGATGCTTTAAAAAGATGAGGACATGTACTTCAGAGATGTGCTCTGCCATTTTTCAAGGGCCAGAACAATACACCATTTTTGCCCAGTGTTGCAGCTGACCTCTTAAAGATTGTCACACCTGCATATTGCAATGCAGTTGGTTTGGTTAGTCTTCTGATAAGCTAGCCTCCCTGTGCTAAATAAGACACTGATGTCAGCTGAAACTGGCTTTTTGGCCAGCAATTGGCCAAACCCACAACAAAGTTTCTGAAGACTGTTCTAAGAATCTACTTGGTCTCTCTGTTTCCACCAGTCAGCCTGAATCCTGGTGCCAGCATGTAGAACCCTTGTTAGGTCAGTTTTTGAGTATGTGTTAAAATAGAGTTGAAAAAGTGTACTGGACAGTTGGGTTTTAGTTAGGTGGCAGAGAGTGTTTTTTAATTCATTGCTTTGACCTTTCAAGCATACAGACTTGAGGCAATACCATACCATACCATCTGTAGGGTAAACTTGTGAAGGAGCAGATATCTGGATGCAAAACATGAGACAGAACAATGAGCTCTCCTCCATAATCTTTCTGCACCCACCTATAGCACCATCCAACATTATCATGCCCATTTCTTGATTGCTCTCCCAGGAAACTCTGGAATCATTATCATTATGTATTTATTATTTTGAAATGTTTCTGGACTTCACTGACTACTTATTTCCTGCACAGACTCTTGTGGCCTCTTGGACTCATCTCATTTATCTTTGGGCTCCAGCTTACTAACTCAGATGTTTGAATGTTTTGACTTTTTAATTGTACTAGCACAAAATAATGGCAGCGTAGGTCATTTGCAGGATCCTCTTGAGTATCCAGAGGTTTCTGATTTGTATTACAGCATGGTATGCTAAAATTTCATAGTGCCTTTTTCAGAACAAAAATTAATATTTTTCTTTCAATCTGTCCCATGCTTGTTTGTTTTTTGTTTTTTGTTTGTTTGGGATTTTTTTTTTCCTACCAGTGATTATATAAGAACAAGATTATGTTAGAGGTGCAATGTAACAATAAGGGTTAATAGCTGGAGGGCAGTGGACTGGAGCAAAAAAAACACTGCAGGGTTATGACTTAATTGGGAGCAGGTGGAAAGAAATTGAGCATTCCTGAGTTGTAGCAGAGGAGGGATTTCCTTAGAGTTCAGAGATCAGAGCTGTCTAAATAAAGACGGTTCTAAGTAGAACAAGTAACAAACCCTTTGAAATGGAAAAACTGTACTTGTTGCAGTCTCAGTAGCATGCAATGTATCTGTATAGCAGCCCTTACCAGATGCAGTAGGTCTCCTTCAATCCAGTGCTTCCAGCCCCTGTTTTTCTTTTCACCCTTCTGAACACATATCAGTTTGTCACCATCCCAGGTCACTAGTGTCTGCATGAATCAGATAATTAACTCACATATTTTAACGAGAAGTTTATAAATATATGAAAATAAGCTCAATCAAACAATGAGAAGACACAACTACAGTTGCTTCCTACCATTCCCCATCTTCCTCCTAAAAAACCCCAAAACAACCATTCAAGCAAAACCTGAAAGTGTTCAAGATGACAACAGCGTTTTGATGTGAAGCTTTTAGAGTGCTTTGTTGTCATTTCCATGTATTTCTCTACATACACGAATATAAAGTGTTCATACTAACTAGTGAATTGCCAAGTGAATTAATAGAGACTTGTGCAATGTACGCAAATTGTATTTTTCCTTTCTTGCTGTCTACAGCCATTAATAAAAAGATTATAAGCTTTCATGAGTGAAGGCCTGGGGGCTTATACCAACTAATGCCGTGCTAACACCTTTTCTAGCTCTGCATAAAATAACGAGAGGAGGTATATATTAATATCATCTCATGCAATAATTTTGTTTATATATTTTCATGCGCTTTCACAAAAGACCTTTAAAGAAATAGGATCATAAGCTGGACAACGTGCTCTAGCTGACCTGCTTGAGCAGAGGGGTTGGACTAGGGTGATCTCAAGGAGTCCCTTCCATCCTCAACCATTTCATGATTTGGTGTGATTCAGAGTCTATCACTAATAAACAGGGCATTGGGTATGCTGATTCTTTTCCAGGAGCAGGACCATTTCTGTAAGGAAAAGTTCTCTTTATAGGCTAAATTCTCTACTCAGATGCGCTACAGTACATTCAAAGCAACTTTGTTTGAATTGTTCTAGATTTGAACCATTGTACTTTAGGGAGATATTTAACCATTTATCATAGGCAAATCCTCATCAGAGACCAGTTACAGTCACTGGAAGTTCAGTTATTAAAAAGCTCCAAGAGTATTGGGAGCTTAATTCATTTTCTAGTTCAGCACTGGATGATTTATTTCTCTTATGAGGGAGCTTTCTATTAATAACGAGACAAAACTCATTCCATTTCATTTAACTTCTTTCTTATTTACAGATTTTTTAAGCTACATGCTCTTTAAATTATCCATGCCCTCTTTACATTTAAATGTTACCTAGCAGTTTTATTACCTTCATCTAAGTTCAATGTGTTTGAGGCATTGTTTTGTTAATAAAATGACCAGAAAATTCTTTTAGAGCAGTCCAGAGAATAATGGAATGACATGCTTCCTTTTTCCTTCTCCTCTTGTTAGAAACAAATAATATAATTTGTTTAGAAGAGAATGTTAGGCAAAAATGATTAAACCACGTAGGGTTATAATTGTACAAGCTGTGTTTCCTTCCTTCCTTCCATCCAAATAATTGATAATGAAGAGGAGAGACTGCAAATGAAATGATTTTGCACAGAAAGGCAACGGCTTTGATAGTGGTGAAGAGCACTAGAGGAGCATTAGTCTATGAATTTAAGGAGTGATGCCACTAACGAGTCCTTAGATCGTTAGTGAAGCCTTCAAGTGATCTAAAGAGATGTGGGAGCAATGTTTTAAAGCATAAACTCTGTCACAGGAACATGTCCCACCCAGTGCTCACTGGAGGAAGTGATAGGAAGAAAATTTAGGGATAGGGATATTCAAGATACTGGGAAAAAAAAGGGTCGTATTATTTGATGGCTTGCAGTACTGTGATTGAGAAAGAATTTGCAAGAAATCGTAGGAATTACACCCCACAAAGTTAGCTTGAGAATGAAAAATGATCCACAGTGCATAAACAATGTCTTCTGTTAAATTTGTGCCACTCCAGTGAAGGATAATGTGAGTTCAAATGTAAGCATGTCCTTTATGCTGCCAATTTCCTGTGGCAATTGCCAAAACATAACAGGTCTTGTTGACAGTGAGCTTTGATCTCAGCTTCTCAGAGTTTGGCGACAAGTTCTGAAACCTTCTTTATTGAGAAGATACTGATGGAAAAGACAGCATATATTTGGAGAAGAGCAAGAGAACTGAGAGCTGAGTGAAAGAACAAAACTGTGGTAATTGGCAGAAGAGTTAATGGGTAGATCAGTGAACGATGACAATGACACAGGTGATGCAAGAGTAGCAAGACTCTGAAGGCAACAGTCAATGGAAATTTAAGATCTACTGGCTTTTCTACCTTTGAAAATATTGCTTAAGTATTTTAGGGGTGAGAAGAGAGTAAAACAGAAGCTGTATTGATACAGAAACATGAAGCTGAATTCAGTAAGTGAATTTAATTAGTGGTCATATATATTGTTTTACTCACTGACTTCCCTGATATAGTCTTGTTTGAATGCCTCGCAGGGACAGACTTACTAGTTGACTCTGTCTGTCACAGGAGGTAGGGCATGGACTAACACACAATATGCTCCTGGATTCAAGTGTTACTTGTCCACATACATCACTGAAAGGTGTCTGAACCTATGCCCACAGTTTCCTAGGGGTATTTTGAGCTCAGGTTATTCCTATAATTCTAAGGATATTAAAGCATGCACTGCTGGGCCTCCTTGCCTGTCTACCACTGCCAATAGGCCTGCCACCTGTATCAGTGATAGCTTTGGCTCACATTTTTTTCTTGTCCCTTCTTGAAGCTCCCTTAAGGTTAATAGCTGAGTGCAAGTTTATTTTTAACAGTGTCCAACTGTTAAACTGTCCAACTGAAGCTGAGCAGACTCAGATTAAAAATACTATGTTAACCTAGCCATTCAGAACTGAAAATTTACATCGACATAGAGGAAGTCCTAAATTCAAAGGGATGAATTTACAGTTTCATTAAGGAAGATAACACTGGTAAAAATACAGTTTTGCTACTTTCTAAATACATAAAGGTATCATAGAAAAGCTCGAAAAATCCCCTACTAGAAAAACATGTAATTAATGATTGTCCTCACGTATCTGAATAACCATCCTAATTTGCATTTATAATAAATACTTGTAGCAGGAAAGAAAACTGTCTCAAGATGCAAATTATTTCTGCTTTTTAAAAATCCTCTCATGTCTGTAAAATGTGAGTTGTTTTTTTTTAATGTATTCAGCTGAGTTTTGGAACTGCTCACTTATGGTGCTGACTGTGATGTGAACAGGTATCAGGTAGCAAATTTTTACCTTTACCACTCGGTTATCCAGTCCCTTGGTATGTTCTTCAAACTCCACTCCCACAGTGTAATCCAGTTCATAGTTTCTGAAAGTACTGATTGTTTTTGTTTTAAAATTATTTCCATCTTGAATAATCTCCTTTGTTTGTTTCAAGTGTTTTGCAATCTTACGAGTTGCAAAATCAATATCTGCCAAAAACCAGAAGAGAGTATCACAATGAAAATTCCAATATTTGTTACCAAAAATAAAAACCTATAGCACTTATATTTACACATAGTAAAAATCATAGTTCCACAAATGATGCTTTTACCTGCAACATTTTGCAGAGAAAAAGATAATTTCAAATAAAAATAATCTTGTGTTTGGAATTTGAGGATCTTCCACTGATTATAAATTTATTTATTAACAGGATATCCGTGGGAATGTTGTGGGCAAGGTACAACATACAACCAGTAGTGAATAGATGCTGTCATATTAAATCACCTGAATCTCCATTTTTTTGGGAGAATGTGAAACAACAGGGGCTACTAAGACTGACCATTGCCTTTTTGGCCTCACTCACACACAAAGCTGTGGGATGTCAGAAGTGCTATTATCATCTTATGCCTGGGAGCCCTTCCCTTTTCTAAGCATGTGGTGTAAATCATGTAGCTCTTAGGCATATGAGGGTACTGGTATGTGTCCTTCAGGGTTACAAATGTTGGCCATCCCCAAAAGAAGCATCTCAGAATAATATTCCCTTTCAGAAAATAAGCATGTTAGAATGAGTATGTAATCAAGGGGATTTTGGCATGTTACTTTTATGATGAACCTATAGTCTGTGGGAGTATACAAGAGGTTAATTAATTAATTTAAAAAAATGAAAATTATACTAATGAATAAAAAAGAAATAAATAAAAGCCTGACTTATCCATTATTGTTAGGCAGTGGACACAGAAATAAATCGTAGTTTAGATGGGAAAGGGAGACAAATTCAAAGTCAAAAGTCAAGAAAGTATCAAACTACAGCATTTGACAGTTCCTGTTTAATATTCTGTCAACATTTTATGCAATACTGATCTCCCTAACATCCTTATTTTGTTTATGATGAAGACTAACATTATTATGTAAACAACTGCTTGCAACTGAATGCATTGAAAGTTACCAAAAGGAGAATATATATTACTATGATGACAGTTTGCCCCAGACAATCCACCTAATGCCAGCTGCATTACCATCTGCAATAAATATTTCTGACCAGCTGGCAGTGAATCTTATTATGGTGCTATATGCAAATGAAATAATCTCACATGTTTCTGCAAGAGATTGAAAAATGGTTTTGATTTGTTAGCCATCCTTTAGTGGTTTCGCTTGTGAGTTAATCATTGTCAGCTCAGCAATGCCACATACTAATGGAGCCCTTTTTCTTTTGGTAGATTCATTATACTACTTGTGAAGTACTAATCGAGTTGAGTAAGAGCATTGGCTTGAAAAAAATTGTGAATTTTTAACATGGGGAATAATGTTCTTGTTCAGTATTTATATTCAAGACTTCTTGGGTATATTTTATCTGCTGTGGTAGATTAAAGGTATCTCTGGGTCTGATTTATAGCCAAGTAACATAAAATTTAGTTCTCTCTGAGGAAAAAAAGTGTCTAGACTTCTAAAGAAATGCTATTTCTGTCTAATATATTAGTCTTGTAGCTCCTGGAGAAAAATCAGGGGAGGTTTTATTAAAGCATGTTTTTCATAACTGCATTTTGAACAATACAAGCAATAAAAATGATATATTGTTCTATTACAGTAGATTAAAATACTTTGTAACATGTTTATGATAAAATCAAAGCTTCTGGCTTAAAGGGAAAAACTATTCTTTAATTAAAGTATAGAAATGCATATACATTAATTAAAAGAATGAATGATTTTAAAAAAACCCAAAATCTCAGTGTGCTTTGAACCTGAGCACTTTAATACTTCAAATATCAACCACATGTAAAATTGTGAGAAACAGAGAAGAATATCTTTTCACTCTTTCCATGTAATTTCTTTCCATTCTGAGAATCACCTATAGCCATATGTACCTTTGCATTGTTTTTGGTGTTGGTTTTTTTTGCTAATACATTGGCAGTTTTTAATTAGTATAACTTATAGTATATATAGGCATGTATACACAAAAACCCATGATGTGCTTATGAAGGGCCAGATCCAGACAACTGGTGCAAATAGCTCCTTCACCCCAACCAGTTGCTGGTATTCTTATTGGGAAAGTAGTTTGAAAATTTTATCAGAAAGTTAAGTGAGTACCTCTCCAGTACAGTCTGCCCAGGGTAGGCAATGAATCGAAGTATTTCCCAGGAAAAATACATCTATATTGCATTCCTTATTCTAATACATTCTTCCTCTTGCTTTGTTTCAGGCTATTAAGTGAGTTAAGTTCTTTTATTATTCTTTACAGGAACTGTTACTACTGTTTTTTAAGCAGGCTTCCCAGTATTTGATACCTGTAGTCCAGACCCCACTGTAGACTGAATCCATCCATTTTTCTCCTAATTTCCATGGGGATACATAGGATCAGAAAAGGATCAAAAATCCACTTGATTTAATAATAACAAAGTCATAATTTATCCAATGACTGAAATGGTTCTAAGGATGCTACTGGTATGCAATGAGGTGCTGCCATAGACCAGGTCATGCTAGCATTTATGGTACAAAAAGAATTATAAAATTGGAAAATGTATTACTTATTATAAAAGGATCAGAATATAAGGATGATAATAATTAAAGTTTATTTTAAAGCTGATAAAATTAATATTTGTATTATGACAGTTAGACACTAAATTCTTATTGAATTTGAGTGAAAATCACAGTTTAAATTCTACAGTAGATAAATTAAAATTCAAAGAAATCCATGTTATTAACAACTGGTATCCTTTTCCCTGGCATTTTTCCTGAATTTTAAGACAAACACAAGTGAAATGTCATAGATCAACTGAAATAAACAATACAAGAATCTCATCCACTGATACCCTGGAAGGGAAGAAAGGAACAATAATGAGATGGTCACTACAACCAAGATATCACCATGATTACAGATCCTTCTGGAAAGAAAATAAGTGCAGCACAAGTTTTTAATTTCCATCCTAAAAAACAAGGAAGGAATTAACCTAAAAAGTAAAGAGATCTTTATCAAGATAATTATCAAAAGAGAATTATTAAATACGATGAAGTTTATCACTACAAAGCAAGGCAGAACTAGAGCAGGATGACCATCATTGACTGGTGGTCAGAGTAACCTCACAAAAGTAGGTCAGGCCTTGGAGCAAATTGCTGAGACAGGACTGAAGCACAGCCAAAGCAGAGAGAATTGGGCTAGAGGCAAGAATTGTAGGTGAGATTGGAAGCTGAGGCAGGCAGTGAGAGAAGCCTGAGTTAGAGGCAGATGGCTGGAATAGTCAATTTGTGACAGCTAGGTGTTGACTTAAATATCATCGAGACCAACAGGCCCCATGGCTCACTTGCAGCTGGCATATTTAATGCTGAAATCACATTTCAGTTGCATATAAAGTAGTGATTATTCTTTATGCATAACTGTCAAACCCCAGCACTCAAATCACTTCAGTTAGTCTGTATGTTTCTCCTGAAATTCATGATATTGGCTTAACCATTCTTATTTTTTAAAAATGATTTCTTTTTGTACCTTGCAGATGTATGTGTATAGTATTTACAGACTTCCATAATGTTATTGAGCTTTTCTCCATAAATGCAAAGGCTAAAAACTATGAATAGTGAAACTTGCCTTTCTCTCTTAAGAAAGTTGAAGCTTTGAGGAAATTATAGCTACTTTCAATTGTCATCGAATAATGATGAGAGTTTATGTGATTTTGTGTATTTCTTCTATTTCAATCTGAACAGCTAAACAAATTAGGGTTAAGATTCTTTGATGAGAGTAAAACTAGTAGAAAATCAGTTAAAGCATCAAATTTTTCATCTCAGTTAAGGATTTTGTGGTAGTTATCCCTAAGTCAATCACTACTGTAGACATTGAGAATTACTTGGAAATTTTTAGATTTAATTACCTGATTACCTTCCATATGTTAGACTCTTCTTCTTAACGAATACATTTTCTTAGCTTGTGGAAGATGGCTATACAGTGTACTCATTGATTTTGAACCACTGAGTTGTTTTTATTATCTACATCTTTACAAGTCAATATTTTGGAATCTGAGCAGACAAGTTCTTTAGATCTCCATTAACTTGATACAACACCTTTTGAACAAAGCACAAGAAGCCACAAGTCTGATCTTGACTTCTGATGAAAAGTGCAAGGTACTTTGACCTGAAAAAGCATCAGCATCACTGTTACAGTGGTGTCAGCTACTGTAGAAAGACAGAGAAATAAGAAGAGCAAATGCTGAACAGGAGATAGAAATCAATGACCACTAGATAGAAAACAATGAGACATCCGGGAATAGGAAGTGCATAGACCCAGTTAGGCTCCTGAGGGCTATCCATTGTAAGCATAAAAATAAAATACAGGTTTGATTTTTGCCACGTGCTAATTTATGATTCAGAGCCAGACAGACTCCTCCAGTCTAGGTCATATTAGCCAACTCGAATGACTACTTTTCTTGTGTAAGTTTTATAGACATCATGTGTGGTAAGGAAACAACGGTCCTTTTTGCCCTTCATCTATGATGTAGTAGAGCTGGGAGAAGATTCCCAATTCTAAAGATTACACTTCTCATGCATGTATAAATTTAATTCCCATGTTTTTTGTGGTTTTTGGAATGCAGATATGTTACTGCAGTGGTGGAAAGGTGATAACTGTTCTTTCAGTGCCAATTCAGAGTGTACTGAAGAAATTCTTGAGAAATGTTGATGTCTTCTATTATTTCTTCTTTTCAGCCAATTAAAGATCTACATCTTTGCTAACCTAAGTAGAGGAAGGATTTCCTGCACACTACTTGCATAATCATAATGACCTGGAGCAAAAGTTTGTGCCTTTATAAGAACAAAAATGCTTGAAAGGCAATTTATATTGAAAATAATAGGTGCAGCAAAAGAAGACATTTCTCTCATAAAATTATCTCCAGTCATTGCAAAAATTGAGTCTGTCAGTGTGGAGAAAAATAAATCTACAAACAACCTAAACTTGATCTTAATATGAACTGACAAGGATATTGCTGACATTCAGTTAACAGTGTTTTGGTATTCTAGCATCTACAAAGAGTATGCTTAATATCCTATACAATGGATACAAAAACTGTAGCTATCAGGCTTCTAATGATAAAGAAACTAACAAAGCAGTAAGTGAAAGTTGCCTAAAGAGCAGAACATCTCTTTTTGCATGTACATGTATACTGTTGTCATCAATGATGGTTGTAGCAAAGTGAAATTAAGCTTAGTTAACCATGTAAACATGTGTTCAAGAAATCCTGTGACCTAAGTCTCCTTGCTGCATAAGGATGATTCACACAAAAAAATTGTCAGAAATATCTGCCCATTTACCTTTAAATGTTTTTAAAGGCTTTTATTGTTTTTACCATGCAACTGGTACATGTAATATCTACTAGTTCAATGTACTAATTAAGTACTAAATACCGTTGTTGCTTTAGTGATATAGAAGATCCTATTCCTCTTTAACAGAGCCAACCAGGTTGTGGCTTGACTATTACAGTACTTATATACCGGGAATAAAAAAGAACTTCTATATCTGAAAGCCTGTTGGGTTTATTTTTCCCCATCTGTATCTGTTTTTTCATTTATCTAAATAAAGACTAATATCTTTGGCTACAAGTCTTCTTCTTCTTATATACTTAGATCATTGTAATTATAAGTACATTACAATTACTTGATTTTTAATGTGATTGGCAGAAACCCTTATGCCACAACACACATTACAGAAATAGTCTTATTAATTTTTAGAATGATTTTACTTATAATTGAAACATTTTATCTCTACACAGTTAGTATTTTTTTCATTTACCTAAAGCAACCATGTAGCCTTCAAAGTTTTCATTAGTTTCCATTTCCCACGTCCCATTGTAATCAGCAGGCATGGTGGCAAGAGCTTAAAACCAACTTCAGATCAAAAGGTGAGGCTGGAAACAGGATCTGCTAAGAGAATGTTTTATACACCTTGTCATATCTTTTTTTATAAGGTTTATGGTTTTCTAGATAATACAGTTTAAGGGTCAGAGTGATAGCCCTAGAAAACTTTGCCTTCATTAACAAAGTTCAGTTAACAGCTGGCAGACAAGGAACACTTTCTGAAATATGTAGTAATACAGGATATGATTTTACAGTGACCTTTGTAAAGAACTACTAGCTATTATGGGATACCTTTGAAATATATTGAACACAGTGGCAAATTGTACAACCCAGTTAAAGTTTCCAAGGTGAATTTTCTTTTTCAGTTCCTTTTTATGTGTCACATTTCCCTATGAAGAACAAGTCTTACAGAGCTGACACATCCAGAACTCCCATTTAAAATTGATGGAAGTCTTGAATGTGCAAAAAATGCAAAGCGGGGCAGAAAAAGGAATATTTCTGTTGAAAATGTTTTTGTTTTCCTTTGATTTTCAAAATATCTGTATACCAATAGCTGCACTTATACCAACTGCACTTCCATATTTTTGTTTTAATTTAACAGCAAGTTTAGCAAATGTAAATTCAAAATCAATCATAATTAGTATCAATCCTACCCTAAAAATGATTTTTTAATTACTCTGAAACATAGCAGTTTGTGTTAGAAAGATATTTTTTATCCATTGTTGTGGTGAAAAGCACAGATTTCAGTTGTGCAAATAAGTTCAGACTGTGTCTGAATGGAGAATTTGGATGTGTATTATTGGAATTTAAAGTAAACACTAAAAGCAAATTAATATGAGTTAAGATTTTAAATTCTTTGGCTTTAGTTAGTCAAGAGAAATTACAGATGGGTCTACAGATAGAATAATTGAAGTGATCAGGATTCCAAAACTCCTTCCTTTTCTTTCTCTCTCTCTCTTTTTTAAAATGGGAATATTACTAAAAATTTTACTAGAAAAGTATTAAGGTCTAGAACTCCAACTCAGAAATAAGTAAACTGAAGTGTTACTGATCTTCCAATGTTTTTTGTATGCTTTCACTTCTTTGTTAAAATTTATTGTAAAATTCCACAAATGCTGAAAAATTATACAGGGATTAAAAAAAGAAAAAACTAAAAAAGTTGAGACTTTCTGGGAGCTGAGTTCCTAAAATGCCTTTCTGTGATAATTAAGGAGCTTTCAGTGACTGAAAGTTGAAGTTAGGTAAATTCCCGAATGAATGCACATAGGAAGATATCTGCATTCTTAACTGTAGAGTATAGTTTGTCTATAGACCAGTTTTCCTATGGAAATTGGTAAACACTGTTTGAAATCCTTAAATAGGAGGAGGGTGCCTTTCTAAAACATATGCCTCATTTCAAGCATAATTTATTGGCCTGAACACTTCTACTTGTTTTTGCTTTCACTATAAGAATTTCTAGATGAAACACTATGAGTGATGTTATGTTGAAAGTGAAATTTGAAAATCTTTGTGCTTGAAACATTGTTCTGTAGTGATATTATGTAATATTTAGGCCATATGTTTGATTTTACATATCTTTGTGTACTTTCTTTCTTAGCCTCCACATTGCATCAACATTAATAAATACATTATTATTATTATTTATACATTTTATGTATATACTAAAAGATTCTATAAAAGCAAGAAAAATAAAAGGTTATAATTCCCAAGTCAACCACTCAACCACCCAAAATCAGCTGTGTAAGCAACATCAGTTCCCTTGTGCACATGCATAATAATCTTTAAGTACATTATCACAGTTTTTGCAACTGGAAGTTATTCTCTCCAGTAAACTAAAGGGATGATGTCCAAATTATGGACAGGTAGTCAGTGTTTTACCTTATATCTCCAAATGCCTAGTGGTGGATTTATGAAGAATGAATCAGACTGAATGTCTACAATCGCCTTCTAAAATGAGAGCATATGCTAGAAGCTCATGGTGAGAGATTTTATGTGCTCACTGATTTTAGTTCTGAAGCAGTTTGCTTCCTATATAACAGTCATTTTGGTAAGATGCAGAAGTGACTGAAACTATCATGTAACGATCAATGATTAACATCTATTAAGAACTAATAAATAGATGGTTCTATTGCTATAGACATGCAGAGCTAGGCACATTCAGAGAAAATTAATTATGAGATGAGAACGTCCTTTACATATAAGACCATAATTAATTAACAGCATATACATACAATTGTACAGGTTTTCACAATGATGCTTTGTTGTACTCATCCCTTATTATTTGTTTAAATAACTTTTTTTTCAGTGTGTGCATTATTTAAACTCCATATTAGGAATTCTCTTAGCACATGTTTATCCATCAGCCTGAAATAGCTCTTTTGAGCCTTTTCAGGTAAATATGCAACTAGGAGGTTTACAGACACTAAATTTAACCAATCAAAGAACTGGTTAAGTAGGGAATTAATAAAGCGTGAAATATTGACTTGACAGAGTTATGTGATGCTTCATGAGCTTTTAAAGAATGCTGTGTTAAGGTCCACAAAGAGAATTTTCAGTTTTCAAATCAGTATCTTTATAGGCTGTAAAACCTCTACCACATTCAAATGCCTGCCTAAATCATTTGGAGCCAAGAGACAGTATAGATGCTGTTAACACATTTTTTTTTAAAGCCCTATGTGGATAATTGTAAGTCTGCAGATCACTGACCCGCTGTATCCTCAGCATTCTCCTGGGTCTGTGCCTTGCTAGTATACTGACCTGCCTCTCGTAACATTTCAGCTTTAAAAGTTTGACTTACTATCCACTTCAAGTCTTAGAAATGATTCTATTTGTTCTGTGTTTATTGTTTATATACTACATACATAAAGACAAATTCTCAAAATGGCAAAACAATATTTCCTTCCTATGCCATGAGTGTAAGTTTGGGGAAATGAAGATAAGGTGCCCTTTCCTAATCATCATGATTATTTTGTTCTCGGCATCCTTTCCTTGCAAGACCACCAGTAAAATCACTAGGGGTGCCATGTATAGCATGTATTGAACCCTGGGAATGGGGGAAGGGAGGTGTCTTCCTCAAGTTTTCCAATATGTATGTTAAAAACCAAAGCTCTCAGCTCATAGCTTGTGTGTCAGGTTTCAACTCAGGGATAAGTTTTATGACTGAGTAGTAAGACCTTGGAAATAAAGCAAAGTCAAGAAAAATCAGAATACTTTTGTTAAAAGCCCAAGTAACTTTTTCAGTCTTTACTTGTGTGTGAAGAAACAAAGATGACTTTTCTTGCCTTCGTCCTACAAATTAATATTGATTAGTGGCAGTTTGAAACAAAACATCTCATAAAAGGAGCCTAGACTGACAAGGTAGAAAAGTGAGGCCCAAATGCTGTTTCTGTGGAATGAGTCAGTGGTCATGGATGCTACTTCTAACACTTGCCTTCAATTCCTCTCACTGTATCTGAGACCTGCCCAGAAGAGAAATTCTATATCAGAAGCTGAACAAAGTTCAGCACTCTTGCTATCTGAAAGAGCTTGTAGTGCACTCTTCTTGGGAAAGATTATGCTGTAAAGCACTGTCAGGAGCACTATATGAAGAACAGAGCTACTGGTCAAACAGAATTTTTTCTTTAAACCTTTTGACATGGTATTTTGAAGAGACGGCAGCATGCTTCCCACTCTGTCCTTGCCTCATTTAATTTTCCTTTTAAATGATCTGATACTGATATATAACACAGGAGAAAAATGCCTTGTACTCCCCCGATCAGCCCCTACACTCCTCATACTTGACAGCTGGGACTTTTGCCTATAGTTATTTGGTTGTTGTTTAACACATGGAAATATGGCAAGCTGCGTAAGGTGTTCTTAGCAACTGAATTCCCCTGAAGGATTCAGACAGAAGCAGCATGGTCACAGACACCTATTATTATTTTTAACTTGTTAGGACATATGCACTCACTAGGTTTATTTTTATTTTTATGAAAATTAATCACTTGAAATGTATTCAGTGATGGCTGCTACTGCAAAAACTGTCAGAGGTGCTATCTCACCAGGCTTGGGGCTCTGTTCAGCACAAACACAAGTAGTCACATTATGACAACTAAAAGTAAGTTGGAGGGAGGCAATCCGCTTCTTGTCAGTGTGTAAGATGGCTTGCAGGCCTTGGGGATTCAGCTGGGTGAAGACAGTCATCAGCTACTGGGCAGAAAATTTACTAAGAAGTGACAGGAGCAGTAGGAGAGACGTGGACAGCAGGAGAGGACAGAATCTAAAGGTATTATTTGCAAAATGGGCTCAGCAAATATAATTTGATTGCCCAGTTGTTAATGGTTGCTCTCCCCCAATATCAAATGGCACTAAACTACCTTGGATATCCCTAGCTTATAAGCTTTCTTGCCAGTTCAGATACAACTAAGTATAACCAAGCCTACCTCAGTGTCTTGGAGTTAATTAGAGTTTTGACTTCTGACTCTTAAGCTTGCTTGCTTGTTCAGTTCTGGACCCTACAGAGAAGGAATGGAAGTTTGACCAGTTGTACATCTGGTTGTTGGCTAAACACTTATTATTTAATGTCAGTTCTTAGCTGATCATGCCAAAACATGCAGGAACAAACTTTTTGTTGATATCTAAAAGAAGGGAGAATTCCTTCATTCGCATCTCAGTAGAGGAACATGTCTGACATCTTATTGACAGAAGAGTAGGGACAGATTGCAAATACTATGGTAGGGTGGGGAATTACACATAGCTCGCAATTATGCCAGTTTGGCACATTTTGTGTTTACCTTCAATTTGAACAAAGATGCACAAAAATATGCTTTTAATCAATCTTTTAGAAATAAAATAATTGGCTTTCTGCCACTGGATATTTTTCTTTTTTTTTTATTTTTTTGTATTAATGACTGTCTGTCTTCAGTCATTCTTATCTCTCTTACTCCATCTGCTTTTGCTGATGGAGTTGGATGCAGCTATTACACACTTTATTAATTAGAAGCCTTCCTCCTCTCTAACTAAGGACTTTGGCTCAGCTCTTAGAGACTTCATGATGTCACTAGTGATCCTGTTACTGAGACTGACA
This sequence comes from Aviceda cuculoides, assembly GCA_035590195.1. Lineage (NCBI taxonomy): Eukaryota > Metazoa > Chordata > Aves > Accipitriformes > Accipitridae > Aviceda > Aviceda cuculoides. Next base: position 19,963,426 of record JAVJGG010000085.1, read on the forward strand.
ATAATAAAAAAACATTCAGTGGATCCTACTGACTTGAGACCTCATTTTTATTAAAGTGGTTTGCATTATGAAAAATTATGCTGTAGAAAAATAATAGCCAATGCATAAAGTTGACCTTGATTTTCAAAATAAATGGGGAATACTGAATTTATTTATTCCTTAGTTCTCCTGAGCTCTTTATCCACAGGCTTCAAGGAAGCAGGTAAAAATCACGAGCTTTTGTAAAATCAGAAAAACTTAGGGAGCAACGTGGTTTAGCCAAGGTAATGAAATAAGCCACTAGTCAGAGCAAGTTAGTGAGTATAACCCTTTATGTTATCCACTAAAGCATGCCTCCTCCTGGGCTAACTTTAATGTACATTGAAAACCTGAACCCAGTTTAAGTGTTTTGTCACTGCCATTAAAGCTGCCTAAGTTTTCCCGTCAAAGATTTTTTCAGGATCTGAATTCCCTGCTTGAGCTATGCATTAATATCTGTAACTGTAATCTATAACTTAATTGTATTTGTTCTGTGGCTAAGTTTTGTAATTGCAACTGCCACTTCTTATCTTCATCAGATAAAGGTTGCATTACTCAGACATTGAACTGGAATACTGATTGATGGTTTTTGAATTAAAAGAATCTGTAGAAAGCAGTGTGAGTTTTTTTCTTTGATGCTTCTATGACAAGCACAATTTAGGTAAGACAATGTGTATCTCCTTTAGCTTGTTCATGCCTGACCATAAAAGCTGAAATGTCATTTTAGTGTGGGGCCTCATCCATTAGAATAACATTTTGAAGAATCAATTTTGTCAAACAGAAATAGTCCTTTTACCTCATCTGGAGAACATTTTAAAGGATACTTTCAAATGTCTTAGATCTCAAGTTTTCACATACCTCATAAGTGGTATAATTTCATGATAGAAAGATTTTGCTTAAAGTTCTAGAATCCAGATTAACAGAAAAAATCATATCAGCTGTTGCAATTAGTGCACAATTTTGAATTCACTGTAGCCATTTAGAAAAAGATTAAAACCATTCTTTTGTTAACCTTAAGGACCTAAAGCCACTGTTGCAGAAGGACTGTAAATTATGACCAAATATATTGATATAAACCCACAAAAATGTTCTGTCTGTTGGTTTTCTTTCACTATGTTGCTACCAGTGTAGAGCAGTTACAGAGTTGTTATCCTAGTCCTAGGCAAATTCCTAGGCAGGTGAGTGTATCTATTTCCTGAATGCTTTCCTTTTGCCATAAACCAGTTTTACTACTTCAGCTAGAAAAAATTACTAGCTCAGTAACCCAGAAGCAAGATCTTCTAGGTAACTGAATGCTATCATCATGTGTTGTTGCATATCTCTTAGAACATAGGCATAAGTCTCTATTTCATGTTGATTAAGGGATGCTCTGTGTTGTAAATCCCACAAATTTATTCCTCTCAGTGTTGTATGGTTATTCTTCTCTGCCTGCATCTCCAGCTCCACAAAAGCACTCCTGCTGTGGGAACGGCTCTGGCTTCATTCTACCATATTCTATTTGAGAAACGAAGCCAGTGTTTAATTCTCCAATGCATCCTGGAACTTATTAGAAAATAATTTGTGGTAGTAACCATGGCATTTAGGTATCTGTCTGTCCTTGTGGTGAACTTCTGGCTTTAAGTTGGCAGTTATTTGATAGAAATAGCGTTTAAGATGGAAATTTATAGTCACCTTTAAAAAAATGTAATTTGAAAAATCCAAATATTGTCTGATGTAGTTAAATGAATTGGTATACTCTGTGTTACTAAAATGCAAATGCAACATACTTGACACTGCAAGATGGCTCTTTAAGCACATATATAATCAGTCAATTTAAGAATCATTGGTGGTGGGCCAAGCAATATATCTCAGGACACACTGCTGAAGTTAAGATTTCTCCCAGACATTTGACAGGATATGTTCTTAATAGCAGTGATACCACGTGGTTTCAGGAACTGGATGCACATGCATGCAAAGCAGGGGAAAGGATCTTTTATATCTGATTTATCGATGTTGCCACTGGATGTCTGAATTGAAATAGGCAATTGATAAATATGGAAGTTTCAGTTTTTGATAAAAAGTACCAAGTACATTTAATATAGAAGACACAAAAGAAAAGACAATTTCTTAAAATGTGTGTTTTATAAGAAAATTTATAGATGTAGATAGCTATAGCTATAGGTATAGGTATAGATATACATGTACATATATATATATATATAAAAAATATAACAATGGCAGACTGTCCTTCACTAGAAGAGTAAAAGAAAAGAGAAAAAGAATTGAACTAGGTGATCATAGAATCATAGAATGGTTTGGGTTGGACGGGACCTTAAAAATCACCTCGTTCCAAGTCCCCTGCCATGGGCAGGGACACCTTCCACTAGACCAGGTTGCTCAAAGCCCCATCCAACCTGGCCTTGGACACTTCCAGGCATGGGGCATCCACAGCCTCCCTGGGCAACCTGTTCCAGCGCCTCACCACCTTCCCAGGGAAGAACTTCTTCCTTACATCTAATCTAAAGCTACCCTCTTTCAGTTTAAAGCTATTACCCCTTGTCCTGTCACTACATGCCCTTGTAAAAAGTCCCTCTCTGGAAGAGAAATCCAAATTGAAAAACGAGCCTAAATATAATCTCAGATCAGGAAAGAATTCCCCGGAAATTCAGAGTCATGATCATGATGATACGTTTCTCTAGTTTATATGAGAAAAAGCAAGCTAACCAATTGATTAGGAGAGTTACTTTTAAGAGAGCATTTGGAAGATACTTTTCCAAATTTCTTTTAAAAGCTTCCTAGAAATGGTGAGAACTATACCAGTGAGTTTTTTCATATACTAACTGGGTTTAATCTGGAAGGAAGGAAGGAAGGAAGGAAGGAAGGAAAGAAAGAAAGAAGGAAAAAAAAAGAATCCTTTACTGATGGATGTAAAAGTATATTTTTATCTGTAATCCACTATATCATTAGTATAACCATTTGCCTAGAATGTTGCCAAGAAGAACTTAGGGAAGCTGAATGAATAAGGCAAAACAGCCATGTTTACCTCTGTCTTGCTAAAACTATTTGGTACTTAGAGCAAAATGAAAGTATCCACTCTGGTCTCTAGAGTTTTTTCTCACTTGCTGCTTTCAGACTGTATTTGAAGTTATAGTTGTTAGTTGCTTGGCTTCACCTTGGTTGTATGGGAATTTCCAGATGATCTGAGGTTTGAGCAGAGGACAAAACAGCATGGAAACAAGTATCTCCTTTTCATGAACATCGACACAGAATGTCAGGTGTGTGAAAGCAGTGCAAGTAAAGTGTCCGCTTTGGCCCCTGCGATAGCAACAATGAAAAAAGAGCTTGAGCTGGGAAGTATTTCTTCAGTATGATTAGACTGCCTGTGAGGAGTGTCCCTTCATGACAGTGGGAAAACAAAGTGGTGTGCAGAAACAAAATGTGTTAGTTGCAAAAATATAAATATCTGGGTAGTTTTTTCTAACTTGCCAAACATAAACAGAGTCTTTGTAGTAAGCAACGTATCTGTTAGAATGACGTTTATCATTGCCTTTGTTGCTAGTAAAAGACAACCCTGTCAGGGAAAAGAAAGTGTATTGGTTATCAGGGTATTGTGTTCCATTGCTTCCTAGTTGAAAGATGAACTTTTTGGGGAGAGGACTGCTGCCTGAGTTAGCTCTGTTATCAAGAAATTGCAACTAACGGGCATTTAAAGGTAGAAAAAAAAAGTCTAATGCATCTAATGTAGCTCCATCTTCAGCCGGCAGTCCTAAGGATTCAAATAGCACCATGTTGTAACACCGACAGTAGCAAAGTACAACAGGGTTGGAAGGTATATGAGCCCTGCTAACGGACAGTTGTGAAACTGCTTTATGGCTGCCACTCATTGGAACATGCTCATTGCTTTTGTGGGCTGATTTGCTATCTCTGTTCAACAACGTCTCCTTCACTTGTGAGTAAAGGTTATATTACTGCGTGGCAATCAAAGATATCTGAAGTTTCAAAGAAGACATCATATGATTATTATAACCTTTTATATAATGTCTATTAAATGAACACTCATTAGACTGAGTCTCTAATGGGATGCTTTGAAAGTTCAGATTTATCAAAAGCAGCCCAAAACTGTTCCTCTTCCCCCCATTAACACATTTTTCATTAGCATCTGACCATGCGGGCTGCTGAGTAATCTGCCTTTTATCTAGTCAGCATATCACCATAACTTTTTGCTTTCTGTTAATGGATAGTATTGTGTTTTAATAGTTTTCGTATCAAGGTAGAGATCTCAGTACCTTGCACAATCCCGTTCAAGCACATTTACAATGCAGACAGTAGATTGAATTTAGATATCTAATTACAACAAGTAAAAATATTTGCATTAATCTTAAACATGGAGATACCTACTTTTGAAGTCCTCGGTGCAATTATAGGTAGTTTTGCTATCCTTTCAAGGAAAAAGAGAATTAAAATTGTTATTTCAGCAAATGCTTTCATCGCGAAGAGATCAAATTATCAGCAAATAAGCACTGAAATGACCCGTGATACAGCTTGACAAGGCTGAATCTTCTAAAATATGGAGCACTTGCATGAGAAAGGAAAGGAATATGAAGAAAGGGAAATCATCTTGCTTTGCCCAAGCTGTATCATAAGCACTTGGTTTTTTTTTGTTCTATGGAATGCACGTGTTGCACAACAGCACATAATGTGCTCCAAAAAAGTTGTAGAAAGTCCAGGAGGAGCTTTACTTCACAAAGAAATCTCTCTTATGATAAGTGCCCTTTTCTGTGTATATCTATTACCTTTATGTTTTCTCTTGGCTTATACAGACATATTTAGGAGGAAGAATTACCAGGCAAGATAAGAAGTCTGCCATCCTGTCTTTAGGCACATGATCCAGTCTCTTGTGGTTTTATGTTTCAGAGATAAACTGTAGTGAACCTTTGGTCAGCTCTGTTATTGAAAGCTGTATTTATTTAGCTATTGATGATTTTGTTATGGTGGGGCTTTTTTAATTTTCATTGTGCAGGGGGGACTTAAAAGAAGAACAATGTTATTTGTTTTAATTGGGAATGTACTCTACATTTGCCTCCACTAAGATTTAGGCCCTCCTGCTTCAAATCTACTGTCTGATGAGAGAATCTGATTATTCTGAACTGATCTGTTTTTTTTTGTACTGAAAACCATTCACTTTAGGGGAATATGTAACTGGGAAGGCAACTAGATGTTCCTGAAGTTATACAAGCTGGAGTGGGAAGTGCTGCATGACACTGGGCCAGCTTTTCAAAGCATTTATGTGGCTGAAGAGGGAAAAAGGCTCTCCTAAAAAAAATTCCACACGATGTTCAAGCAAATTAGGTACTTATTACCTGTTAATTTTTACTAACAGTTAAGCACCTGGTAAGGTTTTTGAGTGACCTTCAGCAGTTTAAGTGCCTATCTGTTTCTTTGGTCACCAAAATACATTTGGAAATGTAGTAAAAAATATATGCCATCATGCTGGGAGTTGGAAACAGAAATGGAATTTTGTGTAATGTGATACTTCAAAAGTCTACAAGGCAGACTTGCTGTGTGAGAAAAATACATTATAAAGGATTGTACATATGTTGCAAAAAAGAGTCTCTGAAATAATCCTGCATATGTTTTGGGGAGACATTTGCCTTGTGTTCCATTGCACAAAAGATGACAGGGTAATTTTCTAATGGAAATTTGGTTTTTTTTGGTCCTTAAGGAGCTGGAACCAGTGGAATGGAATTCTGATGTTCTACTTATTTTCTGTTTTGCTTGATAAGGAATGAGTCATCTGTTTCTGCATCATTTAGGACAGTGTGAAATCTCGTTTGCAGTTTTTGTTTGTCTAGCTCCTAAGTCAGCCCCCGTGTCTGAGATTGGTTGGAGCTGATCTCAGACAAAGCTGGTATGATGTGTTACTGCTGCAGAGTGTTGTGAAAGTCTGTTCTGTACTTTCTGCGGTTTCTTAGGTATAATAGGTCTAAATATAATAGGTCTAAAACTCACAAGTAATTCTTTCAGAATTCTTTCAGAGTAATCTGTGACCAGCTCTTAGGAACAGAGAAAGTATCTGTGTTTATATCTGAAATAATGGAACATATGTGTTGGAATAAAGGAGTAGTGATGACTAGCTTTCTAGCTAGTGGTATTTTAGGCCATATGTTGCCCTTAAGGATTGTCCTGAGTAATTAAGTGTCTCTCATGAACACTGGTATCAGTGATACAGTGGAGAGGACTGACTGCATTACAGTGAACTACATTGTTGTACCTAAAAATGGGTGTTTGGAGGAGCTGCTTGGTAGTGTATTTGAGTAAGTAAGTTCTTTGCTGTGTTGCTGTAACATATATAAACCAGCGCTTTTCTCCCCTTTTTCTCTCCAAAAATAAACTTGGAAATGTCAGCGTCAAGAATGGCAGCATGTTTCTTGACAGGATGAGTGAAAGATCACACAGTCATTTCACAGAAGTACTACTGAAATGTGTTAACTTCTTCTGTATGCCCTTAACATGCCCAGCTGGAGAGGTGTTGGAAATTGTAATGGTTATGGATAATAAGCATCCGAGTCTTGGTAAGAAAAGATAAATTGAATCATGCTGATTTAGAATTAGAGAAGGAGGGCAATGAACTGCTGTGAGTCTTGTTGCACTTGATTGAATGTTAAATTTCAGTGAGCTCGTCCTATATGCTATTGTTCTAAGCCCTAAAAAATTATCATGGTGAATGCATTGCATTATAAATACCTCCTTTTTGTAGTAAGTGTACCGACTGTAGTAAGTGCATGAAAAATTCGGTGGGAACATCAGGATGGAGAAGGACCTTTCAGTTTAAGTGTAACTTCAAATTCCAGTACAATTTTGCATTAGCTTTTTCTTCACCTTTTCTTGTATTTCAACTCTGCACTTCTGTACTGTTGCTTTGTGTAGCTGAAAGGGAAGGGGAAAGAAAGGCCAACCAAATAACTACAGGAAAGCTCGTAAAGTGATTCCACAATGTTAATAAAAGCATTTTTAAGAACTCCACATCTTGGCAGTTTACTGCTGATAATCATGCTCTATTTCTGTACATGCACAAACAAGTTCTAAGTGTTACCTACTCTACAATGCCTATGCACCCATAACTGCTTATGCTTCTGCTTCGATCTTGAACTGTCAAATAGCTGATCATTTAAATAAAATATTTTAAATTTGAAATGCTCTTGTAACAATATTTAGCTTTTAACTTGCTCAGCATCAGAACAGTGTCGTACCATGAGATAAATGGTCTCTTGTTGTGTAAATAAGTGTAGAGTCAATAACCACAGACTGTTTCCCATCCTTTCCTCCCCTCTTTTAATAAGAATGTGGGTCTTGAAAGAAGGAATTTTATTCTGCCTCCGTGGTGTAGAAACTTAATCTTCAGGCAGTCCTATTGAAGGGATTGGTGAAGAACTGAAATGCCATTCTGCTTAAGTGTTCAGTGTGGATACTTAGTATTAGCTATTAATATAGAGAAAGTGCTTGCCTTGGTAATAAAACACACAGTACTGAAGGGACTCTACCTTTGTGTGCACTTTTGCTAGACATGAGTAAATTACTTAAATAAACATTTGGTTTGAGGTTAAAAAAACTCCTTAAAATAGAAATAGCAGTACCACATAGGTAGTATTCCAAGACGAATGTGTTACTAATAGAGGATGAAAGGATGAATGGCCATGAAGCTGTTATGCAATTACAGATGAGACTGTCCAAAAAAGAATACAATACAATATGATACATACTAGGATGATTTATTAATGTTGTACCAGAGAACTCTTCCTTTTTACTATCCACTTAAATTTAATATAGTAGAGTCAATCAAATAATAGACATTGATGAAAGTGGATGTATCTAGTGGAGCATATCATTCATGCCATGCCAGTAGTCTATTACCCTCTACTGCTCAGTCCACTAAGAGACTCTTTAGGAATGTAATGCACCTTTGTGTTATAAGGTATTTGCCATTCAGCCCGCTCATGCTTATTTTACAATAATACTGTTTTACACAGATCACACTAAGCAATTATTTCCCATCTTTCATAGACTGTTGCATAAATGTAGACTGCAACCCTAACCCTTATTTCAATTCTGGTTTCCGTGGGTTAGATTGTAAGAGTTGTTCTTAGTCCATGTGTTTCCACGGAGTATTTCAGTGGTGTGGACTGAAATGGGAACACTGTGATCTTATGGTGTTTTAAACAAAAGCCTCTAGCAATGAAAACGGTCAAGTTTATACAATGGAATCAGCCTAGTGACTGATTCTGTTAGAACACTTATCTTGCCGAGACACTAGGGGTGAAGAAAATCTGAGTGGCATGGACAAAATAGGGAATGGCTGCTTGATATCTCTTGCAGTACGAAAATTAGGAGGCATTACATTATAATAGCAGGTAGCAGGTTCGAGCAAACAAAAATAGGTGTTTTCTCAACACCTGACAGAGGCTGTTGTGTTTGTTAAAAGTTTACATTGATCCCAAAAGTGACTGGAGAACTTTATGAAAGAAAGATATGGTGAAGGCTATTAAATACAGAGATAACATCTGACTAGAGCTACAGATCAGTAAAGGCTGGAAGAACATTGTGGTATAATGTTGGTCATATTACGCGGAAATCACAAAGGGTGGTGTTCTGCACACATGGCACTACAGAGTATATCTGAAGATGAAATGCTCTTGCAACATTAAAGGCATTTCACAACATTAATACCATTAATTTCATAATATTAATTAATATTAAAATACCTCTTTAGGTAATGGAATCTGGTTTAATATGTGTTCTTTTGTGCCAACAAAATATTTTGGTATCTATTAAAAAATCCTGGATTTCTAGAATACGGAAACAACGAATTAACAGTTCTTAGACATATATGTATTTTGTATAGATTAGATTTGCACTCATACCAAATATCCAGTCTTCAAGCACTGAGATAAATGTTTTATACCCTTATTTGCCCCACTAAAATTAATATCTATGTTCTGAATTATTCATATAAAACAGAAAACAAATCATTTTCCAAATGAAAATATCATCTGTACAGGTTATGCTATTAGATCAAACATAAACAATTTGTTAAAAAATGTTAGTGCTGCTAATTCTTCTCTCTTTCTCACCCTTCCCTTTCCTTCTACTCTTAGAAGACTATCCCATTTTCTTTACAGATCATGCCACTACAAAGGGTTTCAGTTCTATATCTGATCCTTTGCATTTGCAGGTACTTTATGCTTTTCAAATCCTACTGAAACGTCTTTCATGTTCTACTCTGTGAAAGCATGATTTTTTAATCATTGCATGGTCTAAGCACACAACCTGAATTCATCCTTTTCCTGTTTTTGTTATGTAATGACGTGGGTAGATCAGATGGTGAACAATCACAAATACCATAAGAAAGGCATCTGAGGGTAACACTAAATGTTTAATCCTTATTGCTAAAATAAGTTGAAAAACAGGTGAAGAGAAGAGGAAATATAAAAGTGTCCTTTCTGTGAGGAGCCTCTTAAACTGGTATTCATCTGCCTAATCTGCTGTCCACTGTGAGACAGTGGACATTTTACTACTTAAACCTGTAAGAATGTTTAGTACTACTAACAAAGTGTGTTTAGAACTTACTAAAGTGATTGGAACCTTGTGTAAAATAAATGTCTGTATATTTCTGGCAAGTAGAGAATTTGGTATTTCCTAACTTTCATGCTATACAAAGGGTCTTAGTAGTTTTCTTATCTCTAGAAAGGTAAGAATTGTCTTCACAATATGTGATGAAATAACTTTCACTTTTATCTGTGAAGTAGGGGAGACAGATGAATAATCTAAAAATGTGAAGTGGATCTCAATAGACTCAAACTTGATCTCTGCTTTGATGAAAACTATTCTGGGTATATGTCTGTGCTCCTGTGAATTCACAGTATAATGTGAATACTTGCTAAGAGGCATGCAGCTTAAGGACTCCTACTATTCGTATCAGTGGAGCCATCCTAAGAATTGGATAGTAGAAAATTGTCACCCAACTTATCTGTGGTTTGAACACTGAAAATGGAGTTTTAGCTAAACAGACAAGGTCTTGCAGCAAAAACTGGAAAGAAGTAATGTAATACTGCAACTACACTCACAAAAGCGAAACTTTAGCAAATATAATTCTTGAGAGATCAGTGCTTGAGTTATTTAATTTTAATTTCCAACTGCTATAAAAAACTTCATGACTGGTTTGTGTTCCTCTGTTCTGCCCAGTGGCCAATTTTAAATGTGTGTAACGAAGGATCTGAGATCAAGCAAGCCATCTTTTGCATTGATGTTGTCTTAAACTACAACTGAACGTATAAAACTTATGCTTAACAGCTACTGCACTGGCCATAAGCCAGGAAATGCCTTTTTGCGAATTTATACCAAAAACTTGGTTTTATTTTTGAACACCTCCATGCACCTCGCTTCAACTCTATAGGAAAGACGTTTGTAGAAACAATGAGGTTACTGCTTCTAAGCAAGTACTTCCATGGAACTCCCTGTCGGGGGCTTTCTGAGTCCAAACCTTTCTGAGGTCCAAGTGGCCTGCAGCCTAGAGTTGTAGGCTTTTGGTAGAGCTGTTAGGGTACTTGGCCCAGTTCTGGCACTGGAACTTGGTGCTATGGAGAGTGCCACTAATGCGGCACACTCTGCTCCTCTTGGAAATCGCGTGGGAAGTCATGGTGGGGATAAGCCCCAAATTTGTGTATTGTCTAAATGAGCAGAAAGCCTTCTGCTGGACAGGGCAGAGCAGGAAAGGATAGGATCTAATTACTGGGAGCATTCCCTGGGGAAAAGTAAGCCTTGTGTACAGTAAGGCAGTTTCCAGGGAAAACAGTCATAGAATGTATGGAACGATTGTGAAATTTGGGTGGGGGGAAGGGGAGAAGGAAGGAATTATAAGAAAGCCAGTAGAAAACTAGCTGCATTCCAGACCTTCTTACTCAGACTATACAACAGTGTTGGACAGTGAGTGAGTTGAAGGGAAAGAGGGAAGAGGAACAGGAGGAAGTTAGGGGAGCGTTAACGGTGCGTTGAATACCCAGGACTGGGACAAGTTGCAACATCTAAGCTGTAGTCACTCTAATCTGCAAAGAAAGGACTGAATTTATGGGGAAGGAAAAAAGTAGCAGGATAAGAGATACAGATCCAAACTTATGCATGCAGTTCAGAACTAGACATATCTTAAGTATAGGGGCTTATAAGGAAAAGATCTGCACAGAATATTTCAACAATGTTGCAGAAGGTTGAAGTTGACATTACCAATGCAAAATTATTTTTTTTTGCTGGAAAAATCAGGTGAATATCTGAGAAATTTTGGATGATCTTATAGCTATACTACTGTTTTATACCTCAGGTAGATTAAGTTTGGTTTATCCCTAATGTTTGTTTCATTCTCTGTTTCCAGCAAAGCTAAGCATGTTGCTCATAGCTGTATTACACATTGCTGCTTCTGTTTTCACAGTAGGTTTGGCCATCCTGAACTTTCAGGCCTTGAATTTTGTTCTGTTGCACCATGCTTGCTAAAAACATGGATATCTCTCCACTTCTTCCATAAAGTTGAAACTTCATATGCACAACATGCCTTCATGTGCTATAAAGACAGCAAGTATGTATTCTTTCTGTGTGTGTCCTTCACTGAAAAGCCACAGAACTATAAAACATGGCAGTGAGTTCCTCAATCATCTTCAGAAGATCATACCCACCTAGGAATGAACACAAAAGCCTGAACTGTGGGAACTGAAATACAACAATGGAACACATTGGCCCTAATTTACTCTTCAGCTTTTGTCACCTAGAGTTTTCTGGATTGCGCGTAATATCGAGACTGGATTTAATTTTTAGAAATGGTGAAATGCACCTTTTTGCCTTTTGATTTACACTGCTGCTGTAAGCACTGGTCTTTCCTTAGAAAATTAAAAATGTCCATTATCTGGAAGTAATGCAGTTGTGGAGAAATACAGGCTTGGTATTAGCAAACTGTAGCTGAAATTCTGTGGAAGATCAATAAAATTAATATGAAGTTTGATTCCTGAGTAGTATGCAAATCTGGATATGAATTCACTGTGAAGGTCTTGGCTACTAAGTAGGTTTGAAAGTAGTCAGGGAGGCTGATGTTTGTCAAGTAATTGTTGAATGTTATGCATTCAGTAAGCAGCTATTTTGTGGGGGAAGTTTTAAATTACATTTTATGATAACAAGTTGTTAAAGGTTTATGGAAACAGCATGGCTAATTTTATACACATTATTTGGAGAGCATCATCATGGAAGCAACGAGTGAACATAATTTCCTTTTGCAAGGGAAGCGGTTGCTGCAGCAGAGAGAAGAGGTTACAATTATAATGACAAGCAATTGAGATGATTTGAAAAGAATGTATTCAAAGTTAAATATTTCTGAAGTTTCTGTATTTACGTATGTGAACTGTGGAATTACTTCCTGAGCTTGCCTTTCATCCATAATTAGAAGCAGGTTACAATGCTTCTGGTTGATAAGCCACTAGTTATTACTATTGTGTTAAATTTGCCCTTGTACCAAATGAACCAAAGGGGAAAACCTGTCTGTTTGATTACAATAATAATAGCTTTTAACAATTGGATTTACTTAGCTGGATGTTAATTGATCCACTTACAACCTTCTGCAAAAAGAGTTTGTGAATGTTACACAAGACTGCAGGGAGCTGCAGGCAAAAATTAGAAGACATCTGGTAAATTAAGGGTTATGAACTGCCAAGTTCTACTGAAGGAAAACTGCATTTCAAAAAATATCTCAGTCAGTGCTCAACATTAAAAAGAATTATGCAAAGTTTAATTATGGATAGTGGTGTGAACCATCTCTTTATTGTGTAGTTTCAATTTTCACACGACAAGGAAAATATAGGTGGTTTGAAAAAATTAAGATCCATTATAAATGAGAAGTTGGAGTTCATTCCTTATTTTCCATTGTTCTCTTGCTTTCCTTGGGGCTGAAGAGTGGAGAGATATTTGGAGGGTGTGCATGGTTATGAAATCAATAATTTAGAAATTTGAAGGAAAGAAGTTTCTGTGTCCAATAATCTTTCAAGAAAAACAAATGACTGGTGCACTGAGTTTTGGCAACTGGGATATCCCCAACCTTGTGTAAGGTGATAAATAACATTTCAAGTAGACAGCTATCTGCAATTTCCCTAAAGCAGATCAGTATTTTTAACCTGAGATACATAGGTTTCTGACCCTTTTCCCTCCCCCACAACTTTTCTGTCGTCTTTAACTGTAACTCGTTTTGACCTGTCCCACTCCAAGTACAAGAAAACTTAATCACCATTAACTGCTGGTCTGTATACTGGTCAGGAGGGATATCCGTTTAGCTATGGAAACATAGCTAGATGGCTAATACACTCTTCCATGAGAGAAAAACAGCTTCTGCATGTATCTGGTTGACTGCTCAAGTATAATTCCCAGTCTACTTTAGGCATGAGTATTATGTATTGCCAAGAAAAAAATTACAAGGGAACTTAAACAATTGCATTACATATGTCTGTAATTCTGACTAGTATGAGCCACAGCTGTTGCAATAGTAACACAAGAATGTACACGGAGAGGGAGTATTTTTTAGCTGTTTATCACATGAGGATGCTTAAATCTTCATGGATAATATTTTCTGTGTACTTTCTGATGTAAAGTAAAAACCAAAACATTACAAAATTGAATTTAGATGTCCATTACAGCACATCTGGTGCTACACTCACAATATATATAGCATGGTTGAAATACCATAGTTCAGAAAGTTTATCATCCCTGCTGTACTAACTTTACAGGTTACAATGACTGTTTCTGAACTTCCATTTCTTCATGTTAGATCAGGCTGCTAGCTTTTCTAAACAAGGTTAATAATAGCGCATATTTTTAAACTGTCTCTGGTTAATAGAGAATGGTGGCATTTGTTCCCATTTACATGTCTAAAATTTCTTTCAGTCTCAGTGCTGAGTTTCCAAAGAAGGCAAAAGCAATGCCATGCACAGGAGTTGCAGCAGAGTAGGGAACGGTATGTTCCCACTTTAGAACACCTCAGACTCTGCTACAGCAACTTCCCCACTGGTTAAGTCCCTGAAAATGGCTAATAACAGTTGTTAGAGGAGATAGGTATAATCCTGTGTCATGTGCTAAGGTCTGATCCAACCAGGCACCCTGTATCCTTGTGTCTTTCTGAACTTGATGTGAAGTGGTAGCTCTAATTGTATATCCAGTGTGTTGATAGACTAAAAATATGTCAATTTGGTTTGCAAATTACTATTACTATAATTAGTGATTAAACCAGTGTTGGAAACTGCTAGGCACTCAGTCTGCATGAGACTATGAGGACTATGATGGGTTGTAAATAAACTGCTAATGATATTGTACCAAGCAATGCTAGTCAAATCTTTTGTCTGGTGTGTGTACAATTACATACAGTTTCTAGCAGTGATCTTACTACTAGTTTCTCCAGAATAAGATAAAAAAATGAATGGGCAGATATTGGCTAAAGGGTTTAGAAAAGAATTGCCCCTTGTCCATGCTTCTCTCTAGACTATTGATCCATACTTTAGTTATTTTGAGAAACCAGATTTTTTTTCTTGGTGGAATGCTTTCAGTGAAGTACTGCTCCATTGGAGCTGATGGTAAAACTCTCACTGGCTTCAGTGAAATCAGGATTTAAATGTAAGCCATATACTACAGCTATCATTCACTTCCTTACAACTACAATTCAACATTTGAAAACAAGACTACCTGAAGGCCCCTTGCTAAGGCTATGGAAGGGTGATTTCCATTTTAAGTAAAAAATTAGCTTACAAGGTCTTAAACTCCAGTATCTTGTTTTATACCAAACAGTCCTATTCTGGTACAGTCAAGAATTATGGTATGCACACATTTATAGTGTTTAGTACCTTTAATTGGCATTTCTAAAAATAGTTTTATTTGCAGTTATTTCTTTAAAATGATTTGTTAAAAATATTTTATCCTAACTATACAGTTCTAGTGTAATCTTCATTTCTGTGTTTGCTCTTGTCACTGATGATGTTCATTACTGCATTTGGAGATTTGGTGGTAAGTCTGTAAATTCTACTGTTCTTCACTTCTGTATCAGCAGTAGGCTCACTGCACCTTCTTAAAGACCTGCTTACACTTGACTCCACATACTCTTATTTCCTAGGAAGAGAAAATAATTAAAAAATACAACTTTTACATAGGATACATGCATTATACATTCATGTGTACTTAATCTGAATCCACAAATTTCCATCAAATTAGATTGGGTAGCTTGTACATGTTTTAGCCTATTTTTAATCCTTAAAAAAAACCCAGCTGGCTTGGATTTGTTTTCTGGTGAAAGGTGGAGTAAGAGAAGTTATTTTGGGATCTCAGATCTTAAAGGGCCAGATATGTTCCTGGTGCATTATTCTCTATTTGCAGTGTGTGCAGCTGCTTAGGTCTTTTAAATGGGCATTCTCTATGTTGCACACATAAATAAGTTATTTGGGGATGGATTTGAATAACCAGTTCTGAATCTGTATGTTGATGACTGGTAGTTCAAACCTACAAAACCAGAAATCAGCTGAAAGCCCACTCTAGCAACACAATGGTCATGGCTAGAAAAGGACAGGTAGTTGCGTACAGAAGATTTGATCTAGGTCTACAAATCACAGCACAGCAGTGAAGTTTGACTGAACTTGACCATACTGGATGCCTAATGCTGTCTACTGTTCCTTTGTGTTCCATAAGAGCTTTTCAAAAATCCCTACTTGCTAGTCACTGGATCATCGTGCACTGTGCATAAACAGGTACAATGATGTTTACGTCTCGGCACCAATTTGTGAGGCCTACTGTTGTTTACCTAATCTCCCTGAAGATGCAGTTTAATTTTCTCCATTACTGAAACTATTTAAGTTAGATCTGACAAGTGCACACATTATGTGTGGGGATGTGTGGAGGTGTTGACTAGTTCTAGTGGAATAAGAAAAAGGGATAAACTACTTAAGGGACATAAAGACAAAGGCTATGTATGATCTAGCAAAAGGGATGTGCTTTCTATTTCAAGATAAGACTTTTAATAAAGCTGTCAGAATATTTCAGGGAAACAGGAGGCAGAGTTTCCTCAGAAGTTACGTACATTTTCTTATGGGGGACTTTGATAAAATGACATATTAAAAAAACCTTACAATGAGTCAATAACCTTATTGGTGTATGTTGCTATCCCTAGTAAGAGAAAGTGCTTCATGATGAATTGATAAAACAAGCAGACTGATACAGTGATTTTAGTTAGGACCTGTTTTGTTTACTTCTATATAAGTAACCTGGAAGAAGGAATGTGCAATAAGGGCTAAGAGATCTGCTGACAGTGACAAAAACCTACAGAGCAGAAGCAATCAATACAATAGAAAATGGCAATAAAACTCAAAAGGAAATGGAGAATGGTCAAATAAGTCACTCACATAAAACAGAATCTAAGGAGGAAAAAGAAATACAAAGTACAGACCATAGAATGAAATGGAGAAAATAGGAGGCGATAAACTACTAAAGGATATGGTACTACTCTCTACAGAACTGTGGAAAGAATTAAATTAACACTTGGCTCATTGTGTAAAGTTCAATAGGATCATAAAGCTATCGAAGAATCAATTTTTTAGAGGTAACTGCCCATTGTATGAAAGAACTCTCAGGAGTACAGGACCTAGTAATCTCAGATGGTCAAAAAAAGATGCTAAATGGGACTCTTTTACTGTATGTTTAATGGAGAGAGTTACATTAACAAGGATTCAGAGAAATAAAGTGGACATCTTTTGAAGTTCATGAAATATAAAAAATGGTAAAATTAAATATTGGGGACTGTGCTCTAAAATACTTGGTTACTTCCTTGGCATGAAATAATTTTGTACTGATTGTTGTGTACATGAAAGACAGATTGTGATAAATTGTACAAGTGCCAATGAGTGCATGGATGCCTGCATGAGCTGGCAGGTGTGACACAGAACTCTTCTGAACCTTCTGAAAAAGCAGCCTCAGATCAGTCAGGTTACCTTGGGGTACCTAAAGTGGCACTAGACACATACATTTGAGCAACTGAATCTGAATTCATGACTTCTAAAATCAAACTCTTGACAGGGTCAAGTGTAGAAAGTGGTCTGGCCTGGAGGTCCATCGCTAGGTTGTACGGCTAGAGCATGAACCAGAGTAAGGATAGCAGAAATCAGGGCTAAAGAAATTGGTGTTGGAGGCAGGAAATGGGAAGAGATAATGACTCCAGAGCTGGCAAGGGACAGAAACCAGGATGCCAATACAGAGAAATCCAACAGCAACTAGTGCTATCGCTTCATGTGTGTGCAGACGAGTGCACATATATGTATGATTGAGTGCAGCAAGGTGTAAGTTGAACTTCTAGGCCTGACATTGTATGGCTAATTGCAACCTGTTTGCCAGATGAGAACCTGAAAGGGCTGATGCTTGGTGTCATGGAACCAACTGCTGTGAAGCTGGGAGGTAGCGTGCAAATACTTTAGTGTGTTTGTGTATAGACAGAAGTAATATGTACACACAGGAAATTCTGGAGTCTCCTTTTTATTGTTCCCCCCCTACTTTAAGTGAGCCCATGACCTCAGCTATAAAGTGATTACTTACACAGTCACTTTCTCCCTACCTGCATTATATCAAGTATGTAGTCCAGATGGTAAGATCTGTCATCTACATTCCTTTCCCGAACTGGTTTCTGGGACTTCCAGTACTTCCTGAAATTGTGTTTAGTAATAAGGGGTTTGGGGTACTTTTGCAAAGATTTCATAACTCTGCTACTGATTTGAATATTTAGAGAACATCCATTTAGACTGCTGAATGCTAATAGTACTGAACGGTGAACAGAAATGGAGGTTGTATTTTATTATCTCAGCAGGAAGACTGCCTTTTACCCACATTGATGAGACAGTGAAGATGCTATAAAGAGCTATGTGAGAAAAGAATAGGCATCTTCTTTCAGGTCCTGTTAACTTAGAAAGATAAAAATGATGATCTGAAAGAACATGACATTTCAAAAACTTAATTGCTGTTTTATTTCTCTAGGCCATAATGCAGTCTGGCCTATAATTATTTTAAAAGAACAATGGTGTATTTTCACCTTATGGCTTATTGTTGGATGCCTAATTTCACCAGCTCCCATACTGCGTATTTCACAGACTGCATGAAGGACGTTCTGTTAAATGTCTTCCTCAGTGTAAACATTTCAAACTGGTATATCTGGACAGACAGTTAACACAGAAAGAGTACTGGTTTGAAATCAGGCAGTCTTTGTAAGGGACATAAACGCATAATGGCTCCAAATGAAATTGTTGCTTTAGAAACAAGTCACATGCTGCACCAATACAAAATTATGTCAAAGTAAGCCAAGATAACATAGCACACAGCCTGCTGCATTACATCTAACCATTTTAATAGAGTGGCATTTAAAACCTGTTACATGATCTTACCAGGTGCATTTCATCTCCTTCAATCCACTGGGTCCAACCACGACCTTCTTTTTCTCCATTCTGTACACAAAGAAGCTTATCTCCATCCCAAGATACAGTGGTCTAACAAAGCAGACATGTTCAGTGTCACTGTAGTATTCTCTGATACTATAATTAGTTTCCTTAAAGCAAAACTTCTAATATAATAAATGATTAATGTATCTCATAAGAAGAATAATTGTAGACTGTTGTAACACTTAGGATAATCAGAAAAGAAATGAGCTTAAATAGAAAGTTGCTGCCCAACTGCCTGTCAAAACCTGGAAGGGTGAGATAAACCTGTTTAAATGCAAGTAAAAAAATCATGAAAATCATTGTGTAAGAGCGCATTCCTCTACCTGCTGACAAATACAGCAGCAGAAGGGATGTGCAGCTTAACACTGTATTTGCAAAAGGAGATGAAAACTTGAGATTAAATTTGTTTTTTTCCACCATAAGAAGGATTCCCCAGCTGCTCTACCTGAAAAAAGTACTCACCTACTGGCACCTATGGACGAACAAGGCCTTTAAATCCTGATCTGTTTTTTCCCCATGTCTTAACCTGCCTTCCATCGCTGAGCAGAGTGGGTTTGAAATATCAGCAAATTGGTAGTTTTGCCAGCATCCTGCTTTGTATAACTGTAGCTGGAGAACTACTTGAACCAGGACTGGCAGAATAAGAGTAGGAGGTGTTTGCAGGATTCAACATACCACTTTTTTGAATATTGGTGCTGTCCTGAGTAGTTCAGTAGAACTTGATTCATAAAACTACTTAAAGGTAGAGGGTGCATCCTACAGCTTGTTACTCTGGTCAGTCTTTTACTGACAATTTACCTTTCACATCTTCCTAAGATAAAGAGAAGCAATACTCTGTAAAATATTTAAAGAGGGAAGGGGAAGAGCAGTGACAATTTGTGCTCTGTAAGGATAGTTTAACATCAATATTAGCCCATGGCTTTTAAACCAGCTTGTTGGAAGTGAATCTGAGGACTAAATATGGCATTACTGTCTATCTTGTAACAAAGTCTTCAGCCACTGCCTGTATGAGTAGTCAAATATGGAGAAAAGATGAATTCTGATCTATCATTAAAGGAAAACTTACTGCATCCATTCTGTGTAGTTTCTAAGAAAAGAAGTCAGCCTACATTTGTCATTCTGGGAACTAAAACCAGTTCAACATTCAAGAACTATGCAGCCCTATTTATTTAATTTGTGTATGTCACAAACAACTAATTCTTAAATGATAACCATGATAGTCACTATCTTTAAATGAGGACAGCCAGCAGTCTCCATCCCTGGGAGAATGGATACTGTGGAATGAAGCACTTGTATATGCAACTTTGCTTAGTAGCCACACTTATTTTTATCCACTGAATATTAGCTCAGCATAGTTTAATCATTAGACTAGCTTAATAGTTAAATTTTGTAGGTTTATATGTGAATGCAAAGGCAATATAGCATGATAAATTAAGATCCAGCTTTATGAGTACTGCTAATGTTCAAAGTCAGCTGTGGAAGTTATTAGTCTTGATAATATTCACCAGCTTAGTATACTTGGGGGCATCTGAGAAATGTTTGCAGCAGCACAAGGAAATGCTAACTTTTTCAGCCTCCAAGGGTGATTGAAATTGTTTCATCTCAGAAAACAGCACACTTCTTTCTTTGGCTTTCTTGTTTTTCCAGTGAAGATTAGATACTGCATTTGGCAATTTGGTGATAACCACAAAGTGTATGATACCACAAACTGTTAACCAAGCTGTTCTATCAGCCAGTATTCTCGGTTATCATTCTCTGCCCTCCTTTTCAGAAATATAAATACTGAAGGGATATGAGTAAACCATACACTTTCTGATTTTTGTATTTGCTATGAAGGTTATAAAGGACAGAATATATTGCAGAAGAACATAATGTCCTCTTCTTTGTTAGCAGGAACAACCACTTTATGACGGTAAGATTAATCACTAGCATTTTTATCTTTTCTTTCTTTAGGTCAAACTGTAATGTCTCATATAGTAAAAGACACAACTAATACAGAAGATAGAAACTTCTCTTTTAACTTAAATTGAAATAAGTTCTTCCATTCCAAATATCTCTGTTGAGACACATGTTGAGTATTAGTTGAGGCTGGAGTTGCTATGGCTGTTATATATGCACTGGCTGCTGCTAATAGTCCACTCTTTTCAAATAGCTAAGATACAGCAATTTTTGCCTTAGAACACTTCCAAATATTTGAGTCAGAACATAATAATAACATTCCAAAAATACCACCGTATGGTATTTTTGTATGGCAAATGTTGGTAAATACAATCTCTGTTGTATATAAGAGAAAAGATTTAAAGACTGGATCAGGACATTGCTGTTGTATAATTGGGAGTCAAGCACTTGAATAGACTAGTAAGGCAGTTCTGTATGAACCTTTAGTTGCTGTTGTTTTCTTCTCCCAGCACACACTTACTATCAAGATAAATGCTTTACTTTTTATGTAAAGCAACTTTTCTTAGAAAAGTAGGCTTTTGTAATTAATCTTGTTTGTCACCATTTTGATAATAGCATTACCTAAGGTTTGCCTGATTACAGAGACTGAGCTACTGTTTCCTATCTGGAATGACTGAAAATCTTTGCCAGGGTTTGGTGAGCGCAGCATCCCTGGGCAGACTGTTCCTATTCTTCATCTTCCACCACAAGTAAGAGGAGAAGTAGACAAACTTTTAGACACTGGAAACCTCTAGTTCCCTGATGGTAGCAGAACCAACTAGATGAAAATGTAGTATTTCTCTAAAACTGAAGGCTCCTGTCTTTTTGAGCATCTCATACTACTTGTAGGATAAATGGAAGACTACTTATTCCTTTCAACTAGGTAGCACATCATCTAGTTCATCATAAGCTAGATTAAGTTTTGCATACTTACTACCTGATCATGCTTAAACCTAAGATGAATACTTCTTAGGTTAAATGCATATAATTCTGCAGGAAACTTCAATAGAAAACAGTGATTAATCCAATTAGTCAACAGTATGATTAAAACTACTGAAGAAGCACAAAAAACGTTAATAGAGCGAGATAAATAAGAATGAGTCTTGCCTCAATTTAACTTTTCTCAAAAATTCTAACCACCAATATTGCGCATATTTTGGATTATATATTCTTTGCTCTTGAGGGGGGTAATAATAGAGAATGGAGCTCCTCTGGGAGATGAAGAAGCCTTTGAAGTCTGAGAACACAAAAAATATTCAAATTTTCTTTAGTTTTATAATATGATTTCTGTAGTCTTACACTTTTTTTTGTGTACTTAGATATTTTCCTTTTATTACTTGGCCATTCACATACTTTTGCTAGTGATTTAATCTCTTTGTGTCATGAAGATTTAAACACCTGTGCATAGCAACACCATCTTCCTGAAAATTAAAGCTAGAAGAAATGAGAATTAGTTTCGTTACAGTCTTCAGTTATGAGACAAGGTAGATTTAATAAATTAAATATTTAGTAAAAACAAAGCAAATCTATTGACTATGTATTTGCATTTTCTCTAGCAGCAGTAACAGTAGTCAAATCTTGCAGAATTACAATAGCTATTATTTCCAGCTTCTAGTGGCAAGTCATATTGACCACAGCCAGAGATACTGACTTTTGTAATTTATTGTAATTTACATCAAACTATTTTATCAGAGAATTTTGCATTTCCCAGTGAGGTCTAAGTGCAAAAACATTTGATACTGGCTCTGCAAAATGTTTCTCATTCCCATGTTGGCTATTCCTAATATGCTTTCTTGTGTCAAGTGCTCTGCAGTTGAAGATATGTAATGTATTTTACAGGTAAATGAAAGAAAATAACATATTTTTTTTAAAGTAGTGCATGAACATTTTTTGTTAATGCTACATAGATTTTCGACACATCGCATTTACAAATATGAATTGCAGCTACCACCTTTCATCAAAAATATGTTATTGATTTCCCATCTGTAGGAGAAACACAGCAGTACCAGTTCTATTTTTCTTTTACTTCCCTTCAGAGTGTTGTCTCTATATTAAGGTGCAGCAAATGACCACAATGCTCTAAAACTGCACGACACACTCCACGCACCATCTCAATCCAGTAATTCTCTGCTTATGAGAATTACCAGTCATTTTACAACTGTAATTATGATTTAAGAAGGATTAAACAATGGAAAGTAATTGTTTAGATCAGATGACACAGGAAAATCCAAGTTGAGCTGTATTCTGTATTGTGTTTACAAATAACACTGGAGAAAATATCCTAGAACTTTTGGTCAAACATGGCAATATATCCAACAAGATATTTAGTAGCCTCTCAAGATAAAGCATTTTCATCTGTACTAAGTATCAAAGTGATGTAAAAACCTCTGGTAAGCAGCCTGCAGGGGAAATTTTCATCAAATGAAGTGCTGATAAAATTAACGTTGATATCACAGACAAAATCTAATGTAACTGTGATGGGGTATTCTATAATGCTGTAGTCACTACCTATAACCTTCTGTGTAGGAGACATGCTGCACACTGCTAACAGGAGGGCTACAACCACGTTCAGGGTTTGTCATCTCTCCACCCTGTAACTCCTGTTATCAGATCTGGCAGGCTGGTGACAGACAAACTACGGAGAAAACAACAACAAACCCAACAGAAAAATTAGCAGTGGGATTCCTGGACTTTATCTCAAGATGCTGCTGCTCGATAAAGGACATACATATTTAGCCACCCTGTAGCTAGGTCAAATGATAAAGTCCATACCAACCTTCTGCTCCCTTACTAACTTCTGTTCAACTCTGCAGAAGCACTTATACATCTAACTTCCCATTTCATCACTCCTGTTTTTAGCCACGCAGCAACAGAACTCCCAAAGTTAACTCATAGGAAATGTCTGGTAGTATATTACAACTCATTTCTCAGCTGCTTGTGGGACTGGCAGATGTGATGTCTCATAACAGGTATCTATAGCTACAGGACTCTGAAATGTGTTTGTGCCATTACAAACTTGCTCAGATTGTTACTGAGGGACAAGCTGGTTATAATGTGGGCTTTCTGTACCTGACTGATAAGCTTACTGAAGTTCACTGTAGTCAAAAGATTAGACACTTCTAGAAGCAGTATTTTGCTTCTGTGATTGTCAGCATCTCCATTTCTAGCAAAGAGGCTTAGGATTGGATTGACAAATTTTAGATCAAAGGGTAAGCTGCTGTCAGATAGGATCAGATCTTAAATGTTCAAATTCCTTATTTTCAATCCTTGCTCATAAGAGCAGTGAAGGAAAGCAAGGACTAGAGACATATTCCAGGGAGTAGGAAAGTAAATGTGCCAAAACTCCAGGCTATGTAGGTGACCATATGTGGGAGGAGGAGTAGAATCAATATTTTGGACAATGCATCACGCTTTATTTCTTAGGAATGGTGGATTTTTTTTTCTTACTGAAATAAAACTGTATACAAATAATACAAAAATGGGAAGACTTGTATATTTCCTATGCCAGAAAAAAAAAGTACAAAACAACAGAGCAAAATCACTTTGTGCAAGGATCAGAATTGATTCTAAGACACTTATTCTTTAAATTAATGTATATAATTCATTTATCCTCTGTGTAAATTTAGTGACATGCAATTTTAGGTAATGCTAATGGTTTGTCATTCAAAATTGGATTTGGTAAGTCTGGTTCTTGGGATTGCACTTTCTGCATTCATAATTCTCTGAGCTTTTTAGGATTCACAAAATGCTGAAGTGCTAAGCCCATCCAAACCCACCTCCCCTACAAAGCTTCAGTATGCTAGCAGTGGTTTTGTGAATAACTAGCTCAAAGCTTCTGATCAGTCTCTGGTTTTAAACATAAATCCAGCACTGCAAAATTTGAAGTTAATGACATCTTAAATTATACAGCAAAAGATTATAGAGATCTCATTTGATATGTGCTGAGCATATCACTTACAGGTAATAAACAGTAATGCCAGAAGAGTGTGTGAAAGTGTGAAACAATGCCAAAAAAGGGAAATAGCTCCTCTTCACCGAGGCACAGAGACTGAATGAACCGGAGTTAGAGAGCCTGAGACAGATCCAAGAGTGGACCTCTGTTCTCTGGAGCCTCAGAGGGGTTGACTGGAGGACTGTTCTTCCTCACTTGTGGACAGCAGTTTGTAAAAGGTCAGAAGTATCAACAGAAAACTACATGAAGACTACCTCCTTTGAATTAAACTCCCGCAAAAGTCAGAGATTATTCCAATGAGGATCTGGGGAATTTACAGTACTGCAGAGAGAGAGCACTAGATTTGAGAAAAGACTAGTATAGACACACAGGGAATGAAACAAAACCACCTCCCAGCAACAGTCATTCTATGACTGCTTGTTCCAACAAAGTATATGAGAAAATACTTACAAGCCAAAAAGAAAAGGACAGCATTTGAAGAGGTAAAGAAGCAAAATAGTTGAATCAGAGGGATCAAGTAAAGACATATTGCTGATCTTGCATCTTACTAGACAGGCACAATTTATTTTGAGTCTTCTCACCCCGTGGGGGATCCTTACTGAAATTCCAAGTATTGGAATGTTGTTTGCTGGTGGTTGTTTTTCTGGCAGCAAAGTCTTCACTCCAATACCTACTCTAAACTAGATTAACAGCTGTGAATTCCATTTGTGGAAGAGAGGAACCCAGCCTAAATAGTTAAATAAGCTTCATGAGCCACGTGATTTTATAACAGGGCTTTATTCTGACCTTGCAGCAGTATAAATCAAATTATGTCCAACTAAACTTCATTGTCTCTTTCCTGAATACAAACTAGAGTGGAATCAGTTTCACATTTGGCATGTTTGTTATTTAAAACAGAGCCATGACCAGTTTTAAACAGCTTACTTCCTTTCACCAGGATATGGCACATGTAACTAGCACTGGTTTGTGTGACAGAAGGATTGGTCAGATGCCTATGAACAATCCTTGTGTGGCTGTCTTAAATGTTAAATGACTATATTTTTTCAGGGACATACTCCATATGCTAAGATGTATGATGGATCTGTGAATTCTACAACTCCCAAATCCCCCTCACCCTACCCCAGCAAGTCTTAACTATGACTAAAAGTTGTATTAGCTCCAATAATAGAACCCTAAACACCCATTTGATAACTTATCCATGGTTATATTCACTTGTATTCTGTTTTGGTTAAGTAAACAGTTAATACGTGCAATTTCCCACCTTCAGTTTCAAATTCTTGCTGTTTAATCTGTTCACCTTCCCCAGTCATTGTCATTTCCTTTCCTGCTTCAATGTAAGCAGAAAATTACTATGCCAAAGAGCACAAGGCTTGGAATTACTGAAGCAGCCTTCACTTGCTTAGCCAAACATCCAATTCTAATGGAACTAACACTGTTTTCAGTTATCCAAGAAATTCTGCTGTTTATTCTATTCTATGTTTAGAAAATAGAATCTTCCTTGATTTTTTAAACAGCTTACTTGCCCTTAATCTCTGTCAAAAGATAGATTCATTCTGGATAGTGTGAGCTAAAGCAATTTAGGCTCATTCAAATGCTTGAACAGCAGGGAAAAGTTATAATGCAAAAAATTTCTCTGACTTTAGCAGCAAAATTATTAGAAAAGTAAAAACTTCAGGGAAGTAATTTTTTGCATCTGAGCTATCCCATTCTCAATCTGCTTTGATTCATTGGGTGCAAAGACTTGGAACATGAAGCTTCAGCCTTTGTTTCAACCTTTAATTTTTTTCAGTTATTTTTTCTATAAACTTTTGACTGATATACTAAGCAAATACACTGTGAAGGTGCATAAGGCCAACTTTTCTGCTTAGTGTCAGATCCTGCCCCGTTCTTATGTTTACTGGCACATATTTCACACTGCAGATGTTTCCTCAGCTTCACTGTTTATATACTGATGGTGAAAAAGGGAGGCAAAATTATCTGGTGATGAATAAGACATACTTTTGCAGATGGTTTTCAATTAATTATTGTTTCAGTAACGTCTTGCCTCTTTTGTGCACAGTAAATTTTTTCCACAGTAAAGTTTATGTGCATGAAACAAGGTTTTATACTTAGTGCAATACCTGAGATGCTCACTAAATTAATCACAACTAGAGATTATAGAATTTATCTTTAAAATTGAGGAAATTTCATGATGAGACTGGAGCTTCAGTGAGAATGAAGATAGCAGGATTGAATACTCAGTTTAAGAAATACCAAAGCCATAGTTATCCATTATACTTTAATTTCTGTCTTTGTACACTATATATCTGATATATGTTACCAATTAAAACCATGAACAAACTCTTCAAAGTAGTAGAAACTGTATCATATGGTCCAATTCAAACTTCACATCATACGAGAAATAATGTAATACAATATTAATGTTCTAAACTTCTTTCTACACCATCTAATGTGCACCTTATAACATTTGCAAAGAATAAAAGATGCTCCTGAAAACGTAAACTTCCATTTTACCTTTGTAGTTCAAACCGCCGAGTTTTTAACAGCCCTAAATATTAAGCATGATTAAACTTGCAGAAACACATGTTTAACAAAACTGCCAAACAAATAGAGAAACTCTTATTTAACTTTTGTTTAGGAGATAAAATCTCTGGGGAAAAGCTCCAGGAGAAGCACGATAGCATTATGTAGCTACGTGAATGCAGATGTCCTGTCTGCATTTCTTGAGAGACCAGGCTGTGCCGCAGCTTGCTCCAGACGTGGTTTCAGTAATGCTTAGAACGCATTGAGCATCAGCTGCCTTCTTGGAAGTACCCTGCACTGTGATTAGTGATCTCTCCTGTGTCCACACATCTGTGTGATCTGCTATCCTAATCTTTGGTTTTACAGAACACAGAAATCGTATCTTTAACTAAACCAGCAGGGCTTTTGAGTTTCTCAAGATTCCAAAGTAGCAAATTTTCACTTCCCAACAGAAAAAAAATCTTAAAGGAACTGATGTCATCAACTGCTACCTATATCGCTTAAGAAAACAGAATCACCTAAAAACATGTTGCATACAAGAAAGCAACAGTTACAGGTCAAAAAAAGGACAAACAAACTGCCAAGGTTTATCCAGCTCAATTAACTTACTGCTCTAGAAAGTTCAGACAGGCTTCCGGGCGTGACCAACTATATAAATGAAAAAATCCTAACTGAAATGAAGGAGGGGGCCTATATTATCGCAGGAGTATAAATTCCTACTGTCAAACCTTTGACTTACTTCTAAAATAAGTATCGGTAAAACTTTTTAGCCTTTACACATCACAGATAGTATCGATTTGGAATTATTGTAGTTACACTCTACCCGGTAGGCTGACTCAAAGATGTGTTTTACAACTGGAAGGTGAATACAATTTCAGTGAATTATACACAAGATCTAACCTGTTCATTGTGCTAATATTATTTTTACTGATATATTAACTCTTAGATGATACGTGCTTCATTAAAAGAAAAAATTATCTATACCTATCAGATGAATTACTTCTAAGGTTATTTTTGCTAGTCTCCTGATGATTGCTCTGCTATATAGATTAATGTTTAATGTGTAATTTATCTCATCCATGTTACTTTGTAATTCTTATACATCGAGCTGTTTGGATAAAACTTGCCCAGTGGTCTGCTCAGTCCACAATATACATAACAATAATTGATTCACAATCTCTCCCATTACACGGGTTGACTATTAATGATTAAGCCATTTATGGCATGCAGTTTCACAAGCTATACATGAGAAAAGGAAACACCAAGAATGATACTCAACCTTTGCTTTTATGGTCGTTTTCTTCATACCACCACTAAGGGAGTCGTCTAGTATCTCTTGTATCTCCTCCGTGACCCTTCTCTCACAAGACTCTTTGGGGACCATTGGAGTTACTTTGTTGCTTAACAACTGCAAGTTTTGCCTGACATTACCATTATCAGATTTGGGCTGAAGTGGTTTCAGAAAGACAGCTTCTTGTACTGTTTTGCCTTTGAGAAAACCGTAAAAAAGAAATCTTTAATAAGAAAATTGAACTATAAAGTATGATACATTGCTAGAGAACCAGTGATCAGTGACCTTAACTGTACGGCTGCAGTTGGCATCTGTTGTTGGAGGCCATAAAGGGACATAGAGGATTTCTGAAAGTTGTTGTGGAGTTACATGCCTAAGTCATTCTTAACAAAAGAGTCAGGGTTAGTGACTACCCCTTGGGTTTTTTTTGGTAAAGGCAAGAAGATGCTGGTATCTTCCGTTTCCAAGACTAGGTAACCATTTTGCACTAAACAGCCAATAGAGAAAATGTTTAAGCAGCCCTTGTAAGTAGGTTGAATCAGGTTCTGCTCCAAATCAAACAGCTGTTGTAGTGATAAGAATAATCTTTCTCTAATTCCTTCTTCCTGGTTCAAAATTTTGAATTCTTCCCCATCACCTATAATTTAGCAAAATAGGGTAAAGAATTTTGGCCTGTTACAAATAATGAAATATTTAGGGTATTTGTTAGGAAATTAAGAGTTGTGTGTTAAATCTATTTAGCATTTCAAAAACATTGAAGGCAAGGGCCACATTTCCATGTCTTCTGAATCTGATTTTGCAGCACAGTGGTTATCTGATGCATTTTCTAAGAACTCATTGCAGGTACATGCTAGACAGCCTCAGAGCACAATTACTTCTTTCTGCCATGTAGAGGATGTTTTTGTCCTCCTTTAGATGGAGTTTAATGGTCATTTAAGTACAGATAATGCTTAGATGGAGACAGTTCTGTACACACACAAACCAGTACTTCACTGACTCAGACACTGAGGACTTCAGACATTTTTAGCGCTTGACCAGATGTTTTGAACGTTGCCATCTTTGATAGTAATGTAGCCACCTAAGTGTTTCTTTGGGCTCATAACTGTTCAGTGGATCTGGACCTCATTAACCTGATTAAGAGCCTTCCAGCAGTCAAAAATGCATTATGACATTGGGGCACTTTCCTATACACAAATTACACATTGCTTCTCCCTTCTGTGAATTTTATATTCTGCACTCTATCATGCTTCTACCCTCTGTAACAAGGAGTACAGAAGGATTAGTTGAGGCACTTGCTAGCTAGCCATTCTTTTTTTCTGATCTTCACAGTCTTTCCCTTTCCTATCACCAGAGCAAAAGTAAATTTGCATATCCCAGTGTTGCAGAATGGTATAAGTTTTAAATGGCACTATCTTTCTAAGAATGGAAACCTATTAATTCTCTTTTACGTGATTTCTCCTCTATATTCCCTCCTGAGATAATTTTCTTTTGCTTATCAACTTCTTCCCTGTAGGATATTGCGGATGTCATGCCTTCAAACTAACAGGAAAGAACTTGGTATTCTCAAGTTTTTCCCCAGTTAGTTGGTATTCATCAGTCCTAAGTTAGAAAATATTGTCTCTCTGGCAAGCAAAAAGAGCTCGTAAGGCATAGTCCTCAGTGTTTGCTTATCAATTCCAGTAGGCTAATTAACACGTCTGCTCTATTACATACACCCAGGAAGGAAGGAGCACAGGAACAGGAACAAGAACAAGAACAAGAAAGAAAAGCTGCCATTTCTAAGCACTTGGCCATTCTTACACATGGGGAATAGTGCCTGACCCTGCAATCAGAGGACTTCCTTTACTGTAAAACATTACTCAGTGAAGCGATTCTGAAAGTCTGAACCTAAATGTCTTTTTGACTAACAAATATCACAGTGTAATTGAGTAACGTTTCACTGTCGTTACTATTCATTCATTGATAAAATTCTTTTGTGCTCCTGACTAAAATTAGCATTCCTTTAATGTAAAGGCATGCTAAAAGCTACGTGCACATCTCAGCAAACTGAGTACAGAAATAATTTTAGGAATAGCCACATAAAATGGCTAACACATGTGGTTTGTGAAAGGCCTCAGATTATTAATATTCTTTTTTTTGTCCATTGTTACAGTTCTAATTCTTACCATGCATTTGCGATCATCCACCCCAGCTAAATCCTCCTCAAACTCCTTTCCAACATCAAATTCCATGATGTAGTTTCTAAAAGTGCTTAGCGTTTTAATGATCATATGATCCCCATTCTGAAGGATTTCTTTGTCAGGTTTTAGCAAGTTTGCTATTTTTCTTACAGCAACATTTACATCTGAAAAAGAAAAATAATTATTTTGAACCAGAAAAGTCTACCACAAAAAGGAGCTCGTAGCTCTTGGGAGAACTAAAACAAACAAAGTTAAATAAGTGTCCAGATCTTTCAGGCCAGCTTTCTCATCAGGAAAAAGTCCATAACCTAATTCTTTTAACTTAAATAAGTTAATGTTTTGATTTTCTGATTATGTGGAACCCTAAAAAAACCCATTTGTATTTGACAGTTAATAAGGCCTTCAATATTTCTATAGAAATACTAGCACTTTACATCAAATGCAAACACACAAAATTGCATTAGGTACATTATTGTCTCTTTATTACACATAAAAATTTTACTCTTTTTTTAAAGTTTGAAATCTGCCACTTAACCTCTTCAAGCTATGTAGGTTAATCTCTGTTAATGTAAGCTTCAAGATGGTAAAAAGTAGAGGCTGCTTAAGACAAAGCAATTTTGCATAAGGCAATTCTTAAAGTGCATTCCTGAAAAAAATATTTCTCACAAAAATTATTTGTGACTGTACAAGAAAAAATAGATTCACATAGAGACTAAGACAGGTTGCATTTATTGATTATTTATTAAAGAAACACAAAGGAAACCTTACCCAGTGCTTTCAGATACTCTTCAAAATTGTCATTGCTGACCATTTTCCAGTAACCATTGAAATCTGCAGGCATCCCTACTTTAGGTAATTGTCAAAATCAAAGTCTCAGAACAATGTGTTGACTCTGCACCACACAGCTCACTGCCTTGCTTTGTGGCAAGTTTGAACTCCTGTTTCTTTTATCTCTTTTTCAGACCATGTAGCTATGCAAGACCTTCTAATCCGATTATTGTTGAAGTGTTGCCTTTAAATCCTTCCACAAGGCTGAACCTCAGAGATTTCTAGTGACAGCAGGATAACTTGATTTAAACAGAATGAAACATTCACCTTCCATATAACTTCTGTAAGGGTACTGATAATCTAGAGATCCATTTTAACCACATTACTCTTCATTTTTCATGCCACTCAGAAAAAAACCTTTTAAATAGCTTTAGTTTAGGATATTAGCCAAAGCTATACAAGTGCTTATCTTACGTGTTTTTCTGAGGTGAATTCTTCTTCCTTGAATATGTTCCAGCTACTTTATGCCTCCTTTTCAGAAAATGATCATACAGACTCTTCCAGTGAAAGCAATTTCTGTCTGGCATTACTTTAACTTGTTCCACAAGCTCCTTAATTCTAGAGAACTACCAGTGGAAGCTGTTTGGCCAACTGAGGGCTCAAAAAGGGCCAGTTAGGTGGAAATGTGTATTAAGAAGCAATGGTTAATTCTGTATATTGATAAATGCTACCTCACTACTGACTGCATGCTTTCAGTTAATTTAAGCAATGCTGAAACACAGAAGTAGCCCTTTATAGAGATTTCATATTTTTTGAAGGTGCCTTCTGTCAAAAATGAGATAGACTGAATTAGCAGAATAGGCAACCAACATACAAGAGAATGGATTTTTCTGGCTAACATTAGGGCTCAAATACTGACACACTGTCTTAGCAATTTTAATTTATTTTCTACTGTGTATTTTCAAATGGTACAGCTGAAGTTCCTCTTGGATATGTTATCTACTCCAGGGCTTTGGCACTCACTTACTCTTAGACAAGACTCTGGACCAGAGAAGCAAAGAAACTCACTTTAAATCTGGGGATGAGGACTATCCGTCATTTGTGAATCTGGAGGCTTAAAAGTGATGTGAACGGTGCCTGCATTTTTAAGTGCTTGCATGAAAGAAAGATTTATTTTCATCTCTTGTCCAAACTGCCAAAACACAAAAAGTTATTCAGGGTCCTAAAACGTCAAAGTTTAGCAGTAATACATACTTAAATATATGTATATATATATATAAAAAAAATAAAAAGAAAAGTTATGGTTCATTTTATTTTGCTGCTTCAGAGCAGTAAGGCATCTTCATACTAAAACTGTCTGTAGGATTACAGAATTACAATTCAGAGAAGTACTATGTTTGACCTTTAAGTATTACTGGAGATTAATATTTATTGTTAGGATCTTATTTCTTTTATTTTCACAAGGAAGCTGTTTATGTATTTTAAGCTATGCAGCTGAGCATCCCAATTTGCTTAAGCACTAGCACACACAAAACCATGAAATTAAAACACCACATGAATTTGAGAAATTTTGGACTGATGTACTTTCCCCTCATTAGCAAGAAACAACTTTCTCAAGAACTTTACATGAAAAAAGGCCAGGTCTGTCCACTTCACACACTACAGATGTCAGTCATTTAGTGGGTTTACTGTTGTGTTATGCAACTTAAGAGGCTGAAGCAAGTCACCTTCATTCTTCCGCTCACTCTCTTCTGTGTAGATATTATGGTGTGCTATGTAGGATATAACAGAATCTGGTATGAGGTATTTTACACTTAATCCTCTGCACAAGGCATAGCGTATCTGTGTCGCACTGATTTCATTCTGAATCCATTCTTTCACCAGAAAGATATTGTGCCGAAATTGAGTTAAAAGGTCTGATTCACTGATATACTGAGCTGGATCAGAGCCAGCACGGCTAATACAGACCAAACCAAACTTTTCCACTATTTCTTTGATATGTTCTTCCTTCCAGAGATTAGGTGTCTTAAATGTCTGTAGAAAATCAGCCCCACAGAGCAGCTTTAACTCTGGTAGAACTGGAAAGACAAAAGGAAATGACAGAGTTCAATACTTGCTCGGTTTTCTAGAAAGTTTATACTTAAAACTGCTTTTAACTCAATCACTTTTTTTAAAAAAATAGTTTACTTTTACTCCAGTTTTCTTGCAAAAGGTTGCAAGAAAAAAAATCAGCTTGGATTTTATGTGTCTGGTCACAATTACTTTACCACCTACTTCATCATCACTCACAGTATATCAAATATTATCTGTACAATAGTAAAAGAGAATTACTCCTCCACTCAGGCAAGCCAAAAAGGGGAAGAAGCAAATAAAGAAGAGACTTATTTTAGCACAAGTACTAGACTTGGTTGAACCTGGCTACTACACCCCAGCCTGCCCTACTCGCTTTGCTCCGGTACTGTGGGACCAGCCCCAGGCAGCGAGGCCCTTGCCTGCCACGGTGGCCAAAGGGCTCCCCAGCCCTTAGGAAGCAGCTGCCTTACTGCGCTCTGGCACAGGGACACGATGTTTGCATACTGTCACGCTGGCCAGAGAGCAACCTAGAATTTCGCCTGGGTTTGTGCACTTATATCATCTAAAACGTGATGGACTGTATCGAATCTAACTACCCTTGCTGGTGCAATAAGCTAGTTAGTTGACCTACTAAGTTTTATTGTATTTTTAGAGAAATTTGAACCAGCAGAATACTGTACAGATAGTATTTTGAGTCATGTGGCCATGGCACTTTCGTTCTAGTGCAAAGACGTCTAAAGTCAAATTTGCTGTACCTTGAATAATGACCAAGAATGATACTTTACTAGTACAATTTTTTCTTTCAATTTCATATTTGCTGCCCACTGCCTAAGCCCCAGTACAGACCATCTCTTTCCTCAAAGTCTGTTCTACAGCACTAATCATGATACCATCTGAGTATTTTAAAAACATTGACTAGGTATTTTCACAGCCTTGCATTCATGTGAAATGAAGGGGAAGGATGGAGGTATTGTCTCCATTTTACATTTGCTCGTGGTTATAGACAGTTAGCACATCTGCAAGTCTTATGCAAACACCTTAAATCGGCAATTTGAAAAATAAGAAACATACCAGTCATGATGCATGAAAAGCATGCGCCTTTAAGATACACTCAATTTTGCAGAAGTTTAGTATATACCATTGAGTTAACTACAGCAAGCATTTCTTCTCTTCTTACAGCCCCTCACTACATACCTTCTGATCCCTACAACAAAGGTGGCAGGAGCACTGCACTGCACCTTCCTGCGCTCTGAATGCAGCATTACTACAAAAGGAGGACTCTATGGGACAAGGCTATCTTGAAACATGCATGCCTGACAGAATCACCACACGCTGTCCACATTCTTAAAAATATAATTCTGGGGGGTTTTTTTAGAATTTATTATTAGTGTATTTGGGAGGAATGTGAAATTTTTGTAACAGCCACCTCCCCCCCAAATCACCCAGTGAATTTATTTTAATACCCACATCTGCAAGGTTGGAACCTTTAGATTCAATGCCTTCATCTCTGACAATTGAGCTAGTGCAGAAGTACCTGCAAAAGGGCTACAGGAGTATGAAACTCTGAAACAATGTCCCAGGTACTTCTGACAGCTGATGAACGATGAGACACCAAGAACCTTAGGATTTACACAACCCTGGAAGCTCTGTCATAATAGAGCTCATCTCTTCTGCTTCATCCCTTCCAAGCTGTGCTCTGCCCATGTATTTCCTCATGCCAGTTCCAATCTTCTTGTCTTTCCACTCACAGATTCTACTCTTCCCTTACAGTTCCCTGTTCTCAGTTCCATGTTTAGGCTGTTTCCAGTCCTCTGCTTTCCAGAGCTTTACCTGGGTTTTATGTCCCAGCTTGCTTTTTACTTAACAGCAACCTCCACAATAAAACAGTACTCTGTCCCAAGCTGTATTAGAGCTAATATCACACCAGAGCTTTTATAGTGTTGATGGGTTTTCTCTGAATGTACATGAACTGCAGTTCTAGGTGACCAGAAGCTAAATTAACAAATTGTAGGCTTTACAAAAAGGCTGTCAGTTTTACACATACATTTCTGCATATCCCCATATCTTCTGTGCCAATGAGAAAAATGTGTCTTTGGTCTTTCAAGGGCACTTTGCTAAATGATGATCTGCAGCTTCCGCTACAGATAATGGTATAAAACCCAAATGGCTGCTGCAATGCTCCATTTTTTGGTAAGTACAATAGCCTTTATTTCAGGCCATGTTACATCTAGATCTGGGAAATTTTTGCTTATTTTTGATTGGTGTAGCTCAGTTGATGGTGGACAGAAATGAATTGCAATTCTTTGAAGTGTTGTTCGGGGAAAAAGGAGAGGGTAAGCTAAAGGAGAAATAACTATTAACACAAAGGAAGCAGCTGGATTTAAGGTCTAATTAAGGGAGACTGCTGTTGGAATATGCCAGGGAAAAGCATTCAAGATGTGACAACAAAGTTGCTCATGTAAGGCAACTGAGAGACCTGAAGTGCAGGGGATTCAATTAAAAATGAAATGAAGACAATCAGCCATCTCTTGTAAGCTGGAAAAGAAATACTACATGTGAAGCTACGTTTGGTGAATCAAGGAGGGATGGCAAACCCCTGGATAGTGAAAAACAGAGAAGAAGAACTCCATAGTCCTGTCATTTTCATCTTCATCCTGAATGACTAGCGCCAATAAGCTATTGTAAGTTTACTAAAACTGCAATAATTTGTCTATACCTGTCCTCCGTGAACCTTTTTATTTTCAATATATATTAAAGTGATCTGATTATTTCATGTGGAACAAAATCATGAGGTTCAGCACCATGCAAAGAACTCTCACAGTTTAGCGGGCACACATTTAGTAAAAAAATAGTATATTATGGAATTTTGCCACTGCTAAATTCAGCCATCAAGCTGATCTTTCTGAAAGTTTCCATTAGGTGACTGAGCCTTTCTACAAACTTCACAGAAAACCCCAATTCAACAGACTTCATTGTTGGGAGGGCTTTTTTGTGGGGTGGGGGTAGGGAGGGAGGAGGAATTGGGTAACAGTTGCCTGCCATTAGAAAGTTTGTGCTAACCAGCATTTACTTATGAGAAAGGGGAGGAACTCTATTCTGCTCTGTAATTCTCAGTAGCTCTTGATCATTCCCCATGCCCCATGCCATACCATGCTAGTAACCAAAGGAAGTGGGAAGAAACCACTCTGTTCCTTCTTGGTGGGCCACATGTTTAATATAGCCAAATGCATATCACTGTCCAGTCAGTCAAAGGACTGAAGGCAGAAAAAGTAACAACAGGATGCTAGCCTTTCTCTGTTCAAACTAACGGATTGTTTTTTGTGGATAGCTCCCAGATAGAATAAAAAATAAATAAATAAAAAAAATCTCCAGCCACTACATGCTAGACAGAGAAACCAATTTCTTGCCTGTCCTCCTTCTCACCTAGTTTTTTGCTATGCCTTTGTTGTTGACTGTAGAGGAATCCTGTGATGATGACTGATGAATTCTAATCTGAGAATCTTTACTGGGAAAGAAAGACTAGCTTTAATATTTGTTTTCTTGACCATTTGTACATAAAATGCTACAGAGCTTGAAATAACTACAGAAAATAATAGCCAAAAGAATTTTTTTTCATGGAAATTAAAATAGTCCTTACTACTTTCACATTAATTTTCCTTAGTATGGTAATGTGAAATAATCTGACTTGTCACTTGCTAACAATTATTAACCCCATCAGACACAAGATTCCACTGCAGTCCAAATGCCTTGAGACTTTTTTTCCTCTACCATTTATAAAGATACAAGAACTCATCTTTTGGAAACTTCTGTATAACCACGAACAACTTAAATGTATTATTCATGTCCAAGGAGTGCTGCAATACTACAGGAAAAATGCAATGTATCAAAAATCTAGTAGCATGCTAGCAAGTCACAGGGCTAGGGAATATAATAAAATAGGAAACCCAAAACTGATAGTGTTTCCAGAACTTGCCATACTTCTAATGTCAACAGAAGCTTTTCTGTCCAGAAATGCAGTAAACAACAATGCATCAGCATCACTGGTTTGGTATCCATATACTTAATCCATTGTCTAACACTAGAATTACAATTCTAAGTAATCCCTATATTGTTTGATATTTTTTATTCATATATTCTATGCTTTGCAAAACCAGCAGGGCCATAACATACATCTCTGACATAGCTAAAGAAGTGCTTATAAAACCAAGAATTAATACAACTCCAAAATAAGTCTCCTGTCTACGTGGGAATTACTACAAAATAACCACACCAGCAGTCATGCTGGCATTTGGCATGGCTTGTTTTTTGGCAAGCAGCTCCAACCCTCAAAACTTACCAGCTAATATGTTCAACTTTTTCATCAATTAAGTCTAGTCTGGTAAAGCTGTATTGTTTTTAATGCTAAACAAAGAGTCGTGTTTACGGTTACGAACCAACCTGAGTGCTGGCAAGAAAGGGCATCCTCTGTAGATCTTTCTATGGGCCATTTGTTTTTCATGAATTCCTTCTTGGACTGGAGCAATCTGAGTGATTCATTGTAATGGTGCCTGCATTTAAAATAAAGGCTTCTGTGTGAGGTAATCCTCTCAGAGATGCACAAAGCGATTACCTGGGACTTTCAGATTCAAGAACACAGTCTGCTTTTATGCACTTTGGATTTGAATACAATTTGTTAAGAATTTAGCATATTCATTCTACCATGAGATTAGTATCAATGTAGTTAACATTTTGCAGAATTCACAAGCAATCTCCAAAATGTCATTCTGGTCTTCAATTCCTTTTTGAAAGTCTACCATTATGGCAATTTTGGTAGTAACATTACATATAAAATATTATGGAGTTTTTTGCTTGAAACAGGAGTAAATCACACTTCAATCACTAGATTTAATTTCTTGATTAAATACAACCCCTCATGATGATGTTTCTGTAATGTGTGCTCAATTTTCAGGAGGAGACATTCTTGTTCTCTCTCATCCTCTTCTCCACAGAATCATGTTCCCTGAGTATTCACCTTGTGATTTTCCCTTTCATTTTAATTAAAAGAATCACAGTCCTGAGAAACTCAAAATACACAATTCTTGTAAGATTTTTGACATCTGCTATGCTTCTAATTTTACTGAGTTCAGATGCGTGAAGGCAGGCAAGGATCCTTTTGTCAGTTTTTCCAGGTTTCTATTACCTTATTCTTTTGCTGCTCCTGATCGCTGGTGCCCAGTGCAATACTGGTACTATTACCTTGTGTTAGTGGCCCTTTATTTGATCATGAAGGCACGTGCCAATCTTAGATCCAAGCACCTAAACTCCCTTCCTTCCAAACCCACATGGCCTTGCTTGTTTAGAATAGTTCCTGACTCGCGCCATCCTGAGCGATGCTTAGGCATTGCTCATATTGGCACCAGCAAAAATTGTTTCAGGAAACAAGCTCATGGTTAAACAGGACAGGCAGGCACAGACTCAAGCCAGTGTCCCATGTCTGCCTAGTACATATATAGCCAAAGTGACCACCAGGTCTTATATAACTGTATCAAAGCAAAGATTATGAGTTACAAGGTACAGTCTGAATTCAGTATGTGTACAAAGCCATAGATAACCCTTTGAATGTCTGGCCTAAGGAATGAATTTATAGTTTAGTGATTTACATGTACACTCTTCAAATCACGCAGATACTTTTAGCCACAGGAGTAAGTTGCACAAGTGTCAAGAACCTACACCTAGACAGCCTGCATAACAATTTCTAGTAATTTTTGATGCTCAGCCATTTGCTAAAGAGACTGTATAGACAAGGGGTGAGGGACATATGGTAGTAGAGAGTAGGTAGCAGTAGCTTGGCCTGTGCCTTCCTACATTTCTATTTTTAATCCTGCCTTGTTGTAAACAGGCTGATGCTATGTATAGTCAAGTACACTAACTTCGTATCATGGACTGACATTCTTGGGCCATGATCAAAAATAAAAACTCTTGGAAAAGAACTCACTGCAGGACTAACATTATAAGTACTGCAAAATCTTAACTGCCAAAAGGTCTGTTCAGCAGGCGTTTCGAGTGCTGGGGCAGGGAAAGTTACGTTATTTTAAAGATACACCAAAAAGGACAAATCAATCTGTCAGTTTATGAAGCATTTTCTGAACTGTGTATGAAGCTTTCAATAACTGTATCATTAAATCTCAAGCACAATTCAACGAAAGTTGGGTAAGATAGGTATTTGCTAATTCTAAATTAATTCACAATATATCTGCACCACAATCAAATCTACTTTACGAGAGGAATGAATGTAGTTCTTTGGTTACTGACAATACTGTTTTCTTGTCTAGGAAGAATATTCAGGAACAGCAGCTAAGTGGGAAATAGCTCCATCATGTTCCCTTCTCTCTAAAAAAACCTTTGAGATAGTCTCCAAAATTTCCATACTCACTTAACAGGCAACTAATAGCACCGCCACAAGTGGGATATGATCTTTGCTGCTTAAAATTCTTTTGTTATAACTGTTGGGGAGCCTCTGCAAAATCCACAGATTTTGATGAAATATGACCATTTCATTGCACTCAGGTGAAACAAGTACTCTAGGAAAAGGCCATTCATATGACTCAGGACACAATGTTCTACTGCAGTTAAGTGTACAATTCAAAATACTGATAAGAAGAGACATTTAGGTACAGTACTATTTTTTGCCTTTGCCTTGCAATAGCAAAATCTCTTTCTATTGGTCCTAAAGTTTCCTACCTGAGGGAGCTTATAGTGAAGGCAGCAATTGGTTCTTTGACAGAACCAGGAAGAATCTATAGATTAACCTTCGACATTTGTGAAGAAGCACAACTCCGCAATAAACCATCACCTATTTATACTTGGTAACGATCTAGCCCTAGAGCCACCTCTTTTTTGAATATTCATGTTTAACAATTAGAGTACAATATAAAGCCAAGATACCTACATGTGCTATTTCATCAGGATGCTGCTTCCCCATTCAAGGGACAGGGTTCAGCATTAGATTATGGCACTGGATCAGCTCATTAATATAGGTCACAATTGGGAAAAAATGCTTTAAGCTCATTTGTCTCCCTAACAGGCATCCATTTTAACATTTTGTGAATTTATTTATAAAAAGAGGTTCACCTTCTAGAGCAGGAGGAAGCTGGGCTGTTCGTACCATATTAATACTACTTTCCCTGAGCAGAAAATTATACATACAGGTTTTATTTATGGTACCTCTTATACTAAAGAACTCTGAAGTGGATTTACAATTTACAAACCCAATCCTGCAAGTAGTACTCACTTCAGCTGGATCTGTGCAAGATCAAAGCCTTTATAAGTAGGATCACCTGATCTGAGATTTGTGGTTGCTCCTCTAGAGAAAAACAGTTTTACAAAAGTGGAGTTTAGGAGAAAAATCCCATACCAAACCAATACTGCAGAACAGACCTTTTGGTGATTTCTCACACTGAAATATAAAAGTCTGATTATTGAAAAGAACAGAGAACTTTTCTGTGAAGACAGGGTAGCATTGCCTAGTCTTCCTCCCAACCCAATCCTCTTCTGCTGGCTGGAGGAAAGGGTCAAAAGAAGCAACTGGATGTCTGTGTTCACTCAGTGAAGCAAATAGAAGCAGAACTAAAAGGCTCTACTAGTTTTTTTTGTATGTAGGGTATTCCTACGTATGCTTTTGTAAAGTAACAGGTTTAGTTTTTAATTGCTTTCACATAGAGCTGTAAGAGCTTTCTCAGCAGTCATTGGAAGGTGCATTTTAGAGCCTTAAGCTATACAACTGTTTCCAGTCAGAAAGTAAACTAGAAAAAGTGGATAGAAATCATTGATAGTTCTAACAGCACACTTGCTTTCTTGAAAAACATCCATGAAGTCTTTCACTTTAATAATATCTGTTGACTTGCGTAGCATCTGTGTTTCCCAAAAGTGGCTAGCACAAGAAGCTTGTGTTTTCATACCTTGCCCCACAATGCATTTATTACCAAGTGTCGTGGTTTAATCCCAGCCAGCAACTAAGCACCACACAGCCGCTCACTCACTCCTCCCCCCTCCCAGTGGGATGGGGAGGAGAATCAGAAGAAAAAAGTAAAACTTGTGGGTTGAGATAAGAACAGTTTAATAACTA
>JAVJGG010000085.1:20007749-20023474 GCA_035590195.1 Aviceda cuculoides
CCTACCCTCGAGCAGATCAACCCTCCCTCCCAACTTGGTGTCATCTGCAAACTTGCTGAGGGTGCACTCAATCCCCTTGCCCAGATTGCTGATAAAGATATTAAAGAGAACTGGCCCCAGTACTGAGCCCTGGGGAACACCACTTGTGGCCGGCTGCCAACTGGATTTAACTCCATTCACCACAACTCTTTGCACCTGGCCATCCAGCCAATTTTTTACCCAGCAAAGAATACACCCGTCTAAGCCATGAGCAGCCAGTTTCTGCAGGAGAATGCTGTGGGAAACAGTGTCAAAGGCCTTACTAAAGTCTAGGTAGATGACATCCACAGCCTCTCCCTCATTCACTAAGTGGGTCACCTTGTACTAAAAGGAGATCAGGTTAGTCAAGCAGGACCTGCTTGACTTGACTTGCTGCTGTTACAATCTGCTCCTATCCCTTTCTTGAAAATACCAGTCCATTTTAATCACATGCAGCCCTTGAACAACATAAA
Organism: Aviceda cuculoides; assembly: GCA_035590195.1. Taxonomy (NCBI): domain Eukaryota; kingdom Metazoa; phylum Chordata; class Aves; order Accipitriformes; family Accipitridae; genus Aviceda; species Aviceda cuculoides. The sequence goes on from JAVJGG010000085.1 coordinate 20,008,241, forward strand.
CTTCTAAGTTCCTAAGGCTGGTTAGTGACTAATTACTCACTGGACTTCTCAGCTCTGCTGCCCAGTGCTGCATCTGACACAACCCATTGACTGTGTCACATTTTTCCCAAGTTTTCATAAGACAGTAACTCATTTTCCTTCACTTCCCCTTGCATGTGTCTTGTCACAGACAGAAACATCTTGCTTTCATACCCCGCTACTTTGCCCTCTATCCTTTTTGGTCTTCTCTGGAAACTTGGTGATGTAAGTATCCTCCACTGGCAATACTTGGGAGACAAAGTTTTAAACGTTTTACATAGGTTGATTCTAGTACTATTTCTTTGAACTTTATGGTCAAATGAAAAATACAGTCAAAGAGAAATAAAAGCATTTGGCATTAGATACTAACACATTGAAAGGCATTTGCCACAGTCACTGCAAGTTTCAAGAAATAATTTTAAAACAAGGGATTGAATATGGGATGATTCCAGCTATGTCTGAGGATGTGTAAAGAGTCAAATTCACATGAGTAGAGACAAAAATCCAGATAAAGAGAATCATTAGAGTTATTCAGTCACATGTAACTACATCTGTTGTATTTAAAAAGCAGCATGACAAGATTTGTTGACATTAACAGAAAAAGGATGAATTACTTGACATGTGGCAATGAAACCGCAGATACAGCTTAAAGTATCAGAAACTCAATAAAATTCCCTACTTAAAATAGGGATGTATGAAAAATAAGATTAGACAGCATTTGAAACTGAAGTGATGTGCAGAAAGCTAGCAGACAGAATTACTGGAGATGTCAGTCAGGATGCACATGGGGGATAGTTATGTCATTCATAACAGTAAAACCTGACTGTGAAGTCAACTCTAGCCAAGCTGTTGCACAACTCATTGTTTCTGCCCGATTTGTGATTGAGCGGAAATACTGAAATAGCACCAGAAGTCATTCTCACAGCCTAGGAAACATCGCCCTTCATGCTAGTTAATTCTTCTTTCATGCTAGTTACTTTTTCAGGCATTCAGTGTGTTTATTAGCTCAGAAGTGCGTTGCTCTCACTGAGAAGGGAATCAATGTGAATATGGCAGACCACTACCTCACTTCAAACAAGCTTCAGTCATGTATAACAATTGATCTCCAGTCCCATTATCAGCTCCCAGTCTGCAACTAGTGCTTCTTCTCAGCAAATAAGCTCCAATTTCTCCTCTCCTTCCCTGGGTAACTGCAGAAGCAGAACTAAAAACATGAGAGAATGATCAATTAATTTCCTGGGTAGGAATGGTTCTGCCATAAAACAGGCATCCAGAGTCAATCATTTTTATAGCATGTTGCCAACCCCTTCTCTTTGAGAAACCGTCTTTACCATATCAAGAAAGACCATATACCAGATCTGTAAGTATCCATACATACAAACACACACATATACATTCATAGTTACTTCAAATAAAGCCACCTCTAGGTGGGATGGGTAAAGCTTCCACAAGCTAATTGAGGATTCTTGGTTTGCAGACATCCTAGGTTATGTGTTCAGAAAGTACAGTGACAATACTGTAGGCAACCCAGACACAACTGAAGTCCCCTTCTTTAACGCATGAAGTACTTACACTAGTAAGACTCCACACAACAAACTAAGATCAAAAGGCAAGTCACACCCTATTCAGAACTAAGCACTGATGTTAAAGAGGTACAATGTAATGCACAACTTTCATTTCAGCCTTTCAAAATGTCATTTTTAATATGATTTTCACTAGACTTGTTTAAGTAACTGCAGTACTGCTCTGAATAAGGGGTGGAGTCTTGTTACACAGACCAGACAATGAATTGTGATTCAGACAGTATCAGAATTCATTCCTCAGTTCAATCCTTCTTTCAAGGTAAAGAAATAAGTTACTGGACTATAACGTATGACTTAAACGGAAATACCAATTGGTCTCATATTGCCTTTCTACTCCTTGCACAGCTGGGCAGCAGAAGCAGTTATAAAATTACAGTGAGAAAAGCCAATTCAAATCCCTTTTTGACCCTTTATTTCTAGTCCTCTGGGAGAAACAAAATAATTTTACAGTTACAATAGAGACAGCCCTCAGAGCCAGTTGTGTAATTCTTCCTGATTAAAGTCAAAGTATTCTCACAGTATATGGTCAGTATGTAGTTGCTTCTTTTACTGCACAATGGTATCAGCGGGTTACCAGATTCTCTCCACTCCCGCTGCTCCCAATTTGACAGCCAAATTCCTTTTACTATTATCTTCTGTTCGGGTTCCTACTGAACCACATCCCTAGGAACTTCTCTGTCAGGTTCCAGTAAACTATGATTCCCTTCCAACCTCTTCCAGAAACATATGTGTATATTTTAGCTGCCAGATGGAGGAAAAAAAAAAAAAAAAAAAAAAAAGCCTCAGCAACTAAGTAGTTGATCAAGCTTAGAGTTCAATGCTGAGAAGCACTGTCAAGCTGAGAAGTTCAATGCTGAGAAGCTACTGAGAAGTAGCTTTTCTGATCCTTGCTTAAGTTCCTGATGTTATCCACCTTTCTCCTTTGTTGCCAAAACTTTCTAGCCTGCTGACATCTAGCTTTTCTGATCTCCTTTATGAGGAAATTATTTTGCTAGGGGAGATAAGTTGTACCTCTTAGTGAAGACGGATAATGAATAATTAATGTTTCATCTTTTCTCCAGTTTCACCGGGCTGTCAAAACTACTAACTGTAACACTTCTTCATATTAAAACACAATGTATCATAAAAGCATGAAATTTGAACATAAATGTTTCTTCTCAGTTCCAAAATTGTTAAGCATACTCTTTCACAAGACTCAGCCTGTTCCATGAATATGATCCTAAAACTGCTTAAAAAACTTTGTTTATTTGCATGAATGCTCATTATGATACTTGTTTATGTACTGAGTCAAAGGATAAGGTAATGCTAGACTTTCTATATTGAATATGCCATGAAAGCCTCATACTGAATGATAAATAAACAATATTAAAATAAAGCCAGATGTAAAGTGACAGCTTATCTATAGTGAGTGTTAAAAATCTTTCTTCCTTTTCACAGTAAAACACCATGTGTATGTGTGTTCCTAACAACACCTTACTGACCTGTTTTGTGCAGGTGATCTCTAGCCAGCTCAAATAAACGCATATGCATGTTTGTGATGGGGTTAAAGGAGCCACAAGCTAGAAGAATGAGAGGCGTCCTGCTCTTCATTCTGACATCAAAACATTAAAACACCACCCTAAAAAAAAAAAAAAATATTGAAATAAAAGACAAACTTGCCAAAGAACATTCAGCCCCTTGTTCCTCAAACTAAGAGAAGCACTGTTTTCAGAACTCTCTATTCCCGGAATGCTAGTGAAGTATCAGAAGATCAGTCCTCTGTATCATCACAGCATTCAGGAAGTACTAGCTCAGAAACACATGTGTTCTTTGATATTAATCAGGAGAGCATTAGCAAATTCTGTTTCCCCACATACAGACAGGGCTAGAAAGTATTTCTAGAAATTCGTATTGTTGCTAGTACTAAAAACTGTCAGATTTTTTTTTACAGGTTTTTTATTTTTAACCCGCTTTTGTCAGAAAACATGGTTTCATTCTGTCTGTCAACCCTCTATTAGTAACTTTGGTATCTGTAGGCCTGCTACAAAAGCAGATCTTTTTTTTTTTTTAGGAAGTTCTTACAATGGACCTTTGCAACACATGACAAAACCCCACATGCACACCCACACCTGCAGGTCTGACTTACTCCCTTAGAAGCGAGCACGAAGCTGCTGGTGGCCAGGCAGCCGGCCGGCAAACACCTCCTCAGATTATCAGCAACTGCCTGCACCCTCTTTTTGTTGGATGGCAGAGCAAGTGACGGTGGATCAACGACAGGGAACAGCAGGGAGGAGAAACTATAGCTGTTACAGGAAAACAGTGGGGACATTAAAAAGCTATGAATAGTGTGACTGGGTGGGGAGCAATGCCGTTAGGAACCTTGCAGGTGCATTTACAAACAACCCTTACATAATTTAGTTAAAATGTCAGTCATCTCCATAAAACCGCAGCAGAAATCAGTTTAAGTTAGTCACTGTGCTTGGAGCTACTTATTTGCATAGCTCTTTTCACAACTGATCCGGAATATATGGGGCATGATAAAAACAATTGTGTCCCACATACATATCTGTGAATCTGATTTTTAGATGGGCCTCTCTTTTCCTAGGATTTGAAATCCCTACAATGCTCACACCCATATAATCATACGTACACCATTCTCTTCCCTTCCCCTGGCCTCCAGCCCTCTCTGTCAAGTGTAACAGTCTTCCTGCAGAGGACACTTGCACCCCAAACTTCAGAAGTCAGTCTTGGGTTAACAGACCAAATCCAGTACAGATTCTGTGCTTAGTTTAGCCAAATCCTATTCTCCATCTGCAGTGTACCAATGCACTGTAGCTCAGAGCCTACCTCTTGCTGTTTCCAGTCCTTATATTCCCTTTTTTTTTTTCTTTTCCTTACTTAGAAAAATTTAACAATAATGGTTAAATCAATGTCAAGTTGACGTTTTATAGCTGCCAACTCTATCAATTCATTTACAGAGGATTTATAACTTTAAGACTGTACCATTTAACAGCATTGAGTGCACCTAGCAACAAGTTTTAATAATTCCACTTGTGACATGTTGGCAGCTGGCAAATTTTTTATAAAGAAAATTCTCTGAAGCATATGTGCTACCTTGTAGCTGCACCTCGACCATCTAGTACTGAATATACAGATAAAGACACATACATGCTTTCATTTTACATTACTGATTTCTCATATCTCCCATCATACTAAGGGAGCTATACTGGGGGAGAAAAGACTCACTGGCTGTAGAACCATTGAAAGTTAGCAACAGTTTTATGGTCTACAATTATAGCAGCCATAGGAAGCACACTTCACAGCACTCTCTCTCTCTCCTCTGATTTACTATCCCTGTATAGACACTAACAAACTCATATGTGAAAACTGTGTGCAAACTTCACAGGTTCTTTATTCAGAAAAATCAAACTCAAAGTGCTCTTTTGTTCAATATCAGCAATTCTGTAAATGTATCTTCATTGCATGGGGAGAGGTCTTTTTGCCTTGAAACAGGTAGCAAAACATTAGTACCTGTAATTAACTGAAAAAGAAATACTTGCTAGACCATCTAAGTGTTCTCCTATAGTCCCAACTTTTTGCTAGATAAATTCTGTTGTCACAGATTAGTCAATACTGAACTCTCAATGATAAATCAATTACTTGCAGACTAAGAATTTTCTAGAAACAGAAACTTTTTACAGTCATAACGACAATGATGTTGCTCAGCATTCAGCCCTGCAAACAGGCTTATACAATCTTATGACAACCTAAACCCAATGACACAGTCATATAACTTTACCCAATTGCCAAGCAGTATCAGCCAGCACCTCACTCAAACAATGTGTTTGTGTATGTATGTGTTCAGGAGGAAAACCACATACTCATTCTTCCCTATTACATGTTATCAACAGCAGCTCTAGCTCTTACATCTGCTAGTTGATGGCTCTGATATGCTCTCTTCTGTTCTGATGAAGTGGAGTTTAAATTTCCTTTGCTTTTCTTTTCTTTGCCATCTTGAAAGTTATAAATTGAATGATTTCTTTTGGTTTTTAAAAAAGCTTTTAATTCTATAGATGTCTCTTATTTCTCACCTGAAACGGATGTGTTGGATGTTTGATTGCAGCTCTTATTCATTTATACCTTGGTGACTCTAGGGAAACACTTCAGCCTGTGATTCTTAACGATAACCAGACAGTACTGCTAATGGAAACTCAAAAACCAAACCAAAGCAACGATAACAACAAAAAAGACAAAAGGAAAAAAAAATTTAAACCAAGAATGTACTAATAGTAAACATGTAGTAAAGAAGCACTTCAAAAGATGTTTTTATACATATATATACCCTCCACCATATATAAGAAATATCTATATATGTAAATAAAAATCAAAACAGCAGCATTTTTATTCCAATTATCCCCAATATAGTGTAGCCTAGACTTATTCAATGGGTATAATACAACTTTTAAGATTTTAGACAAAACTTTCTGATTCAGCTGCTATCTTGGCTGGTATTAATTAACTGTTTAAAGTCATTAGAACACCACCCAGAATAACAGAAAAAGAAGAGAGTTGACCCATTTTTTCAGCTAAGCTCTCTTGAGAAATCAGAGAGAAAACTTTAAACACAGAACTTTAAACAGAGGAGAAAGCTTCTTGACCTGTTCATCTTATGTGACACAGTGGTAATCACACTTCCTTTAAGTGCTACAGCATCCCAGTGTTCCTACAATTACAGGCTTCTACAAACATTCAGTTCAAAGTCATATGCATTTTACCTATACACATGAAGCAGACTGTCCTTAACTAGTTTCACCACCTGAATGCAAACTACAAACAAGTAGGTGACCATGCTGTTATCAGGCATTTACTGAGTGTGCACATTGTGTCAGGGGAATACATTTCTATTTCATATGTTCCATAAAAATAAGCCATTAAGCCAGTCCTGAATACTTAATAAATTGTCTTTCTTGCCAAATGGCCTACAGACCAAGAAAGCAGTAGTTTCTGCGTAAATATGCTAATACCAATTTGCACCTATTAGTTGCTATATGTTTGCAAAAAGTCACCCAAGTGTAACATCAATAAAGTACTTTGTTAAATAAATAATCTGTGATTAATTTGTCCCCTAGCAACTGTCCCTATACAATGCATATTCCATTAATGGCACCCCATAAAACACAGAAGTGTTTCCTCCTATTGCTGCTCCCAAGTCTAGCTAAAATATGAAGTACTTTTTCAAAAGTTGTGCATGGATAATTCAACTGTTAATCCAGTCTTGTTGCAAGGCTGTTAAAAGAAATTCCAATTAAGTCAAACATGTATCTTGATCTCCAACAGGAAAGGAGAATTAAAAATGAGCAATGCACATAGATTGGGATGGGAAGAAAAGCCATAGTTTGACATCTAAAAGAGGTTCCAACCAAGAAAGCAAATTTTCTCTCTGGGTTTTCCTCGGTACCCAACTTTTAGGAGTGTTGCAATGTAATGATGTTATCAGTCAGCAGAAACAGCAATTACTCAGCACTTCTAGAATTCAGGTCCTGAATCTCTGTGTTTGCACTTCCACAACTGTGAAATCACAACTGACGTTCAACTATTTCAGAGACTGGACTTGGCTTCACGCATACCTTAACTGAAGTGACCACACCTGTAGATACCTTCTTCATGTCATCTTCTCCCTAATTCTCCCTATTACATCTGTGACAAACAACTGCTTTTATGTATAAGCTACATACATGCAAGCACTCCATAATAATTCAATGATCACCTCAAGAATCCTCTGAGGGTGATTAATTCTATAAAGAATCACTTTTGTACTTACAATCACTCTTGCATCAAAATAATCTACCTATCCAGGAGGTGAAAGGAAGAGAAAAAGCTAGATATAAACAGGCAGTATTTATTTTGAAGAAATTCCAATATTGGTATCACCCCTATTTTAATAAACATACTACAGGCATTACAAGGAACAATGCATTGTTACACACATGTGATTTTTAGGACCTTTTCTGTCCTACCCAACAGCACTGTGTACATTCCCAGTGTATTTAGACATTGATTAAACACAGGCTCCATAGAAGGAATGCAACCAAAACATCCAGGAACAGGCACTTTGTTTCACATCATCTTCTCAGCATTCTCTTATTGAGTTTATAAAGTGGTATTGTTAACAAATCAAATTTGTTACAGGAAAAACCCCAACCTTTTTCTTTTACAGTCTCTCTCTCATTAGTACTAATCAGTAATTTTAGATGTTAGTGCTAAAAGAGACAAACCCCCACAATTCTGCATTTACGGCAACTGCAAAACTCTTACTCAAGAAACAGAAATACTAAATTGTATGGTAACATTTTATGTTGATTAGGTATTCACTACCTGGCAAACCAGTTTCAAATCCTCAGTTTCTTGAGAGAAGGGGCAGAAAATAATTGAGAAGTTACACCTGTACTCTCCTACCCGTCCCTCTCCGCCCCCAACCACTGTACCGTTGAACTATCTTCACATGACTGAAGTGACTTGCTGCCATCTTGCTTAAAAATGGCAAGATTTTAGCAGAGTCCACTCTGCTATTCAAGTGTTTGCTGCATCAGTACCATGTCTATGTGTGCACCTCAAAGGATCAAATCAAATTCAAAGCATCTGAAATCCCACTAGAAAAAAAAACAACTGTATTTCATAATTCTAAAGAAAATACAGTGAGTTAGTGAAAAAAGTTTGGTAAAGCAAGAGACACAGATGCCAGATTGAGCTATGAAAGCATTTTTTGATTGATGTGATTAATATTTTTAATAATTACCTGTTATATTTCTACAGCAAGATTGCACCTTCTACTTTCAACTAGTTTAAAGGCATTTGACAGAAACCTTAGGAATAAGTCAGTTAACATCACTATCATCAAGCAGTATTAGTAAGATTTGTATGCTTATTTTAAGAGTATAATTGACTTATTTTTTAAAATGTAATTCTGGTTTTAAAAAGAAACAACCACGTTTGATTTTTGCAGGACAAGTCAGTAAGCTCCATAAACACATCTCCTGTTAGTTCAGCTTTTCTCCTGACATGACAGACACTGCCTTTTGTTGTACTTCTAATCAGTAAAAGATAACACATCTTTTGTCATCTTTGCTGTCTGTCTTCAAAATTCATAAATAATGGAAGCAAGAGAAAGCACAGCTCTGACCATAGACTGTGAAAGTTTGCTGCTTTGGAACATTGTAGGTATTGTTTTTAATGATGGAAGAGATGACTTAAAGAATAAGGTCTGAAGGAGACAAGTTACAGTATGTTCCCGTTTCATGCAATAACTGTGTAGGGCTCCTTCTGGTGAGTGCTTCTGTGTGCTCTGCCCTGGGCACAGGTACCAACAGCCTTGGCCAAGCAGGTGTCTTCTTGTACATGCCAGTTACCTTATGTGAGCGTCTGCCGTTTAGAAAGCTTTCAACAACATGGTACAGCATGTGGCTATACATAAAAGGGCAGATACCTTCAAATGAGGAGGCCACACTTAAGCTATATAAAAAAAGCTTTTATGATGGAAAAATCATTATCATTTTCATTAGAAAATTCCTGCAAGTTCTTTTTCTGTTGCCTATATTCCTACAATATGTCAATAACAGATGACGTTACAGATGACCACAGTTAAGTTCTGCTGAAAGTCAGTAATTAGAGCCATATCTGATTAATTATCAGAAGCACAATGGAGTGCTGAGCAGTGCAGTCTGATTTATGAGCTGTTAAATTAGTAAACTGGAGGACAAGACACTGATACATGCATGCTATGAGGCAGATGCACCCTTGAGCTAAAATTTCTGCAAAGAGCAGAAATAAACTGAATCCTAGCACAGGATAAAAGTCTTATCTCCTCCTGTGAGGGTGAATCTACTAATTTGGATAAAATTTAGATCTGAACAATTTCAAAGCTGCCCACATCCCTTCTTTTACTGGGCCACACCATTACCTCATATAAATTCATGTAGCTGCACTGAGCCCAGCTGAGTTACACCAGGTGACATTAAGGATGTTATGCTTGCAAGACACATTTTCAAAGTCAGAAAATAAAAAGTGCATTTTAGTAGCTGACCCAAATCATAGCAAACCACAGTACACAAATATCCCTTAAAAATATGACCAGGTATCAGATTTTCTCATGCTGTTACTAATGAGAGTCACTGCCATAACAAAAGTTACTCCAGTCAGTAAGTTCCCAGCATGTGCTGTCACTGAAATCAATCCTCCACAACAGTGACTGTATAACCCCACCTTTCACTTTAATAATGAACATAACGTAAGTATCTGGGTGAGAGAAAAAATGAAAAATGTATAATCTAGGGTGATATTTTAGTTGTTCATCAAAAAGTTACTCACCCCAGCCAAGAAGAATTTTACAAGGTGCACATAAATATTACACATAGCCTAATATGACACTCTAATCCTCTAAAATAGCTTTCTCAGGGCCACATGTTGGATCATATTATTGTTAAATTCCAGTGACTCAGGTGCACTTCATTTCTTTGACTTTCATTGGAAAGCCATTAACAAAGTGTATGATAGGATACATCATTTTCTATCAGATTAAGCATATCAGAAGTATGAAGTTGCCCCTTCCAATCCCCATGCCAGACTTTTAGTCAGAAAATGCAAGTCCCATCACAGTTCTAAATCAGCTTCAAAGAAACCCCCAAATCTAATCACCTCCAAGCTCGTTGCAGTCTTCACCAGAGCAGCACCTTATACAACCTTATAAAAATCATCCGGGCTTTTTTACAGGTATCTGTAAAAATGGCCCAAAGCACAACAAATATTGTCTTTAGTAATGCATAGCATTCTTTTGCTTAAGGTAGAAGATTGGCTTAATTTTGGGGTACTCGCCATTTTTTCCTTCAGCTTTGTCCAAGCAGCAATTTTCCCAGCAAATGGTAGTGACCAAAAAGCTACCCACAGAAAAGTAACCTCGCAGAAAACTGCAGTATGTCTGTGGCCCAAATTCCAAGTGCCTTGGCAGCTAACAGAGAAAGTAGCCCCAGCAGAATTGTTTCTTCCTCTCCTGAGATTAGAAACCTTCAAATCACAGTACGATACTTCACTCTTGCAGTTTCTTTATTTCGGGCTACATCAGTGGGAGATTCCCAGAAGAGCCAAAAAGACCTCTTCATCAGTTACATCTCTGGAATCAATCAACTTAAAGATGATTTACATTTGTTTTGTCCTTTTAATGATTTTTTTTCTTCCAAATAAAAACTAGTTCTCTGCTTTTAATTTCCATTCCCAACCATTTCTGCTCCACTGCTAAAAAGAAACTACAGTTGAAAGGCACTAAACAAGAAAATTCACCATAAAAACTTCTCATGGACAAAGCGTGAAAAATATACATAATAAAATGGCCACAGGACTCATACAGTCTGAAATACATGCTAAAATTGAATCTCCAGATAATAATGAACATGGTATTGCCTTAACTGATTTTCGAGTGCAAAAAATTTGAGCAGAGTAATTCCTTATAACAACCTTAAAAAAAATGGTATTCTCAACACACACAAAACAGTGCCAGTGAATTCAAGTCAACTACAACATAATTTTTTAAGCCTGTGAGTTGTTGCAGGTTTATAACTAGAATTACACAGTGGGACACAAAAGTGTCTGGTCTCCAGAGTCTAGCCGATAAGATGTCCACAGAGATAGTCCCATGATAGTATTCTGCAGGATATATTTTTCTTAATATTCTTAATCTGGACCCTCATCCTGCAAAATAATCATGCTTACAGGCTGCCTATTGCCTGAACAGCAATATGGAATTCAACAACTCAGCAACACAGAATTCAGAAACCACCACTCATGCACATCAACAGTAAACTCCCATATTGTTAACATGCATATATATGTGTGTTTACTAAATATTTTGAGGTTGTCAGATTTATCTGTTGTCCTTAAACAGTAAAAATGTAAAGACAAACCACAGCATAACACTCTTACGTTCTTTCTCTGTATTCTCTGGGAAAATCATGGAATAATCCCCATTTTGTAAAAAAGGCATTTTGTTCTAACTGCCCATAAACCATTCAGCAATGCTTAGACACAGAGCTCTGCAGCAGTTTCATCTGGTTACAAAGCCAATGATACTACACTAACACAGAACTATGCAGAAAATAAGTAAAAAAAGACCAGCTTGGCAAACTACACACATTCAGTGTTTGCTGGGTAATGTAGGATCTCAGCATGCATTACACAACAGCAGTCCCTGCACCTTTTTGTAGCATTTTAACAAGGTCAAGAGAATACAATCAGCTCCTGGCATCTTCTTGTATTCACTACAGTATGATCTTTATAATTACTTATCCAATAATCTCTAGTGATCTCTCAACATCTAATGCTCAACTCCTATTCTTTATGCCCTTACCACACTAATGAATGAGCTTTTTCTTCTACAGTTGTATAAACTATTCTAAGTAACCAACAGTCATCCTTCTGTTTGCATGTATGAGTCAGTCATTCACAAACAATATATTGATTTCTAGAAAAAGAGGATACATGCAGAACTGCAACATAGGGTGGCTGTTTTCAAGAAAACAAACTGCTGATTTAGTGAAAGCACCAACTTGTCTGTCAAAACAAACTCTTACCAAAACTTCAAGAGTTCCTTTTGAGAAGCCATTCAGAGTGATTTTTCATCTATCAACATCTTTGCAATTTTCTTACAATTAGCAAAATACATTTAGCAGAACCTAAGGCAAATCTCGTAATAGAAATACAGCTTGCACACAAATGGTAGATATTTAAGTGGTAAAGAACGCATCTTCAATCACTGAAATCTGTTCTTACAAAGCTGGCTTTAAAAGGTAGCAAACTAATGAAACACCTAAAAGTACTACTGCAGAACACTCAGATGCAAAATATTGCACATATAGCAACCACGAGGTAATGCAGAATTTCCAGAACTTCCAGCAAGACCCAAGTTAGAACATTGTCCTGGTTTAACCAGGACAAACATCAACATCCATAATCCCACTGCTTACTTTTCTGTTTCAAAAAAGGGGTAACTATTTGCTATCTACTGTGTTAGGAGCAACTAATTCCTGACGCTGTTTCTGCAGTTAGGAAAGAACATCTCACTGGCTCTACAGTTACATGGAAGAGGTCTTCCAGCAAAGCAAAGAAAATAAAATTAAAAACTTGACTAAGAAGGCTATCTTTCTATGCGTCAAGGTTTACCTGACCACCTCCAGGAAGCAAGAAGGAATTCTTCTGCAATATATAGAACTACTCTGTTTGTTAACTGCATGATGGGTCTCATTTTCCTCTGAAACTTCATCTTTTAGTTACTGCCAGAGGCAAGAAACCCGACTCAACAGTTGAGGTCAATAATGAATATATAAAGCTGCTGTTTGAAACATGCCCTCCTGCACCAATTCAGTAGCATTCTGGTTTCCCTAAGTGTAGCATACTTGACAGTGAGGCTATTTGCAATTAAATTTTTAAGCCATCAAAATGAAAAGCATTATGTGCATTTCTTACAGTAATATTGAATTTGCCTACTAACATTGAGGATTTTGCATAGTAATGAGGCAGTTTAAGTAAATGGCTCCTGGGCTGAAGAGTTCACATAATTCTATTTTAATTAAATGATCAATTTAGAATTCTACTTCCTTCATCTTGTACAACCAAAGAATTCAAGGAAATTATACAAACATGTATGTGCCCTGCCTATTGTCCAAAATGTTTTGCTTGCTCCTTAAGAATATCTCACCTGTATGGGGATTTCTATCTATCCAAAGAAAAAAGAAGTGAGATTCTGAAACAACTACAATGAAATCAGGTACCTAATTACAACTGCAATCACGTCACAACTATCACTCTAAATGTTTGTAAGTTCTTATGATAACTGAAATAAACATTCATAACCATACAGTTATAACATCCTCAAAACTTTGACTGCACCTCCTCTGTTTTTTGGTGGCAGGCAAAAAGCCAACAAAATGCTGGGCATCATGAGGAAAAGTACTGAGACCATCACACAGGGTACTGTTTTAGCACTACAGAAAACCTGGATGGGCTCGCGTTTTGACTGCTATGAGCAGTTCTGCTGTCAGCTGAGGAAGGACAGTTCAAATGGTCAAGTGAATGGAGCTACCACTATTCAAGAGAGGCAAAAAAGTGTCTGGGACTGTTTGGTTTGGAGAGGAGGAGCTTGGGGGCTGATCTGAATTTTATAAAATGATGACGGCACTATATAAACTGAATGCAAAACTCCCTGCAATACTAGATCTAAGGGGCAGTCAGTGAAAGCAACAAAAAAATTTACAACAGGCAAAAGCGTACACAGGGAGGACACATGCGTGGATGGTGTCTGTAATGAAGCAGCTGTGGCTGGTGGCAGGGAATACAAGGGGAAGCAAGTGGCCAGGTTCGTTTTCCTAAATTGCATCTCCTCTCTCCTATTGCCCGAGACAGATCGCTGGGCTGGACAGGCCATTAGTCTGACACAGTATGGCATTTCTTGTGTTTTTGAAGATCTTCATTACACTTTGTAAGCCTATATGGCTAATTTCTTAGTTTCTTCTTGTTATTGTTCAAAAACAATACACAATGCTTGGTGGGCAAAGGGCCTTCTACAGCATTTCTTAAGTGGTGCATTGCACTAAATGAACACTATGGGGGGAAAAATATAGTTGTGAAGTTGGCTCTTGAGGTTCAGGCAGCCCTCCTGGGCACCAGCACCCAGCTGCGGGCAGGGCAGACGGCTGGGGGTTAACAGCTTCACCCTGCCAGTTTCATCTGCCACACCAGGTGCAGCAGTAGCTACTTCAACATTTTATGAATTAAGACCTTAGAAATCCTAATGCAATGAAATCCTATTTGTCTCATTACGTTATTTTAAAAGGCAGAACCTCAGGGAGCTCAAACTCCCCTTTGACAGGACTGTCACCTACTGTGTCAGCAGCACACCCCCCACCCCCCCCCCCGGGCTTCTCAAAGGTCTTTTAGATCATCCTCACACTAATTAGCTTATCATAGCTACACTAAATTCTGAAATTTGCATTTCCGAAGTTAAAGGCATGAGGCTAATTTACTGCTAGAATCACACCATGTAACTAGACTTAAGTAGCAAATAACAATGCCTGAAAAATGAACTACCGCACATACTGTATTGCTACAAAGCTTAAAGAAAACAAACATCAGGGATCATTTATAAAACCAAACACCAGCTGTTGCACAAGGAAGGAAACAACCTCTTAAAGTAAAGTCGAGGAGAAAGATGAGCAAGTTACACAGTGAAAGCCAGAAAGCTTGGGAAAAAAAAAAGCAAACCCCAAACCATATATCCTCTTGCCTTCTTTAACTCCCACTAGAACTAGAGTAGGTGTTCTGGGGAAAAAAAAATAAAAAAGCTTTAATTTGCTATTTTAAATAGATGTATATCTGCCGCTGGATATATGCTTATGGTGCGCCTGACGCGGAGAGCACGGCCGACTCCAGCCGCTGCTGTGAAGGCCCAGGCGCTGTCTCGCAGCGCTGCAGGGCCCAGCCGGCACCGCGGCCAAGGGGACGGGCGCTCTGCCCGCCCAGCCCCGCTCCTTCCCCTCCGCTCCCCCCGGCGCCCGGACCCTCCTTCCCGCTCCCCGCCAGACCGCGGCTCGGGCCCTGGCCGCCGGGCGCCGGC
>JAVJGG010000085.1:20029962-20061629 GCA_035590195.1 Aviceda cuculoides
TAAGTGCCTCTTGAGAAAGGAAAAGCCAGATTGCATATTCCTTTCAATTGCACCTGATGACTTATTGCTAGTCGCTAATTGGCTTGTCCGTACACAGGCAATTCAGTCTGATGGCGATGCCTAACTTCATCTGTAGCTCTGTTCTTCCTGCAGAGATCACTGGTGAAATAAACCCTTGCAGAGAGGAATATTTTATATGATGGTCTGTGAAAAGCAGACCTAAGGGGTTTCTTTTTCTTTTCATTACTGCTGTGTCAAGATTTTTTCCTTCAGGAGAGCCATAAAATCTTGCGTAACTGTCACCTTTAGTTATTACTGCAAAGTAGAGTAGCCGACTATGATGAGCTAACAATTGACAATATATGCATATTAAAAAAGAGACAGAAAACTATGATAAGTAGAGCTTGGTCTATTTTTCATTAAAGATATGAATGTTTTAATAGCTATCTTCCTTTCCCCCATATTTTTGAGTGCTTTTTCATTTTAGTCCTGGGTGGGGCATTTGACAACTTACTTAGACTGCATGCAGAGAACCAAGAGAGCCAACTATGAAGAGCATAAAATAACTCATGAATGAGAAACTGCTGGTTTATTTTCACTACTTAAAAGCCATCAGCAGCTGAAGTGTCTCTAGGGCCTCAGAACAGTGTTGTTGCTTGCCGCTGTTGTTGATGAAAGACAGAATCTCTGTGTAATGGTACAGAGTATAGCCAACATTGTAATAAGCCCTTTAAAAGGTGAAGTATCCACTTAGAAAACAGCATCCCTCATGCAATGAAATGTCAGCAATTTTCCAGCTAATGCAGAACCTGCGTTATCTCCCAAAGTGTTCAATTGAAAGCATTTTCCCTTTTATCATTTTTCCTAGTTACATTTTGCTAAATGCAATAGCAACTTAACAGAGTTATGTGCAAACAGAAAAAAAAACAGTTTCCTGTGTTATAAATGAATATTAATTGTCCTGAAGAAAAATCAAGGAAAAACAGGTTATGTAGTTAAGACCTTAATGTTCAGTATATTTGTTGCCCATGCATCTGTAATCACAGTCCCAACAAAAACAGAAATACAGGTGTGAAAGTGGAACATATCAGGAATGTAATGCCATATAAATAGGTGAAGAACATATCTTGTTAAACGAACAGGAAGTAAAATAAATCACTGGGAATCAATGGTACTTCTCAAAGGTATTCTCAACAAAGAAAAGTGTGAAGGAGTAGAAATATTCTTAAGTACTACAGGACCACATTAAACATCTAGAAAAATCATTGGGGATATTCCCAACACTTTAACTGGGTTGTGTATTGAGTCCACATCTTGTAAGTTACCATTTGCTTCAGAAAATTGCTAAATTGACTTTTCCTGTGAAGGGGTCCACCAGTAACAGATGAGACACAATCACAGACAACCATCCAATCAAGAATGAAGCTGTTTTACACTTGGATAGCTGTGTAGTCAAACCATCAGTCCTCAGGGAAATGAAATTTAGACATCACAAATATGTTAGAAATCAATGAATGTAGATTCCTAAAAATCCTGGGTCAGGTCTTTTCAGTGTTCTGTCTTGTTTTGTTTTTGTTTTTTTTTTCTCTCTCTACATGGGATCAAGACCTAGAAAAGAATGGGGTACTTGCAGTGGCCCCAGTGATACGGCTGAGCCAATAGCTTGCACCTGACAAGACTTTAAATCCTTTCCGTGTATGTGAAGGAATTACCTTGCTCATCAGCAGCCACAGGTGGATGACAGACAGCACTTATTTAACAGAACCCAGCAGCTCTATTTTGTTGGTCTGATAACAGCAGTGAAAGGTAGTTTATCCAACTGAACAGACAGGGTATCTGTAGGTAGCCCTAAAATAGAATTTAACAAATGTAGCAGGTTGGGTATACCTTGAATTTGCAAGTGTGAGTTATTTCTGCGATAGTATGTCCCTTTGAATGGGGCTTTTGAAACAGTGCACTTGCTTAGGAACTTTGGAGAGTAATCATCATAGTGGTTTCTATCACAGCTTTGGCAAAACTGTGATCTGGTTTAATTAAATGCCTCTTGAGATATGCCTGTGTGTTGTTGGATAAAAATGTTTGCAGTACCCTTTATCATTTTGCAAAATAAGGGGTACTTTGCAGTCTAAAGCATTCCTTAAATCCTCTGAGGAAAAGTAAATAACCATGAAGTAAGGGAAGAAAGTTTGTTACAGTTTGAAGTGAATGTATTAAGAGGTTAAAACCAAACAATTGGGATGGATGGCTGGGAAGACAGCAAGAATTAAGGTAAGCTTGCCATGAGATGTTTGAAATGGTAGCATACTGTGGAGTTACCTGCAAATAAACACTTGATAATGATAAAGTAATAGCACATTCTGTAACTGAAATATCTTAAAATGCTGAATTGAATATTATAATTTGTTTACTGTATATTGTAACATGATTTATGTCAGTCTGTATATGTAATAAGATAGTGTAAGAGATAAAATTATTAGATAGAAGCAAGCTTTCACCAGATATTACTAATAGAATCAAAACTATGAAGGGTTTGCTAATTACTTCTTAGTCTTTCTCTACCCCGGTGACCAGAAGCAACCCAGGGTGAAAGTGAAGACAAACAAATTTAGAATAAGTAAGTGAAATTGGTAAGACTTCCTATAGTCCCTAATCATCCATAGTAGATCACTGACCTGTCGCTCTGTTTGGGTGAAGGGTGGTGTCTTTCAAGAACTGGATAACTGGCTAATAAATCTAACATTTGTGATTTTACAAATCAGAATAAAAGTAATTGATACCTTACTTCAGGGCATTGCTGTTTTACTTCTGAAGCATTAGGCATTGGTTATAGTTGGAGGAAATTCAAAGGCACCATTGGGCTAATAATGCGGTTATAGCAAAGTGACATGAATAGTTTTTATGTGAATTTATTGCTCTTAAAGGTGCTGGCTTGACTGGTATACTATAGACCAGCTTTGCTTTTAGACATACAGCTTCCAAACATGAAAAAGTAGTTTGGTAACTGTACAGCAAAAAGATAATTATTTCCAATAGAGAAAAATTACTGCTCTTTCTTCTTGAGATTAAATGTCATTTGTTGAAAATTCTAAAGATTGTTTTCGTCAGTCTTATTTTTCATTCTCAGCTAATACTGACTGAATTCAGTGGGGTTGTGTGGCCTAAATCAGTAAGTTTGTGCTCAAAACTACCAGGGGTGATTGACCTTGGTTAGGATTGTTTGGTGAGAACAGAGGTGATGGAGATCAGTTGTGTTATTTTTGGTGAGATGGAACATCCTGTATTTGTGAATAAGCACTTCGTTACAAACCTTTTTTTTTCTTTTTTTTTCTTTTTTCCTCTCTGAGTTGGCAGTGATGGGGTAACAGGTCTGCATGGAACAGTGTGGACTTCTGCTTGCTTTTCTGCCACAGAGATATTCGTATATATGAGTAATAGCAATTGTCTATGTGTTGGTTTTTTTTTTAACTTGATGTTTTAAATACTCTAACCACTGTTTTTATTTGTTAATATGCCATGTCACACACATCTCTGTGAATATAGCAATGAGTAATTCCATTTTTGAGGTCAGAGCTGTTACAGAAGGTGCTGTTTTCCAGGTAAAAGTTCAAGATGCTTTTCAATGAATTATTGCTCTAATAAATCTCTTTGTAAATATACTAGCATATACAAGTTATGTTATTAATTTCCATGCAGTGCCTGCCATGAATATGTAGTTTAAAAAACCTGAGATGAATAAAGCATATGGCCTTTACCTTTCAAGACCATATTTGTAATTCACTGTACATTCATGCTGATACACAAAGGTGAATTAGTTCCAGACAAAAATGCATCAGTGCTCTATTGAATAGTCAATTATTAAACATATAATAGAATCTGTGGTTATCAAGGCATGCTCAGAATGTGCATAATTTGCACCAGAATAGAACAGAACCAGTCTATTTCTAAAAAATCGAGGCAAAATTACATTAACATGGGATTAAAATGAATTATTGCTTCTGCTGCACAATGAATGGGCTTACTTTACTTCATTTACCCTCCCAAGGAGCGAATTTCAGAGTCTTATTATACGTACAAACCTAGAAAAAAAAGCAGTAAACAACATTATTTTCATTGCCCTCAAGAAATAATCTATGCAATTTTCAGTGTTCCATTTTGTGGCAAAACAATGTTTTTGAGAACCACACATGAAGGTAAATGTTAAAACGTAAATGTCCTGGTAACTGTTCTTGTAGCAATTTGGTTGAATAAAATGAAGAAAAAAATGAATAAGGTATTGCTGAATGATGAGGAAAATCTCATGAATGTCACCTGTGTGAGGCTTTAAAAATTGTTCATTCTCCTAAATCTATAGTAAAGATTTTATTTAGGAAAAAAAAAAGCGCCTTTGACAATTGACTGTTGACAGTTGACACTGTCAATGAACTATAAACATTATTCAGGCTGTGACTGTTTATTATTTTACTGCAATTATATACCATGATTAATGTATTGGGTCATTGGTCTAGTGCATATTTTTGATTAATGTAGGCAAGCTGCAGATTTGTTGCAGTATGTTTAAAGGCACCATTTAAATCAACAGAGATGTGTCAGGCTGGCTGTATCACTTCAAGTGGGTTTTAGTAGAACTACTCTCAGTTGCATTAAATGTAATTATGGGTATAGTTAATTGACATATTACTATATATACTTTCATAATTTATATAAAAAAAAAATTGTATTTCCTGATCTATGACTTGCAAAAATACTTCTTACTGACTTTTTTTTGTAGCATAAGTAATCATAGTTTGCATGCTTAAATAAAAATTGCAATATCTCTGCTTAGCGACATTCAACAGGTTGCTGTTAGCTTATTTTCAAAAAAGACCTGGACAGTATGTGAGATGATACTCAGTTATTACTGACATTTTGTGTATATTAAACAGGAAACGTGTGATGGAGGGCTTTATATGTATAGGTTGATACATCCAGCAAAAAGGAAAAAGCAGGAACTGTGTAACTGTAAGATATTGCAAGAATTTCTCAGCTAATGAGATTACAAGTACAAGTTAATTTATCTGTATGAAAGTAGAAGAGTTTAAAAGCAGAAGTTCAGAAGTGGAGACTGTCCATACACTGCTTTCTGAGATACTTTTTCTTCTAGAAATTTCTGCTAGAATTTGAATACAAAAATTAGTTATTTATTCTGCAATCTGTAATTCATTAGGATATTCTTGTAAACATGCTAACCCTCACTGCATGATTGTTGTTTTGTGCAAGATGCTTAAGACCAGAATGATTTATATGGTTATGTGCAAAAAATTCTTAGCTGAGTTACTTGACATGTAAGAATAGAAGGAAAATTTGTGAAAGAGGTGGGATAATATTTCTCCATTTCTGCATAAGATGTTTAAATGCATCTCCAAGCTGATAATGTAGGTGGGAGCTTTACTGCAGTAAAACACACAAAGAGAACATGCCATGAGTGTGTAAAAGCTGGTGTATTATGTTTCTCTTCGTGATATGAAATACTTAACTCATGCTTAGCTGTTTAAAATAGCTATCTGAAATAGCATGATATCTGGTGATAAATTCTTGAAGTTAACTCAAATGGAGTAGACTTTAACAAAAGATTTTAACAAAAACTTAGCAAATGACCGTAGTTAAAACTACCAGTCCAGATCCTCAACATATAACGCACCATTAAATCCTAACCCCAAATGCATCAATGTTCTATCAAAGCTCTGAGAAGAAATATCTTTGTTGCTAACCATTTGTTCCACTGGGGATTCTGTAACTGAGGCCTCCAAGAGGGAACTCACCATTAATAGTAATGAACTTCAAGCACCTGCAGTCAAGGCATTTGCTATAACTGTCAGTCAGCTAGGCTTTCACTGATGAGCTCATTTATCCTTCTCCTCCAGTCATTGATCAAGCAGCTTCTGATGCCATTTTTTGAGTACCTTGTTGATACCTCAGCAGATGTAATTGCCTGCTATTATGATTCATGCTGTTACTTCTGTTGACCTTTCAGTATTGTTTTGCTCTTCCCAAAGAAGAGGATATTTTGTTAGCTATGGGGCCTTTATGATTAATGATGTGATCTGATTATGGTGAGAACTGTCTGGAATATGAAACTATCTTGGTATAAAGGAGGGGCTCCTTTACATCAATGATTTTTTTCTTTCTCATATTTTCGTAGCTGCAGGTATAAACCTCAGAATAAGTCCACAACTGCCTAGTTGTACGTCAGGCAATGATTGTCTCTTATATTACAAGCCATTCAGGAGAGAGATATTGTTCAAAAATCTTTCTTGTGGATATTCTATTGTCCTGTGAAAGAAAGGATGCAGTTCCACTTACAGATTCATTAAGTCCTGGAGGAAGTCCTGAGGTAGCTCAGATGTTTGGGAACAGTGTGTCCTCATGTTGGCCCTAGCTTTGGTACCTCTGTTCAGAGAGGAGAGGAAGATGTGATGAAGAGGAAGGAGTTACTACTCTCCACCTTAACGTGAAATCTGCATGGTTTTTTATTACCTGTTTGGGTCTTGGCAAAGGTGGTTGGTTGAGTTCTGCCCCTGAACAAAACTTTGTTTCCAGGAGACCCAGAGTCTGAAAAGATATCTCGGTGTCCCCTGTTTAAACGGTGCAATATTCTAACATAGTGGCTCCAGTGACTAAGGACTACTATTCCTCCTCCTTAGTTCAACTCTCATTTTGCTTGCAACTTGCCCAAGTCTTTTCACTTAGCTTTATGTTTTCACCTATCTGCATTACCTGTATTGTTCTTTTCGGGTTGACTTTCTTCCTGCTCTACTGTGCAATTTTACTGTTTCCTCTGATGACTGCTTATGCTAATCTATGAAATCTTTATAATAAGAAAATTCCTTCAAACATGCAAACATAATGACATGTGGGTTTTTTAATGTAGCAAGACAGACACAAAAATCGGGATTTGCATACTTAGTTTGTCAAAATTATAAGCTAAGGCTTGTGTAAACTAGTAGCTGTTTCAGCAGCAGCAGAAGGAAATTCAGCCCATTTTAAAAGGTATTTCCTAGGTGCTGCTTGAACTAGAAAAGGAGAGAAGGGAAAAGGAAACAACAGCACTGCTGAAAATACTCATGGTGTGCAGAGGAGACTAGTTAGCTTGCTTCTTTTTTCCTCTTAGACATCTGTAATACAAATAAAAAACCAAAAACCCAAACCAGCAATTCCATTTGTCCCAGAATCCCTTGAGCTTTTCCAGACTGTGGTATCTTTACCTTAGCAGAGCTTCAATCCTGTTGTTGGTTCTACATGACTAACCCTTTTACACGAGGGCCACGTCTGCCTCTCTGGATCCTGGTGCCTGCATGGTCAAAGATTACGTAATGTGGAGTGATGTAACATTACTGTAGAGTCATTTCTTCACGCTGCTAATGTTATAGAAAAAATAGAAGAAAAGAATGTACTAAAACAGTTCTTCATCTCTTTCTTCTGTCCTATCTGACTCTTCTGCAAATTTTTGTTTGAGACTCATAAGTATAAAAAATAGGTTTTGATTTTTGTTGAAGCTACAGTAAGTCTGCATCCCTTAGGCACTGATGAAATTTGGTATTTCATTCCTTCCTATTTTCAGTTTCCTTGTGTTCCTCCCAGTGGTAGTATTTGTTGGTAGTGGAGTATGACATCAGCACAGAGCCCTTGGGAGTTGCATAAGTGAACAACTTCAGTGCCAGCTGCAGGACTTCCAGTGTTTTGGAATCTAATACTGCAAACCCAAGTGGAAACAGTGACAGATTTCTTTGCAAGATAAAAGTTATGAACCTTCAAGGTGAAGCATGGCATTGAATAAAGGACTAGTTAAAAATTGCAATTATGCATGAGAGGAGCAGTGTCTCTTTGGAGGAAATATTACTTGCATATGCAAAAACATTAAAACATTTGTGTTTTGAACCTCCGAGTTTTGTTTATGTATACAATACAGACAGTCAAACAACTACAGAAATGGCCAGCCTCTTTCAGAAAGGAAAGAAAATCGGAGTAAAACAGTAGTAAAGAGGAGGGGAAGAAACCTCAAGACTTTAACGTATGTTGACATTGAAATGGAGTGAGTTCAATAGTGCCATATTTAGAACACTCTATTTCTCTGCAATTTGCAAGATATGGCACAATGAGGTGAACAGGCTTGAAGAAGAAAGAATATGTAACACCTGATTTAAATCTTCTCACATCTAAAATAAAGCTGCTTAACCCAAGAATGGTTCAACCATCTATGGATATGATATTCCTAGAAAGAGGTATGTTAAAGGAAGTTTAGGTTAAAGGAAACATAATTAACATTTATTCTCCTCCAGAGTTTCCTGAGCCCATACACAGGAATGCTGAACTGCAAGCTAGGCAATAAAGGGCTCCTCTTGTAAAGTTTTCTGCAGTGAGGATGCAGGTGCTTGTTATCTCTGAAATTGCTTTATGGAACTGAATTCACATTTCCTACTAATTTGGCTTCCTTTAAACATGAATAATTTGAATCAAAGAAGTAGTAGGAAAGGTGTTTTCTTTTCCGAAGACTGGCAATTCAGTAAGGGTAGTGACAGTGGTAGTGCTTTATTCAAGAAATTAATTTGCCCTTAAGTTAGAGTAAGAAATCTTCAAAAGAGATGCTTCAAAAAGCTTAGGCAACCTTTCCTCCTATCAGTCATTGGCACTTGTTACAGAGGAACTGATGATCTTTAAAATGTTTATTAGCTTAACATCTGTATCGGGTACTGTCTACATTTTAGAGAGGAAAAAATGGGTACAGATTCTTAGAACTGTCTAGGTAGATAACCCTAAAATAATCTATAGCATGTGGATAACTTTTGAAGGCCTGTGTTTGTATGATTTGGCCAAGGTAAAATAGGAAATTTGTGAAATAATAGAAATCCAAATTTGAGTCTCAGGCCAGCTCTCTGGGCAATGGACTATCTTATCCTGCAGAACTCCTATAGCTATCAAGTAACGGACTTCTTTGCATAAAGATGACATTCTGATGCCACCAGACTCAGTAAGAAATAATTTTTTTTTCACACTTTCCACTGAGGTATTTATTTAGTAAACAATATAAATATTTTTGAACAACCTAATGAGAATTTCTTACAGTAATTGTGAAGAAAGATTTCTATTTATTTATTTATTTTAATCCCATCTGTAAAAAAGTCTATGTCAGTCTAGGCTTAGAAGCAAGAAGGAATCTAAGAAAATATAATGCTGCTATTTTAAAACATGGCTGCCCTCATCTTGCCAAAGGAATGGTTAAAATAGTTTTTGACTAGCAGATACAGAAGCAAAATATGTAACACATTAAAGAATAACCAAGTCATGTCATTCTTTTTAGCAGTAATAACAGGCAATGAAATCTTGGTCTGTATCATTCAATACTCATCCCTAAGCTGTGTAGTGTGCAATACCTAAAATTAATACTGAAAAAGGAGATAAGCTATGAAAAGTTAAAGCAACTGATTAAAAAAAAAAAAATAGGAAATTGTACTAACTGTTTGTAGAATGAAGTTTATTGGTAGCTACTTTCTACACATGTACCCTTCTGCAACTTTATATACTGGCTAGCAGACTGAATTATCTAAAAAAATGTAATTTGGTTCATGTATCTGCAAGTGAGAATGAAAGGAAACCCACCAAAAAAATCAAATATTATGAATGCCTCTTTGTAAAGTCTGTAATGGAATGTATGTCTAACTTTGTTAAAATTATGCATCAGTAAAATCCTTGTTAGCATTGAAATTGTGCCAGTAGTGCAGCTTATACAGAAGGTCCAGTGAGTGATCATTTGCTCCTCAGATACACTTACTGGATTAGCATGGAAAGTACTGTATAGTTTGATTTTGATACACTTAGAATAGAATTCTCTTTAGCAATATTTTAAATGAAACATTGGCACCACTAATAAGAAATCCATACAATTGTTACAAAAAGCCCATAACTAAAGAAAATATGAAGTGGGGAAAAGCTAGATTTCATGCACTGGAGAACAGAACAATAATAAGCTGCTTCACAGAGAAGACTGAATTAATGAGAAACACAGGTGAAAAAATGCATTTAATTTGTAAGGAGGTGATTGTTGTATATGGTGTTTGGCCTCCAATTCAACACGAAATAGAAAAACACATAGCTAATCTTCCTGTTGTCGGTTGCTGTGTTAGCTCCTGTGGGGCTTTGCCCATTATGGATGGCCTTTGGTACTCCAAAATGAAGTCCCATATGGGTCATTTATGTGCTGTTCCCTGATCCAGTTCTAGTGTTTGCATGTGGAAGTATGTGATATTCAAGTTAGGTAAAACTACTGTTCCCTGAGCGAGCAGGACAAATATAATGATCCCATTTTTTGTCATAGATTTGCATTTCACATAGATACTCATGCAGTTCAGTGTAAGTGCCAGAGCTGGTTTTATTGTATATACAATGGTAACAGTATGGAAAAGGGTGGTAAAGTGAGAGGACAAGTTTAATCTGCCCTGAAAATAGAGAAAGCTCTTTAGATATCACCATACTTATAGATACTGTGTTTTTTATTTGATGTGTGGTCTTTTACCATTTCTCCCTCAATCTGCTATTGCCAGCAGTTTTCTTGCACAACAGTTACAAATGTACTTCTCCCCATATCATAAATTTCAACAGGCAAATAATATGTTGTGCTTCTAATAAATATGTGTGACCCTTCTGCTAACAATTTCATATACAGTTGACACTGAAAAGATCCTGTTCCCATAACAAAGACTTGTCATAAGTGGCAGATTCCTGCTGTAAGGGGTGAAGATATAGTTGTCTCTTCCCTTCTTGAGCTGATTAATGTAATTTTTCTCTCTGAATCTGGAAAGCTGGAATATACTAATTTTCCTCCTTTATTCATCCAGATTCTCACTGACATTTACAAATACAGGTATCCAAAACATTTTAACAAGCTGCATCACTTAGGGAAATTGTTTCCACCTCTTTCCTGTGCATCCAGTTGTTTGCGGTTGGAAATACCTTGTTTTTACCATTTTTGTTTTACTGTTTTTGCTGAATGTTTGGCTGTTAGGAAAACTGCATGAAAACAATTAGCTCAACAAGCTGGGATCAGCTGCGGAATTAAGGAAAATGCACACAGCAGAGTTCCCCGTGCTGTACTGGCATTTTGTCTGATCTTAGATTCAACTGAAGATCTTGTGCTTTAGTCTTAAAGCTTTTGCAAGGTATTTCAAGGCCATTCCTCACAATTTGCTGTAACAGCTGTGATAAACACAGCTAAGGACCTATGTAGAGCAACTACTACAAGAGATGAAGAGGCAAAGCCTAATTATGCTTGAGGTCTATTGCAGGATTTTTAAGTCAGAATTTCTTCACAACATGAACAAAACATTAAGTTATTTCTCACTGAAAACATTCAGATTATCCTGAGAAATGACCCAAAATATATGAAAGGCTGTCATATGCTGACCTGTGCTTTTTAAAAATATATGTGAAATTAAAATACCAGGAATACTTAAAGATACTATATACCTACAAAGATAGATGTAAAAATTGCCTATTTTAATTCCAAGAAAATTGTCATGTTTAGTTATATTTCTCCATTCTAAATTTTGGAGGTATTATTAGAACCAGTTCTTTCTCTAAAGTGGAAAGTAATACTCTTTGGTCTACTCTGATCCATGGGAACTAATATTACTGCTCATCAGGAGGAAGGACTTCACATCTGTAAAATATTTTGTCTTCTGGATGTAAGAGTTTAAGATTCAGCTTGTCTTTTGGGACCTTTGTTAAGATATTTGCCATGCTCATATTTTGAAAATATGTATTTTTCTTGATTTCCCTTACACATCAGGATGCCTACCTCTGCCTCCCTGAGAGTTGTGCTCTGAGACTAAATTCCATCTGATACAGAAGAGATGAAGAAGCAAACAAGACAGTCTCACAAAAACATAATGAGATGGCCTACAAAAGCGAGCAGCCCACACTGGAAAATACAAGAAATGTTCCAGTTATACTCCAAAAAATGAAACACAAAAAATGTGGCAAACGTCACATTTGCTGCACGCTGGTTTTGGTTCCATAATACAGTTGAGGAAGCTCATGTTCTCTCAGTGGCACCAGTATATTGTTGCAGCTTTGCTCCCCTGGTACAGAGGAGCCAGTGCCCTTGCTATTCGCTGAGCTAATTGGGGTTTATGGCTGACGTGCGTTGCCAGAGTGGCTCAGGCCATTGGACTATGTCAGCAAATCTGATCTTTCATGTCTCTGATGTCAGCATGAATCTGGTGCAATCTCACCTATATGAAGTTGTCCTGGTACAACTGAAGCCAGAAGCTGCTGTTTGTTTGGATATTGATTGGTTTTTCATTGGTGTTGACTGCACAGAGCTATCTGTACAGCTTCTGCTTTTTTAGGGTAATAGTAAATATTAACAATAAGCCGTGTAGTTTAATGTACATGTTTCTTACAGATAGTAAAATACTGCTAAATCAAAAACTACAGCATTTAGTTTTTAAAAGGTCAACTGAATTTCACTCAAACAGGTTATGTGTTCAGAAGGGAAACGCGCTTCCAAATTAGAGCCTGGGTGCTGTTTACAGCCTGCGGAGCCACTGCAGTACCCCCAGCTGCTCACACTACCTCTGTGGCTCTCTTCTTGCCTGTCATTCCATCCTATCTCATCACTTTCTTGGGCACAGGTCAGGGACACAGGTCACTAGGCCAGCACAACTGCTGAGACTTCCACCCTTACTGTGTAGAAGCCCTGGCTTTAATTTGTACTTTGTATGTGCCACCTGTGCTATGCCAGGAGGAATTTTTCTCTCCGAATGGCTGGTGGTAGAGAACAGAGTTCCACTTAATGTGAGATCAGGCATTCATTTGCTGCTTTTCACTGCGTTGTGTCAAAATACTTTGAATTAAATGAGTCCCTAGGAATAGGGTGTTTCCTTAGGCCTTCTGGTTAGCTAAACACTAGAGAAAGAGGGGTATGCTACAAGCAGAAATATGAGCTGTACGATGTCTGGCAGGTGGAGTGGAAGAACATTTATTTTGCCGTGACGGATGACTGGTGTCTCAGATTCGGATCTGCTTTTAGGTTGTGTTAGGAATTATCTTTGCATCCCTTGTCTCACTATGAAATCCTACATGGCGCTCTATCTTTCCTTTAAATCCTTATACCTGCTGGTCTTTCACTAGTATGATTTTCTTTATTTATAATGTCAAAACTTGATTTTTATATGATGTTATTCATTATTTAATGCTTTTACATAATGATGAGATAAGAAACATGTTACCAGAGAGATGGGAATACTGAGCTCTAACAGCTACTCATATAATAAATCTAGGTCTGGGAAGAATGGTGCAGCATTTGAGAGCTTAAATGGCACAGCCTGAAGAGGCTAAAGTCATCCATAAGGGTCCTAGTCCCCACCAGATCTGAGAGACTGCATTGGAGCTGATCATGAAATTCTCATTCCTTAAGGCAGGGAAATGGATCACTCGGTTGCTAGTGCTACCAGAACCCAAACACCTGCAGAACACAATGGAAGTGTCCCTTCTTCTAGAACTAGGCCAGAAAAATTCTTATACTCTGAGACAATACAAGTGAAGTTTGATGCAGAAAACATACTCAAGTTAGAAATCAAAATGAAGGTCCTTAGCCATGAAATAGTCTCTGGAGCTATAACAAACCCAGAAATAGATGCCTTTATTTTTATATCGCTAAGTAACACATGCCTCATGTTCCTTTTGATAATTGTCGAGGATTTCTGTAGCTCCTGGTTCCTCTGACAGAAAAAAGTTGAAGACCAGATGGGACTGATAGATGCCATCCTCCAAATCACACAGTATAATTCATCAATAGGAGCTAAATAGTGATAGCCCATAAATAGGTGGTTTGTGTCAACTGGAAAACAGTGATTTCACAATATCTATCTTTGCTGGATAACACTTAAAAATTAATCTGTTTGCACCCTAGATTTTTTGTTTTGTTTTAATATGAAAGTGGAGGAAAATAATATGAAAAGCTGGCAGGACAGATGGCTGAATTTCATATAGCTGGATTTAATAAGGCTGAATAAGAGAGACTTTGAATCACTGTTCTGATTACTGTTGTCATATCTCCTCTCTGAGTGTGGGTTGCAGCAGGATGAGTCTGGCCCCAAATCTTGGGTGGCTATAAGGATCCAAAGGGGTCTCTTCCACTGTCCAGCAGTACATATTTCAACTTCTTATGCTAGCCTGGCCTGGAATTGTCCCCCAAAGGTATAGTATTTCATCTTCTTTTCACCATGCTGGCCTTTCCCCTTACCTCAAGAAAAGCCCCACTTTTTTCTAATTTGAATAAATATAAAAAAAAAAAAAAAAAAAGGCACAAATGAGGCAGAGCTAGACATAGAGTCGTAGAATGGTTTGGGTTGAAAGGGACCTTCAAAGGTCATCTAGTCCAACTGCCCTGCAATGAACAGGGACATCTTCAACTCAATCAGGTAGCTCAGAGCTCTGTTCAACCTGACCTTGAATGTTTCCAGGGATGGGGCATCTACCTCTCTGGGCAACCTGTGCCAGTGTTTCATGCCGCTCATTGTAAAAAATTTCTTCCTTGTATCTAGTATAAGTCTACCCATTTTTAGTTTAAAACCATTACCCCTTGTCCTATCACTACAGGCCCTGCTAAAAAAATCTGTCCCTACCTTTCTTATAAGCCTCCTTTAAGTACTGGAAGGCCACAATAAGGTGTCCCCAGAGCCTCCTCTTCTCCAGGCTGAACAACCCCAACTCTCAGTCTTTTGTCACAAGGGAGGTGTTCCAGCCTTCTGGTAATTTTGGGGGCTGTCCTCTGGACTCACTTCAACAGGTCCACGTCTTTCCTGTGCCAAGGGCTCTGGAGCTGGATGCAGTACTCCATCCATGACAATAAAAATGTCTAGAAGAAAGTCTTCCACAAACACTGCCTTTTGTGTATGAATTAGAAAAGCAGAGAATTTATTTCATGACTAACTGCTTAAATTTGTCTAGTTTTTTATATGAGGGAGTTTCAGAATGAGGGAATTTGTATTACATGCAAGAGAGTGAATGAAAGAATATCAGAAATGCAGCTTGAAGTTCAGGTCAACCAAACCCCTTCTTATTGAACTGTTGAAACTACCTTGTATACACCAGGAGAGGGAGCCCAGCAAGTAGAGCCAAAGTTAACCTGTCTCTCGACATCATACAGAGGACTACAGAGTTAAAAATTCTATTTTCTGTCCGTTTCAGTGCTTTTACAGCATGAAACAGGTAGCAAAATGTTTATTTTTTATGTTCTAGAGGAGTTTGTGTTAGTGACCGGTTCAGAAAGGATAATTTTCTTATTTCAGATGTTGACTTCCCATGGAGACCTGAGACAGCAATTAATAAAAAGGCAATCTGTTTTAACCCTACAGAGGCTTTACAGGAAGGGTGCTTTCTATGTGGATTTGTAGGCCTTCCCCTGGCACAATCATGTTTCATTGTTTTGATCAAGTCACCACCTCACAGGCTACACGTATGGCATGATTTTCTAACTCGAAATGTGTCTGGCAGGACTAAAGGATCTGTGACTGGTATGTTCATAAAGGTCAAATTGTTCTCATTAGAGAGGAGACAACTGTTCAAAACTCATTATTTTACTGGAAAGGTTTGCTTGTTTCAGGTGCTTCTGGAGCAGTCCTTCTTGCAACTAATGGGTATAAGTATGCTTCTTGGTAGGAATACTAGCTTCACCACCACCCCAGTCTGAAGTGCGATCAATTAAGTTTTAATTTGGATGTGCTCTCAGATCTCAAATTTTGCTGTGTATCTTTGCCAAGTTGGTACTAGAACAACTTTTCCAAACCAATATGGAAAATGCTAGATATGCTAATAAAACGTTTAAAAGCTTTTTTAATATTGCTATTTATTTAATTTAGTAGAAGTTGGGGGTTTTATGGCACAGCAGCATGACAGGTCTTATAATGTGTGCTCTCAAATTACTAGTAGACTTATGTTATAACTTCCAGAGAAGTAAAATTAGAAGTAACCACAACCTGCACCGCAAATTAAGTCTCTAAAAGCCTTGCTTTAAAGTTTCTTGCCTTTGCGCCTATGAGATGTATAGCTTCTGTTGGGTTCAGATACAGCCATGCAGGAAGCTTCTTGTTATAATATCAACAGCCTGAATAGATTATCATTATAGATTAAGTCTTGTTATTTAGGCACATGAAAAATGAGTGGAAGTGATGGTGGAAATAAAAGTGTTGTTAAATCTTTCAAATGATGCAGCATATTTAACATTAATTCCTTGAGGAAAGAATCTATTTACTCTTTAAGTGGATGTTTATTTAAAAGGACCTAGTATCCTTGTGCCTTATCTGTCTCTTGTGTTGAGTTGTATAGCTGTGTTTTATGTTGCCTCATACTACACGCGGTAAGGGGACAGAAGAGTGTCGCACGAATGTTTGTGTAAGACTAGCTTGTTTGTAAATCTATCGGCATCCAAGTAAATTTTTGTATGCAGAGAATGATAGAATAAATACAGACTAGATAGATCTATTTTTTTAACTTCCTTTCAGACAACGAAGTAATGTAATTTGTTTGAAGGCAGAACAAAAAAAATTGGATGTTAATACAGGGAATTGAAAACGAGAAGGTATGAAGGTCACCATGTACAGTTTCACATTATGCATAAAACAGCTATTGAAAGGGTGTAGCTCTGTTCCCCTTCAGGTCTAGTGATTGTGTGATCACTTGGTGAGGTTGATCACTTAGTTGCTCCTAAGGAAAAATAATGTGGGGGGGGAAGTGAAGATATTTCCATCAGTTTGATGAAATGGTGTGATTCATTGAACCCTGACTGGTCTCATAAATGGGAAGTGCAAGGAAGGAAAAGGGAAGCTGCAGATGGTAATATGTGCATGGAAGGAGGTGGGGATGGAAATGGACAGCTGGTTTGGCAATTGGCTCACAATGTGAAACTATGCCTTCAGTGGAGGGAGTCTTGAAGGTAATGAAGCTGTAGGATTTTGGGTTCTTTCACTCTGAATTCAAATAAAGTAGAAAAAATGGTTGGCGAAGAGAGATGGAGAAAATACAGGGACACTTCTTTTTGGCAAATCAGTATATAGAGAAGTAGGGGAAAAGATTTCTAGAAGATAGGACTTGAATGGAAGAAGCGATAATCAGTCTGTAGCTCCTGTATTCGCTCTACCTAAATGACAGAGATATTTCCAGTCACATAATGCAGCTGCAGTTGCCCAGTTTCTGCAGCTGCAGTTGCCCAGTTTCTACATCTAGAGCACAAGCATATTTGGCCTTTAGGTCTAAATCCAAAGAATTCTCAAGAGTACTGAGGAAACTGAGGTTAAGAAATGCATATGGTTGTTGTTTCTTTTATGCATGTGCGTGCCTTTCTTTAATGAAGAAGGGATCAGCTCTAGACTTTTTCTTAAAGTCTGTTTCCCCTATTTTGTGTCTCAAAAACATGAATGTAAAGAATGCCTATCAAGTGTGCATTGGTAAGTGTAAGCCTCAGGAATGGGAGTGCCTGTAGGCTCCTTGACCAACTAGCGTATGAGCCCTATTGCTGTGAAGGTATAACTGGTAAAAAGCCCATGCCAAGAAAATGTTGGAGGGACTAAGAAAAGAATCAATGCTGTAGTCAATCCAATCCAACTAAACCTAACAGTTGAGAACTCTTAACTTGTAATGCTCAGAACATCAATGTTTTGCAGGGTCAGCAGGAGGAAGGTTAATCAGACCTGTGACACTGTCCCATACCTTATCAGACCTTCAGCTTGCTGTGCAGACTGGCATATGATAGAGGGAGGGCATATACTACCTTAGCTGTCTGTCTTAGAATTTTTCATTGCTATACCCATCTGTCTGTGGCAATAATAAAGTACTGCTGCATCAATCTATAGCTCCTCCCTTCCCTCTTTTGGGGGTAAATTCAGGTAGAAGTACAGGGACAAGGATATACCAGGCACAAAAAAAGGAATATCTTTGCAGTTTCTTAGTGGTCCATCTTGCATATCTGTGCAAGGATATAAAAACAATGTCAATAGACTACGGAGAGAGGATTTTACCACCTTATTTTGTAGACTCAAAGTACTCTAAACTTCAGATACTCAAAGCAAACTTGTGACATGCTCTTGGCTATGTCTCAGTGATTGTTCTCTCTGCCCATCTTTGACTTGAGTCATACTATACAGCAAACACATCATGTCACTCTTGGAATTTTTAGGCAGAGAATACATTTGGATAGATGGGGAGAACTAGACAGTACTGAGGTTGGTGTAGTATTGGAGTGTATCAAGGAGACAAAGGAGATATTTGTGCCTGAATGGACTTGAAAGAAAATTTTAAAAATATTTTTTTGGGTGAGACTGGAATAGTACTTTGTACCCCTTCCTTTCTACATGCCTATGGCAGGGGCTTTAGGCAGCGCTGGCTATACTATGGTGAACAGATCCTATGCTGACTTTGCTAGTACATGCACACTGGTTGCTCAATTAAAGTTTCTTTGGCCTCCATGGACCCCATAGCACTGTTTTGAGGCTCAAGAATCAGGGAAATATGTGCCTTTCCTGTTGTAACAGATGTCTTTATTCTCCCTTTTACTTCATTATGGCATATGCCACCACCTGTGGCCCTAAGCATTTTGATGTCTGTCTGACAGTGAGTAAATTCTATTCCTAAAGAATATTCTTTTCTATTTTCATAATATACAATAATTGAAAGTTAACATTTCCTTTGAAATGAAAATATATTTTTGTCTTTTACAGCTGGTGTTGTATGCATGTTGCTTTCTACTCTAGTCAAGCATCAGGGAAGAGAAGGAGATCTGTGTTATTCCTGGTTTTGTACAATATTTACAACATCTATTTGAGGACAAAGGAGAAAAAAAAGAAATTTCTAATTGCTGTCAAGGGTGGGCTATTGCTTATCTTCTGAGCACATTAGTTGTACATGTATAAATTACAATCATGTAAGTAACTGAGGCAAGGCATTCTGAATAACTTTGCAGAAAGCATGTTGGTTTTTGTTTTGTCAGGGCAATTCTGATGCATGCTTTTAAAAATGTAAGTGATGAAAAACTAAAAGAAAATATAGATAGAAAGGGAGCTTGGCCTTATTAAGGTATCTCTGATTACCCTTACTACACTTGGGAATATAGATGAATTAAGCATGTCATCATTAGGATTAATTCATTCTCTTCAGCCCACTTTGTGTCTTCTAATCTTTTCTCAAATTATTTTGGGCCAGGATACTACCATTATCAATACGCATTGGCTTTGAATTGGTCATTGGTTCAATTTTCCTTTTTAAGTGTATCAAAGACCAATTAATATTGAATAGGCTGAAGTCAAGAAGTAACTCTAGTCTTCTCATCCTTCAAAGATATCTCTTCCTCCTCACTCATCTATCTGTATGCTTAATGCTTCAAGCTGACAATGAGAGGAATTGAAATAACACGAGCTCTGCCATTGTTATACTGTTCCAACCCCAACTTAAATGGTGCTGCTGTGTTTCTTGCTGAGTTAGGCTCTCTTGAAAGAGTGAGGGTAGTGTTCTTTTGTATGCCAAATCAATACCAAATAACCTGTTGAGCTCTTGAGCTCATGCAGGCTATGACAAAATCAGTTTTATTCTTGGTGACTTGTTCTTGACAATCTGTAGTTCATAAAGAAGCTCTGGCCTGAGCTTGTTGAATTTTTCCCAGATAGAAACTTCTCATTATATGTTTTATAGTGGTTAGTTTTCCCATGTAGCTCTGGATATTATAGTGCCTACAGAAAGTGATTGCATTTTAAGTTTAGAAGAGGAAAGGTGGTGGTTGTTCCTTTCAAGTCAGTTTAACACAGAGCACTTCCTACAGCAAAGTTGTATTTCCATTGTTGAGAAAACTGTTATGTCTAGCTATGTGTAGTGTCAGTTAAATATGCTGGAAGAAAGGCAAAAAAATTTACTGAAGGAAAAACGTTTAATGTTATTCAAAAACTCAAAATAAGTGAGGCCCTGTTGTTCATCAGAAAAGAATTTGGATAATAAAACTTAACTGCAATATGTATGATTATATAAAAATAAATTACAACAAAGCTTATTTGAGTGATCTTACAAATGCTTCCGTGGCCTTTCTACAGTTTCCAGAGTCTCTGCAGGCAAATCTTGTGAGGTTGCATAGCAGCTGTAGGATGATTTTCGTAGAAGTGTGAAGGTCTATTCACCATACAGTTACTCCAGATTTATGCTACTGTAGCACTACTGTTTTCAAAGTACAGGGAAGCTTAATGTACTGTTTTGCAGTAAGGGTGGTCCTGATTCTTTTGGCATCTCAGTGAGAAAGGCATGGTCATCATGGATGGTTAACTTGTTCACTGTGTAAACAATGAAAGTAGTAGAAAAGGGGATTGCAATCGTATGCCCCCTTCTGATACC
Source organism: Aviceda cuculoides (assembly GCA_035590195.1). Lineage (NCBI taxonomy): Eukaryota > Metazoa > Chordata > Aves > Accipitriformes > Accipitridae > Aviceda > Aviceda cuculoides. The sequence continues at coordinate 20,050,366 of JAVJGG010000085.1, forward strand.
AGAAACCCTGGTGTATGCAGCAGTGGACGAGACCCTTTACGTTGATCATGGCATGCTGCGCAGATCCTGTCTGTGGTGAGGTTCACCAGCCTCGCTGTTCTTCACAGCTTAAGACAAATTCTTCCAAATGTACAAAGCTATCAATCTTTTACCTTTACAGTACTGAATTTTCTGGTACACTGAGGTTCAGTGAGAGCATTATGGTTTTACACATCTCCATAGGAACGAGTTCTTATAAGCAGTACATGCTGGTGGTTTTGTTAAAGGCAGCGCATACTAATGTCACGGTATGTGCTTAGGTTATGTAGCAGTCACTCATGTTAATGTACACATCTGTACAATCAAGGACTGTGGTTAAATCTCTGCCTAGATTCTGCCTGAAATCCCTATCTCCTTGTTAAAATGTCTTTTGCAGTGGCCCACTACCTATACCAATATTATAATGTGGAGAATAAAAACCACGATATATTCTCAGAAGTAAAAACTTTCTAAGCAATGCATAAAGTAATGAGTTTGACCTCAGTGATATGTGAAGACTCTAGGTTTTGAATGAAAGAGTAATCAAGGTTTCAAAGGTAAATGGAAATGGAATAACATGCAATATAGTTTCATCAAGTGCGGGTTTTATCAGACTAATTTAATATCTTGATAAGATAGCTGACTTCTTAAACAAGGGTAATGCAATGAACCTAATCTGTCTAAATTTAAGCAAAGTATTTGATATAGTTCCCCAAGGGAAATTATTATTAAGGAATGAGAAAATGGGGATTAATTCAAAAACTGTGAGGTGGATACAAAGCTTGCTGAAGTAGAAGCTCCAGTGAATTATATTGAAGGGAAAGTTACCAGACTGAAGAGAAGTTACTAGTGCTGTTTCTCGAGGTTTGGTCTGGAGAGCAATCCTGTCTAATATTTCAATTAGTGACCTTGTTAAAAGAACAAGGTGGGTGCAATTATAAAATTTGTGGCTGACAAAGTCAGAAAATGTTACCAATTTTGCAGGAGGACTGGGTCATAACTTAGGAAGAATTAGATGGATTTAAGGGAATAATTCTTTCTGAATTAGGATCCAGTCTTCTCCCAATACTGACAATACTTTCTCATTTTGTCATCCACAAATTTTATATGAACTTGTAGACTTTACTGATGGAAATGAATGAAGCTTAATTGTTAACTTTTGCTATGAAATGGAACCTCATCATTTGAAGTTGGCTATTTCATAGGTTGTGATATGCTGGAGACGGATGATGAGAATATATGTGTGGTTACATGTATGGTGCTAGCTCTGATAAAGCTAGAAAGTTGAACACAGAGGAATTAGAAAATGCCACACCTAAATGAAATCTGAGCATATATGAACTGAGGTGTTTCTAAAAGTAAAAATTTGATCAAGTGTATACCGTTTTTTGATGGGAATAGGCTCATACTTGGTACCAGAAATGCTGCCTTGCTGAATTTAATTCTGTGCTGCAAATACTGGCACTGCTCAGGATCCTCCAAAAGAATTATTACAAGCAAGTAAAAATACCATAAATTTTCCAGAACATGTTCATACAAATGGCAAGACCATGTTTTATTTGTCCTTCAGAGCAAAACCTCCCAAAAACTAAAGAAAAATTCGGATATGGAAGACTTCACTCTGCATGCTTAACTGGAAATCAGTAATCTCCGACAAAGTTATCTCAAATGTCTATAATGGTATAATATAGGCAATTACCACTGCTGTAAGTATTGTGTTGGGCACTGCTATAAATGCTAACTGGTTATATAAAGATTTTTATAAGGTTCTAAATTAGACCATTATCTGAATATACATATTAAGGAGTAGGTATTTGATAAGTACATTGCATTTTTCACACCATAAATTTTTATCCGTCACATCTTCATGCATTCTATTAACAAATGTAAGGTTTCGCAAAGTTTTTTGAGATACTTTAGTCAGATTATAGTCTGGTGAATCATTCACACAAGCTATTGCACTGACCTGAATAGAGCTATTTCATTGAGAAACTGCTCATCGGGGTCAATATTGTGATCACAGTATAGCTCATAAATTACAAGGATTTTGATATTGCTGGGCTAGTTAATTAAGATTAGAAATGCAAATTTTAATAGTGAATATAATGGAATTATGCAGTAGTGAAATACATTTTGGATTTGTATTTAATTTCTTTCATCTGAAGAACAGAGAAAGTAGGGTTTTGTATTGATACCTTCTAGAAATTATTGTGGAATATTGGTGGCTTTGAACAACTGTGTTAGACCACAGCCAAGGAATTTCTGAGGCTTTGAGAAGCTGAAATGTAGCTCTTAAGTTATGGAACAAAATGCACTGTAACCTATTGAGGGGTATTCCAGCCAGAAGATGAACTGGCTTCTAAAGTTAAGGATGCCTCAAAGAAAACTTGGCACTAGAAACAAGCCCCCTCTTGCTTTGTTGGAGTTCCCGTTCCCTGCTGCAGATGCTGAGTCAGTCTCAGGCTTTAGGGACTGTCGAAATCTTTGTGTGAGTGCCAAACCATTTTTTTCCCTCATCTTCTCCAAAGAGACAGAAGCAGAACTACCAAAATTTCTCAGCCTATTTTGTGCCTGGCAAGGGAAATTTGTGGGCCTTTTCCCAATGTTCATCTGTCTTTAAGTACTGAAGTTGTTTAGAGTACAGGACTTAAAATTTTAGGTGGCAAAACATTCATACCCAAGAAAAATCAATTGGATTTTAATCTCCAGTTGTGTTTCACGCATTAAAACCACTTATAGTTTGAGTCTGAAAGATCTATTACTGTATTTTTATTTTCTAACCTATTTTTCTGTGTTCCTTTATTTCTCTGTTTCTATATTTCTATATTCTATTTCTGTATCTCTCTAGGAGATAAAATAAAAATACTGTGTTATTGGATTAATCTATCAAAATATGGGAACATTTAGGTATATATAATAATTCATTTTCTTTAACTCTTATTATTTAATTCTTTCTGGATCATAAATAATAGTAATACAGTGATCTGATCAGGGTTTGGGGCTAAAATGAATACAACTTACTTATCTTCTGAGTGTGGCTAATGCAATCTAATATGCTATTAAGATGAAAAAGTTATTCCATAGGAATGAGGCTCTGTATTTAGAATGTGAAGATAGGTGCATGGTTTACTGAGGTAGCTCTCTGCTTTTCAAGACAATCACAGGTATTGCTAAATTAAAATCCTGGCATTAACAATTTGTGCTATTAACTATTTTCCTCCAGTAAATACCTCCTACGTCGTACTCTTTAGTCAGTGACCATGTCAGCCTGACTTTTATATAGAACTAAGGCTGTTCTCCAGTCTTTGAGTTTATCCACCGTACAGCCGTCCTTGCAGGCTCTCAGCATGCAGTACTTCCTCTCTCAGGTTCAAGAGTTTTGAATATTACACTTACAGACTCTACAGTCTCAATAATGTCTCATGCTTAAGTATTTAAGTAACAAGTGTTGGAGAGGAATCTTTGTTTCAGTTCTGAATATGAAAACAGAATGTTTCCCTTGGCATAATTAGATTCAACCTCTTTCCTGAATATTTCAGATTTAAGTATCAGCAATGAAATGGTTAACTTTTTTTACTTATGTAAGATGCAAAGCATTTAAACATGCCTTTCTGGAAAGAGGATTAGTGGTTGTGGCCATTGTTTCAGACTGCTCAAGCAGTAGTCAGCCCACTTTATGTAGCTAGGCTTAGAGCCAAAGTGAAAGCTTTGATATTGGAAATTTTGAAAGAAAACCTTAAAGGATTAATGTTTTTTTCCATGTCATTGTTTTGGACCAGGACGTGGTTTATTATGATCCCAGTAGAAAAGGCACTGGGACTCTCTAAAGTATCACTTAGAATGCTATTTATAGAAAAAACAGACTAGTATATAAACTCTTACTTCCCTTCAGATATGGGAACCTCAAATTGTGTGAGATCAGATGGGCTTCCAACCAGGGTGTAGCACACCAGGTAGATCCCATCTGTGGAAAATTTGCCTATCAATTTGGGGGTTTTTGAGATCTTTTTTGAGATTTACTTAAAAGAAAACAAGTCTATTAATTATTTCTACCGTCAAAAAGGGTGTTCATAGGAGAACTTGTTGATGCACTTTTAGATAAAGGCGAAGGCGTGCGGGTAGTCGGTGGTACTGAGTGGGAGCTGCCTGCAGCCGCCTCGGTTACAGTGAGCTGGCAAAGTTTATTCTGCAGCCAAGGTATATGTGCAGCACAACACAAACCTGAAGGTTGAGCTACACGTGCAGCATAGCACAGCACAGCCTGTGCCTCCTTGGGTTAAATGTTAAGTGGATCACTAACTCCTTGATTTCCAATGGCCTTCTGGTTAGCGTCACTACAGTGATGAATTTTGATTTTCACAGATCCTGTCCCTCTACCCATGGGGACCAATCCAGTGCCTTCAGACTTAAAAATATAAGAGCCTTTTATTGAAATTAGGATTAGGTATCTGTGGTCACACTGGACAGTGACTTAAGTGCCTTTTCCAAATTTATTTCAGGTGGAACATATACTATTGGGCATTGTTTAAGCATCCTCTAAGTTTTAGAACATTTAAATAGCACCGTTATTTGAATATTTATGTATCTTCCCCTTTTTAGAAAGGCAGATGTAGCCAAGGAGAAATACATTACCTGATTCCAGAACTGCTGGTAGTTACTAGTCCCTTTAGGAACACAACAGAGCGTAGATCTCTTTGCTTATATATTAATGTATTTTATGAAAAAATACTGTAATTGAGTTGATAAATTTAGTGCTGTCAATGTAATTCATAACTTGGCCATTCTAGCTAGCCTTGAAGAAACAGTGCTTACATTACTCTTCTACCACGAAGTAGGCTCGTTGTATCTCTGTATACAGTACTGTGAAGAGATGATAACACCCATCTCAACAGATACTCATAACACGTGTACTTGGTGGAACTGCCATGGAAGGCAAGAAGAGCCTTACCTCAGCTGACCACAGCCCAAGTAGGATGAGACTCTGTATTTGGCTTATGTGTTTGTAGAGTTTCATTCCCATAGCGTCTAACAACACTAAAAAGTTTTACGGATTTATCCCCAGGACAGTCTTGTGAGTTGCCTAGGTTTAGTTAGACTTCATAACTGGGGTTAATCAAGTCAGTTAATCATTTATGTGTTGAAGTAGAGGAGAACCATCCAATCTAATTATCAGAGCCAAATAATGACACAGTAGGAAGGGACACCAAAATGAAATATTCTTTCCCTAGGTTTTGACAGCAGCTGTTGTTGTTTAAGACAGGAATAGGATTGGTGGACTGTGACTTTTTGTCTTTAAAAGTTAAAAATACAATTTTGCATGATTATATATTGATTGTTTTAAGCCAGTTGAGCTATTTATTTATTTTAAATGGATCTTTTTGGAGTTTTGGAGTCTGTTTAGGGCTTCACCTTACGAACAATGCGTTACCTTTTCAAGTCCTTGTTACCTTTTCAAGTCCTCCTCACCTTCAGTTGCTAATGTGAGGGTACATGCAACTCATATAGCTTGAAATATTTACTGGAGGGACCATGGACTTGCACATCCGCATTGTATTGTATATACTGTAAAGATGATTTTAAAATAAGTTGCTGTGTTTCTGCATTGAAGTCCTGAGAATGGTGTCCTACTTGTTTAATCTTGTAACTCTGACAGATTTTTTTTTTTTATTAGTATGGGTCATTCCAGAACTTCCGTGTGAGAATAAACAAAGTTTGTCTCATGAAGCCTGGAAAAACTAATAACATTTGTAGTAAACTTAGGGGGGGAAAAAAAAGGGGGGTTGTGTTCTCAATTTACTTTATATGTGTATCACATATAATAAAGCTTGTAGTTACTCATCTGAAACTGTACCGAGGATGATGCCTGTTACCTATGAACTGTCAAAATCATACATATGATTGGCAACTTCAAAACAATGCATAAAATTAATTTCTCTGACACTTTTCCCTCTAGCTATTAATCCAAAATTATAGCTTTATGCTGATTAACTTTGATCCACCACAATCCTTTTGTACAAACATTGGTGAAAAATGTGCTGTATCAATCAGTGAAAGAAAAAGATGTTTCCCTTGAACAACATAAAAAAAAAAAACCAACAAACTAATTTCTCTCTATATAACTACAGGAGCACATGTGCCTGAGAACTAGTGTTAGATGAGGTTGTTCCCATTACTACTGTCATAACTCCTTTCAATTCAGTGTATTTTTCAGGAGGGAGTGTGAAGGCACTCTGGGGCTCTAATGGATACATGAACAGCTTTGTACTTTTGGAATAGTGGTTCATACATAGAATTGCTTTGGTGTAATCTGAAATGCATAGGTGACATTTGTGTTTGCCGCATAGAAGTTGACATAGTTGTCAATTTTTGATTAGGGTAACAGAGAAACTACATCTCTCCTACAAAGTGCAGGGCATGTGTAGTGAAGTGTCCCCACCTGTGCACTGTGTTTTGCTCAAGTTCAGTGTTATTGGTCTCAGTTTTCTGAGAGCAAAGGTCCTAATATTAAAAAGGGAATTAATTCTTGTCACTAGAAATGGAAAAACTACTGAGTTTTGTTTCACAAAGGTATAGCTCAGTATAGGCATAAAATTGCACAAGTAAGAATTTTGTGGTTTACAGTTATTAGCAACTGTTGGGAGATGTCTTCCCACAAAAATGCTACCAAATTGGCTGTCCACCATGAATGTAGCAGGAAAAACAAGGAATTAAGAGATCTGGTTTCTAGTTCTGTGTCTTCTATAGTCTTGGTATGGTACTGGGCAGTCACCTCAATTTCACTGTCATCTGTAAAGTAGGAAAGATTGTATGTCTTTGTAAAGGATTTGGAGATATATGTGCTTTGAAAGTACAAGATATTTTTATTGACAAATTAAAGGGCATTGGCATTTTGATCCAGGTTTTATTTCCTTATTGAATACAATAAAATGACATCTCAATGTATGAGTAAGGATTTCCTCAGCAAGTTAAGCACATTCATTTTAATTCTATTTTATTCATTTGCATTCCACAGTAAATGCTAGATTGTCTAGATGCTGAAGGCCCTTGCAGTTCTGTGAAGAATATCACAGGTAGCAGAGAGCACCCAGTTAGTTTCTTTTATCTCAAAACAGAAGAGCTGCAGTAAAATATAAAAAGACATTGTTCCCATGGCTATTAAATGTCTGACTTTCTGAATGTGCTTGGCAATCCAGGTGTTAACTGTGACGAGTACTTTTGTAATATGGACACCTGTCTATTTTGAATTGTGCTTTGCACAAACTCCAATCTCATTGACCATTGAGTAGCAATCAAACAGGAGTCAGCAGCTATCTGTTACTACCATCTAGACCTCCTTTGAATTGGTAACCGATATTATTTTACTGAAATAAATGGCACTTGCCACTCCTCCCGTGCATCATGCTTTTTCTGTACTTGCTGCGGCTGTTGCTGAATATTGTATTCTGGCAATTTTTTTGGAAGCTATGATTTCAAATACATTGATCAGACTTCTTTTTCTTGTTAAGTATTAAGATGTTATTGGGGCTGTTGTAGAAAAATCCTGGACAGACTGGGAGTTTCATTTCATGTATGACACCTCAAATCCAAATAGTAAAGAGATTGTGCAAAACAGATCTGTTCCATAAAAACTAAACACTTGCAAATATGTCTCTCCCTTAAGAGCTGAAAGCCTTTAAGTTCATCTTTTAGCCAGCAAGAAATTGAAAGCTTGCACCATCTAATGGAAAACATCTTTCAGCACTAATAACATAATAAGAACAAATTGGGCAATGATCACACATAAAACAGGATAGATAGCATCCTGGGAGTATGATCTCTAACAGATTGTTGAAGGTGAGGCTGTTTACTGATTTCCAAAGAAATGCTATTTTGGAAGTGACAGCTGCAGCCTCTGCAGGGGATACTGCTGGCTTCACATTCAAATGCTGGCTTTGTGGTACTTAAAAGAGGATTAGGTAGAAGAAGAATAATCTCTAAACCGGCAAGAATATGTCTTTTAAATGAAATGCAAGGTTGAGCACTGTTAGAGTTTGGACAGCACTAGATCCAGTTCCTCTCTGTATTTGCTGTTAGTTAGCTTTTTCCTTTCAAATACAGTCACAAGTATATTTTATTACTTAAAATGATCTTTGGAATATTGTTCCTTGTATTGTTACAGGAACGTTTGCCTATATTTTCTCTCTCATTTATCAAAATTTTACAAAGCTGCAACCATGGGTATGCTGTATACATTGTAGTCAGTTTGAAAAGTGGGCCTGATGTAGTTTTTCCAACAATATTTCACCTCAATTTCAAAAGTGTAGTTAAACTGGCTAAAAGGAAATTGAAAGGAATTAAAAAACAGCAAACTGGAAGCATTTTTTCCTGACAGATTAAATTTCATTGACGTTATATTCTAGGTGAGGAGAACCTAAGATGGAGAATTAAAAAAAAAAAAAAACAAACCCTAAGAGATGATCTGCTTCATTTCCAAAGCTACTCCATTTAAAACGATTAAACAACTACCAAAGTGGTATTGGCTGCAACATTAAATATCCCAATTTATACTCATAGGCTATTTCTTATCTTCTCATCTTGTTTGGTAGTTAGCATGAAGCTTTATTGGTCTTTCAAAAAACATGTGTTTGAGTTGCTATGATGGGAATGTGGTGTTCTTGGGGCTAAAGTATGACATTTATGTTTGGCCACATTGATTATATATTAATCCTTCTCCCTAGCGTCTGTAGATACCTGCCTGGAAAAATTTGCCTCCAATGGGATGTCAAATCACACAAAAAATAGTGTATGCCCACCTTGTGGTCTTCAAAACTGAAGTCTGCTTTAGGGAGAAAGGCTGCATTTTTTGTGGAAATAGGGAACATGTTGTATGTTTAAGGCAATGGAAGGGAGAGAAATCATGGAAGATAGACAATGGACAGGTTGGAGCAAAGCCTAGGTGTCAGAAGCATCTCGCTAAACAATTTAGCTAGGGCATATCTTGACCTAAAATACACAAAGCAAGGGTAGCCTCCTGGTTAGCACTGGTCTGCATTGTGTGGAGCCTTGAATTGCATGGTATGGTCACAGCAGTATCTCTGCACAGCTTTCCATGCAGGCTGGGGCTCTTACCAAACTTGCCTTGACTATATGAGTACTGAATAGGAGACTGAGGGTATCATGTTCTAATTACCAGCACTTCGTTGATCTGAGCTCAGATTTTTCTCAGCCTAAATTCCAGCTAACTCCCTATGAGTGTCTGTTCTCACAGTCTTGTTCTGAGTCTTCAGAGATGCCTGGCCAGTAGGAAATTCAGCCTCAAAAGCTGAAGAGGAACATAGGATGGATTATCTGGGTTTCCTCTGTTTCTGTCTGTGCTTCAAAATGACATGAAGAATGGAAAATGTGGTTCCTTGCATTTCGTGCTGCCTGTTATGATTTATAAAATAGGAGCACTTATTAGGAAAAGCCTTTATTATGCCAGACAGTGAAATTAAGTGGGCAAGTTGACCAGTAGGAGGAACCAAATGCTTCTAACAAAAAGGATAGCTAAGGCAGTAAATGTGTTGCACTGTATTACACCGTGTCAGTAAACAGTGTACTCAGATCTCTTGAGTTTCAGTTTTGTATAGTAAACACATGGCTTTCCCTTCCTGTCAGTTCATTTTAGCATGGTAAGGAGCTACATCCTCTTTGAAACATTAGAGTGTGTAAATGGAGAATTCATGTCTTCGTCATGTGTTGATAAATCTAGTAAAAGGTCATATTTGAAGCATTTTCTTTATTTGACCATTGATGATGTGAAAAGATAGCTACTGTTATTTTATTACAGTCCTAACATTTGCATTTCCATTATTATAACACTTCCTGTCAATATTTATAAGTTTGAATTTGTGAGGTTTTGTAAGTTGGACATAAAATAGTCTGTCCTTACTGAAATTTGGCAAAGAAATTCTTCAGCCTTGAATGATTGTACATGGAAAAACAACAACAACAAAAAACCCCAAAGGCCTCACAACTCCAGATTTTCTTTAATTAAAAATAATCAAGCCATATGGAGGTATTTCTGATTCCATTTCCCTGTAGCTTAGAAAGAACAAGGCAAAGTTGTTAATAAAGGCCCGTTTCTAGGAGCCTTAGGAATTTGTCAGCTGTCTCAGTGTTGAATCTTCCTGAAACTGAAATGATTCCACAAAATATGAACATTTTTTGGTGCCAGTTGGTTCCAATGACAATCTTCACAACAAGAAGAAAATTCTTGCTTTAATTTGAAGTCATATCAGTGAATTCTGTAAAGTATTCCCTTAGTCACACTTATTAGTATAAACAAAAAGTTAGATGGCTAGACATCAGCAGAATATTATTTGTAGTCACATCTCGAGTAATAACAAGGCAGCCTTCAGCTTTTTTAGTACTTGCATTGTATTATATATAATTTAGAATGCAACATGAATAGTAGTTTCATAGGCTAGCAAACTGCGTCCTTGAGCTTGTCTTATTTGCTTCTTTAACAGAAAGGTCAGATTTTTTTATTTTTTAATTTTTTTTTACCTTTTTCTTTCATCAAAATATTGGTCTTCTCTAAAAGTCATATATGTGGGGGTGTTTTCACCCCCAAGTTGGACATGGTACTTCTTAATTTTCAAAAAATTTCTTTGACAGGCACAGGTCTTTTACTGCCATGTGTACAGATTCATAGTATATAACATGGGGATAAATCTAAACATCAGAGAGTTTCCACTGCTAGCTACTTTGGTGCTTTTCATGAACTCTGATATCATTCTTTTTTCATAATTGCTTCCCTTCTGAAGTAGACCTAAATCTTGTCTGTTGGAAAATTCAACACAATCGATAATCTGTTGGTCTTCCTGCCAGCAAGATTTAAGTACAGTTTTCAGTAGGATCTAATCTATGTCTTTTAAGTATAACTCCAACTCTATGCACAAGTTTCTGCCTGCCCTGCATCCAGACTGCTTAACTGCACTCCACATAGCTCCCTGTGATACCGAAAAGCCGGTCGAAGAAACTCTCCAAGGCTTGTTTTGGAGTTTTAGAAAACAGGTGTTCTCTATTGCAGCGCTGGATGCACAGGGGACAGTTCCACCTAGCGTGCGTGCCACAACTTTAGCACTAACAGGTTTTATAGAATAACTAATTGCATATTAATCAGATTAGTATACATATACATAAAAATGCAACTGATTATCTTAGTACTGCCTACATCCGATCATGTGCAATGAAGGATCCATTTGAGTCGAAGGGCTGCTTTT